>CALYLW010000401.1:775000-968707 GCA_944989445.1 Ampullaceana balthica
TCATCTACGCAGTGGTAGAAAGATATAGTGGGATTCTTTTGTTAGACCTAACGCACTAGTGTACCCAACCGGATCAGCCGTTCTGAATGGATATGCCTGCATTAAATGCAAAAATGCACAAAATCGATTCAATTTTGATCTTGAACAAACGTGTCATATTTTCAATATAATACAATACGCCCCTTGGACGTAGATTAAAAAATTTCAGCACATAAATTCGGGTTATTATAAACATAGATAAAAACACACACATAGTCACGCGGGTATAAAATAAGGACGATTTACAAACAGATTTTAAAAAAAACATATTAAAATTCATTACATTTCATATCTACTTTTGTAAGTAACAACAAGGAAAGAGCTTGTCAAATATCTGCTTCATATTTATTCGAAAATGTACTAAATTTTGATGAGTGTTTAAAGTTAGTTATAACTTTATCTATTTTTTTCAGAACAGCTATGCATTAACATTCAAGGAAGTATTTTGTTTTTCAAATAAATAAATAAAGTTTCCCTGGTAGTGTCTTATATCAAAATGTTCATAGTTACTGTAAACATTTTGCTCGAATTAAAAGATATCATTTAAAATTAAGCCACACTTTTATATTAAAAAAACGATTTTGTGAATAGTTATTTATATATCAAATATTTTCTGAAGCATTGGCAATCGAAAATTTGTAAAACAAACTATAGTACTGCATATCTTTTCAATCTATTATCTAGAGCCGGGTCGGGAAAACTACGGTTCACGGTCCGCCTGCGGCCCGCCAGGGTATATTTTTCTGCCTATAGGCATGTGCAAGCAAATACCTTTGTAGTACTTTCTTGCGTATGACGAAAGTACCGATGTACAGGAATCAACACACTGTTTGGAATGTACGATGATTAAACACTCGTTTTGAGCTTACCGAAGAATTACTTAGTGTTGAGCCACTCAAAGACACAACTACAGGCCAGGATTTATTCAATGGTGTTGAGAACTGTGTTGAAAGAATTCGGTTCATGTGGAAAAAGATATCAAGTGTAACAACTGATGGAGCGCGTGCTTTGACTGGAAAAACGTAGGTCTTGTGATGTTGATAAAAAATAAAATTAAAGAAGAACATCCTGACCATACACTTTTACTTCTCCCCTATGTTATTCATCAGGAAAGTCTGTTTAAAGCTGCGTTAAATATGAAGCCTTTTATTGACCCAGTTGACCGTGTGATAAAATCAGCAGAGCAAGTGCACTTAACCACGGGTAGTTTTGGGTACTGCTTTAAGATTTGGAAACTGAATAGTGTGATATTATCTACCACAGCATAGCCCACAGGCTGAGCCTGTGCAAGATATTGAAGCAAATGTTGGATCTCAAGGAAGAAAAATATATGTTCCTGGAGATGAAGGGTGTTGTTTTTCACCTTGTTACTGCCATTTTTAATGAAGAGTGGAAGTCAGACTTCCTGTTTCCTATTTATATTACTGAAATGTTAAATGAAATTAAGGGCACTATCTTGTTGGCAAATGAAATATATGTGCATGTAAAATCATTTCAAGCAAAGCTCTCGTTGTTCTCCAGGCATCGAGGTGAAAACAGGTTTTGCCATTTCACTTTTCTGAAACAGAAAACTATTTCTTGTTAAATGGCTTACAATTATAAGACACAGTTGGATGCATTTGCCATGGAATTTGAAAGGAGAATCCTAGACTTCAAGATTATGTAAATACTCTTCAATATCCCCAGTTCGTGATTTAGTGCAGAAGCTGATTCAGCCCTAGAGGATATATAGTTAGAGCTGCTGGAACTACACGCAGATTATGACCTGAAGCTGAAGTTCAAGTCAGTTCTTCTATTGGAGTTTTATGGCTGTCTGCCAGCAGCAGCTTCAACACTTACAAACGTTTCTGGCAAACTCTTGTCACTATTTGGGTCCACATATATCTGTGAACAATCCAATTTTGCATGAACATAAACAAGTCTAAGAACATAATTTAAATGCAGTCATGCATATCACGACCAGTAAACTAACTCCACAGTTTAAGAACATAATCCTAAATTGTGAACAGTTACATACTTCTCATTAATTATAATTGTACCCTATTGTCAGCTATATATAACCATGTTCCTACTTCTTCATAGTTATTATGATAGGTAACAATTAACTTTTCTTGAAATAATAATGAATAGTAAAATCTTATTATCAAGAGGAACTTTGGTCGGACGTTAGCTCTTAGGGGACTTACCCAATAGGGATACCCTTATCCAACACTATGTGGTTGGCTATTGCGGTTGCCCGCACCTCCATGGCTGGTGTACAATCATATTTCCCCATACATTCGAAAGTCCTTGGTAATTTAGACCCGTATTCTGTGTCATGGTGGCGCCGCAGCTATGGCGTGTCGAAGTAGGAAAAAAATCTACATCCACCCTTTGGGTGTAAACTCCCATTGAGAGGCAGACTAGGCCGACTTGTGCAGCTGCCATCTGCCCAGACGACCCCCTCTTTTAGGGGATCGTCTTGGGGGTGTCCCCGTTGGCTAGCTCCCTTAGGGGAAGGGGAGAAAGTTCCCGGGGAATTCCTCGAGGGGTTCTATAAGAGTCTTAGTGACTCAGGGCCTTTGACGCCATCTCAAATGTCTTATATTATCAAATTAGAAACGTTTTCAGTTTGTATTTTAAAATGTAATCAACATGTGTAATAGAGTGTTAATGTGAAATAAAATGGCAAGTACATGATTTTTATCATTAATATAATGTATATTGTAATTGAATTAGACAAAATATATATGCGGCCCGCCTATAACAATAAAGTTTTCAATGCGGCCCTCCTTAAAAAAAAGTTTTCCCACCCCTGTTCTAGAGTATAGACTTAAATTATATATAACAGACAAAAATCATTCTAAAAATATTTCGTACTTTTATGTGTGGAAGGCTTGGGTTGCATGTCAGATCTTTACCCAACCTTGATGTAACTTATTCCAAGACCGGTCAAAACGGCCCCGACACAACAGCCCCGACTAAATTACCCCGACATAACGGCCCCGTTCAAAACACCGAAAGTAAAAAATACCCCTGAAAAAATGGCCGCGATCAAATCGGGACCGATTAAAACGCCCCCTGTCAAATTGGCCCATGTCAAAATGGCACAAGACTAATTGCTTACATGTCTTCACACAAAGCTTACTTTATTTGTAGCATTTTAACATGTTGTCAAAATTTTCACCTTTTAAGAAAGTGGTCAATTTGTAAAAGTATTTCTTGTGATGTTATATATTATTTCGTCAAAACAAACAATTGTTACCTGGTAATATATAGAATACTGTTATTTATTGATATCCATGTGTTATTAATCTTATTGTTTTTGTGAACCAAGCCTGACGCTGAATCTGTGAGTAAAAATACTGATATAATACTTTATTGTATTTTTATTTCATTTACCATCTTTTAGTCCAAGGCTCATTTACTTGGTCCGTTTGGCCAGGGCCGTTTTGAAAGGGGTCATTTGACCGGGCCCGTTAAATCGGGGCCCATTTGTCGGGCCGTTTGTTCCGGGGCCGTTTTGTTAGCTAACCAACGTATACTTGCTTAGCCACAGCTAATGAACTACCTGCTTGATTGGAGTTACATAAATAGGGTCAATTCTGACTTAAATACTTGCAATTCAACGTGATATCCTTTAAAAAGTCTCAATGGTAAATACAAAAAGTGCTGTAGTATTTTACAGAAGTGTTTGAGCCTCCTCTTCGGTTTAAATCAATAAATTCCCTCATGTTTATGTGTGAACATTTAATTTCAATATATATAAATATTAATTATATATCTATATACTTTGGTTTTAAACTTTTGACTGACGTGAATGTTCAAAATGTTGATAAGGGTTATTATTTGCATTGAGAGAAATCGTTTTCCTACGATGCAATTTTTTTCTAAGTCTAAGCTTCGTTGGTCCCTGTGCAAAGTTAAAAAATCATGTGTTCAATGTTGCACAACGTCCATTTTTGTGCAATATGTTACAAAATTTGCTGCGCGTAGATTCTAAACTCCTTCGTAGCGTCGGTAAAATATCTGCGCAAGCCGAGATTCTTAAAGGGAACATTGCTGCAATGGTACTAAGACTTCGCTTACATATCAACTGCAAACCAAACATCCACTACAGTATAGAAAACTTTAGGTGAGACAATCTAAAGCTCGACTGGTTATATTGTCAATAAGACCAGCTCATCATTTGAACCAAATAATGTCAATACACTTGTCTGTTTGCGTTGTTGGTTACAAGATGTCATATAAAGAAGATATTCCAATGTTATTTCGATTTTCGAAAAGTATTTAAATAAATGTTACTTATGACACAATAAATTTCAATTTGTTGCTTTAATCGAAATAAGCGATTAATTAATCGTTACTTTTTCAAAAGTTAAAGATTAAATTTAAATTAATCGTTGACAGCCCTATATAAATATGTATATATATATATAAATATATATATATATACACTTTCATGCTGTCCTAAATAGCAACTCAAGCATTAATGAAGATGCTATCAGTCGCCTCCACAAATTATCCTGGCAATGGATAACCAACCTACACTTCTTGAGACGCAAAGAGCTGTACTTCTTCTGTCATGTGGAAAAGCTCCTGGAGCAGACACAATTTCTGTAGAAATATAAAAGACGGTGGCATGGTTCTACTCGAACAGCTGCATTAAATCTTCCTAAGAAGGTGGTAGCAAGAGACTATCCCACAGGATTTTAAAGATGTCTATATAGTCTACTTGTGCAAGCGAAAAGGGAGCCGCCAAGCCTGCGATAATCATCTTGGAATTTCACTGCTATCAATTGCAGGAACAATACTTGCCATAATTCTCATAAATCGCCTAAATGCACATCTAGATCAGGTTCTTTTACCAGAAAGTCAATGTGGTTTCCGGAAAAAAACGTGGGACCATCGACATGATCTTTGCAGCAAGGCAATTGCAGAAAAAGTGTCAAGAGCAGAATATAGACCTATTTTCCATTTACATAGACCTTATGAAAACCTTTGACACAGTTTGTAGAGAGGGCCTATGGAGGATTACGGCCAAATATGGGTGTCCAAATAAGTATATAGCCATTGTAAGGCAATTTCATGATGGCATGCAGGCTCGAGTCCAGGACAACGAAGAGGTCTCTAAACCATTCCCTGTCACTAATGGCGTTAAGCAAGGCTGTGTTCTGGCCCCAACATTGTTAAGCCTCATGTTCTAAGCCATGCTTACAGAGGTCTTCAGGAATAGCAATGTAGGCATGGACTTTAGGTATCGCACTGATAGTCGTCTTTTCAACCTCAGGAGGCTTAAAGCTAAGACAAAGGTCAAATCTGTCAGCATCCTGGACCTTCTTTTTGCTGATGATTGTGCCCTTAACGCAACCTCTGAAGTACAACTGCAACTAAGTGCTGATAAAGACCTTCTTTTTGCTGATGATTGTGCCCTTAACACGGGCTCGGAAGCACAACTGCAAATAATTGCTGATACATTTTCCAGTGCTTGCTCTAACTTTGGGCTCAGCATCAGTACACAGAAGACAAAATTGTTGTACCAGCCGGCCTCAGGCAAAGCCTATACTGAGCTTAACATATCCAACAACGGCAACAAAAGTGGAGTAATATTAAACATACACTGAGTTTGAAAATAATGTAATGTAAACTTTACTTTAATACTTTACTTGCCTTTCTGTATATTAACGTTACCCAAAGCAAATACACACGCTTCATTTGAAATGTAGTCATGCATGTCGTATGCGCAGCGGTAGCAGTAAGTAGTTGAATTCTTTTGTTAGAACTGTCGAAATGTGTGCAGCCAAATGTATCAGCAGTTCTCAATAGATTTGCCTGATTGCACTCATACATGACAAAATAAAATCAATGTTGTTCTTGACCTTGAAGAAACGTATTTTTTCCCCTTGGGTGGAGATTTAAAAAATTCAGCCTAGAAGCACTGGTTACTACAATCAAATATAAAACACACACATAAACAAGCGGTTTTACAATAAGAAGAACGAGTTTATAAACAAATTTTAAACAACACATTAAAATGTTCATAGTGCTTATCTGATTTAATAATTAAATGTAAGGAAAGAAGGAAATTTACATTAGAATTCGGAGACTGTTTATGAGTGTGTTAAGAAAGTAACAATATTCCTTTTTAGAACAGCTAATGAAGCGTAACTGGAATTTTCAAGCCCTTTGCTAATTCATTTTGGCGCCCTTGAGAGATATGGAAAATGCTAAATTATACGACTAATTTGATTATTGAAGGACTAGCCCTCGACGCCCTTGGCAGCTGCCAAGTCGATGTTTCGCAAATGTACAGATATGTATGATAATTCAAAGAGGAATATTTTTACTAAACGCCTAAATAAAGTATATCTATTGTTCTTTCTACTAAAGATGAACAAAATCATGGTAAATATTTCTGTAACGTGGCAAGGATAACCTCTGAGATTAATGTACCCTTTAAAAAACTAACATTTTATATTTTAAAATAAACACACTTTGTGAATATTTTTATTTTTACCTTGAAATAGTTATTGTGGTATTAAAAATGGAAAGGTTATAAAAAATAATTATACTAATCTTTTTTCAAAACATTATTCTACATATAAAAAACAAGGAATCATTTTACATTTATTTTAGGGCGGGGCTGTTGGGGGCGGGGTTGCATAAAAGATATTTACCCCAAACCGTTAAAGTTATACCCCTTATTCTTGCCACAGCTTTTTAAATCATCTGCTTGAATGGAGTAAAGTATGGTACATTTAGATTAAAGAAAAAACTTGTTATTTGACGTTTGTATAACCTAAGGAGTTCCAAACGTTAATTATAAAACGTGTTGCGGTATTTTAAAGGAGCGACTAGGCCTCAACTTTGGTAGAATCATATCAAATAATATACAGGATAAACATCATGGAAATTATAATATTTTCATAATGTTTATATTAACAAACTATATATTCTTTATAATAAAAAAGGCAATTTTCCGTCCGGTGTCTGATAGCGATTGGTCCCTTACACACACATGACTCCTACAGCCAATCATATTGAACACGTTTACGCGGACGTTCAAAACGAGTTATTTTGGGTGCAGTATTTCTTCAAAGATTTTATTTTGAGTTATGCGCTTTGTGATTTATAGTCAAAAGCTCTGATTTTACGAGATATTTATTTTAACTATAATAGTATTTTTGACTTGATGCACATGTATGCAGGTCTATACGGCTGTTGGAGGGGAGTTACAACATGCCACCAAACGTTGGCGGAACTTCCTTGGACAAGCTTTTTTGCTCGTATATATATGTTTTGCTAATAAGGCGACGAAATTTCTCGATTAATCGTTTACTATTTTAACGATTAAATTATTATTTACAATTAATCGACCCATCACTTACAAATTATTGGAAGTCAAAAAGTAAAGAAAAATAAAACAAACAAAAAAAAATAAAAAAATTTCGGCCAATAAATAATACATTTCCTGACGATTACACAAATATTTTGCTTGTAAACTATTGACTGAAATAGAATGTTTAAAATGTTGATAATGTTTGCCTACCATGGTTCTAACACTTCGCTTTCTTATCAAACCAAATGAAAAGCGAATTAAGCTAATTTCAGTCTGACTCAGAGACAGAAAATGACGACAGCTCTTTTGATAAATTACTGCATTATAAAATGGAGATGAAAGTTCCTGAATCCATTAACCCTATACAATGGTGAAACCTTAATGAACAGCGATATCCGATGTCATTGCTTGCCCAGTCCTTTTTGTGCATACCAGTTACCTCAGTTCCACGTGAATGAATGTTCAGCTCAGCTGGTTATATTGTGAATTAGAACAGTTCATCACTTGAACAAAATAATGTCGACACACTTGTCATTTCGCGTAGTTTGTTAACAGATGACATAATAAAGGGAGGCATTCCAATGTTATTCACATTTTCAACAAGAACGTTTACTAAGAGTTTTTTATGATATAATAAATTTTAATTTTACGCTTTAATTGAAATTAACGAAAAATCAATCGTTAACTTTTTCTAAATTTAACTATTAAATTTAAATTAATTGTTAACAGCCCTAATATATATATATAGATATATATATGCAAAATATAGCAAAACACAAATATGTGTATACAAGTCTTTTTTTCGATATGTTTGTTGTTTAGGGACGTCCTGCCATGGCTCATGCATGCTCTTTTAAATATATACTTTTAAAGCTCTTTCTTATCGCATGTTTTTATGATACATATGAATATTTAAAAAATGTGTCAAAAGGTTTTATACAATTAAGATATGGCCTCAATGTTTTTCCCTTAGTTTTGCAACGTAGACAACGCTCAAATTTCTATAGGATGTTATTTAGCACATGTTTCCTACACAGTTTAACTATACATATTTCTACATGAACCCTCTTTTTATAATTTATGTAGCTGTATTCCCTTTGTATGGTATTTCTGTTTTATTTACACGAAATAAAGTTTGTGTATGTTAATATGCATACACGATTTTTTTAAACCTTAATTATAGTTTCATTTTTTTTTAAAAATATGTTTACATTAGACATTATTTTAAACACATATGTATTGGATGTGCTCACATGTACTGTAAGTAGCAATTCTGAAACCTTTACATAGTGTTCTTAAAATAACGAGGATTTAGGAACTAATACAGAGCGTTGATTGTATAGCGTGGGATTGACGTGAGTGTTGTCGGTTCACATTGTAAAACTTGAATTAACTTCTTCCTGTTTCTATGAAACTCAAGTAGTAGGTCGTTTTGTTATCTCGCCGTTAACATATCTAGCCCACTCCTTTGTAAATTCGTGAAAAATGGGATTGTTTTCGAGTTGCTTTTCCCAAAACAGGGTGTTAACTTTTGTGTAGGATTTTGAAGTTAAAAAACAACAACAATTCATACCTTAAATTTACAAAAGTGTTATCTTAGAAAGCTTTAACAAATATAATAAAAACATCATTTATGATTATTTTATAAAGGTTTACGGTATAACTATGGACATGAACTGCCTACGTTTAAATGTACACTAAATCTGCACTAACTATAGTTAAGTTCATCAATGCCATTACAAACTAACACTTGTTAAATCGTTATTTGTTTTAATTATCTAGGCATTCTTTAGTTTCTCTTGAAGAAAGATTGTTTTCTCTGTACGAATAGCGTTAATATCTTTAATCTAAATAAAGTAAGACAAAACATAATTTTAATAATTTTTCAATAGTTTTTATATAAAATTATCTTACATTTTTTATCCTTTATCAGTATAGCTGAACGTACCGGAACGGCGTTCCGGCACCTTTCCCCCCTAACTGTTATATATTACTTTCTGGAAAATTGAGTCTTACTTCTTCTTAAGGTTGAGTTCAATATGTTGAGACAACTTACTATTATTTTTTTTCAGCACTTTACAAAAAACATTTTTTAAAAAAATAATTATGATTTTATGTTTTAATCAAAATTTCCTTTTTTTTTAGACATGTGAAGTGGTATGCATAATAATAAAAAAAAGAAATAAAACAAACCCGTAAAAACAAAGTTTTTGACTATAAATCCCTTATATATGAGACATAACTAACAATATTGATTATTTTCAAACATTTACAGACTGAATCTGTCTTAACTCAACTTTGCATCATAACCCTAGTGGGGGGGTGGGGGGGAGGGGGGAAAAGTCTGGTCACCGATTCGCTTGACCGAGCTCAGAGTGACACGTAAAATGTAAACAAAAGTGCCCGTCGCTTCGTTGGGTCGCCTCAATGCGTCAGCTCAAAATTTCACGTGGCAAAAAAACAATAACAAACCGTGAATTTAAATTACATACCTCATATTAGGATAAACTAAAAATTCATTAATTTAATTACGGTACGTTCGATCGATCTGAAATTTTGATACGATGCATTGTTAGGTCAGACGGGTCCGTGTGCCAAATTTCAGTTCGATCGGATCATGGGAAATGGGTCATTTTCGACTTCTGTTTTTCCGCCCGCCCGCCGAGCCCAAGACAGATTCGGCCGCGAAGTTAATATAAGGGATTTAAAAATATTATTAAAATTGTTATTATTGTTCACATTTGCTTATCGATATGTTTTTGATGAATTGTTTCTACATATTAAATAAATTGTATTCGTTTATTTTTCTTAAACATTTAATAATGTTGTAAATAAACAAAAAAGAAAATTTAATACCCGAGTAGCACATCATCGAGTAGGATTCATATAACGTTTGTAACAAACATTAAAAAAATTTCTTTAAGTCTAAGTAAGGCCATTAAACAGTTGCATATGCCAACCAACATTACTGATATACCGCCGAGAGGACGCTGGCCTATTTCGGTTAGCGCAGGGAATTTGTCTACTAAATTACGTGAAGATTGGCCAATACATAAGAAAGATCACCTTTTCGATAGGTATGACCGTTACGCTTAGAATTTCATAATGAAACCTGCTTATCTTTTGGACAGCAGTTATTCAAAACCAAATATATTATTTTTTATATATATGAATCATCAAGCTCTTACTATACCAAGTCATATATACTTTCTAGTCTTTATTATTCGCGGATATTTATTTTTTCAAAGTTTCATGGTGATTGCATGAATAAAAAATATATTAGAAAGGTTATATTTTATATGTATTTTTATTTATATATATACATACACATAAATAGATTTTAAAAAATATGAAAAATTAAAGCGCTTCCTGGGCAAAATCGGAGCAGTTTTTAGTTCAAAACACGTTTATTTCATACTGGATCAGGGTGGAGACGAGTGTCACGATTTGTCAAGTTTTTGTAAAATCGAATGTGTAAACAAAAATTCACAAACGTTTAATAAAAGTTTTAAAAAAATTAAAATTCCCCATGATGCGAAGTAATAGATGATATGAGTTAAACGGCTTATTTATAATAATATTGGCCGACAAATGTGTATGTACCAAGCCAAGATCAATTACTGTCCAAAATACCCCAACGTTAAAGTTTAAATCATTTTTTATGAAGTCAAATGTCAAGCCCCCCCACCCAGAGCCGTCTTTACACAATTTTGGGACCCCGGGGAAAGAAATAGTGTTGGGCCCCTCCCCGCAGGAATAAAAAGTAAATAAACATATTCCCATGGGGCCCCTATGCTCGTGGGCCCCCGGGCAAATGCCAAACGGTCCTATGCGTTAAAACGGCCCTACCCCCGCCCCAGTTAGTGGAACATAAAAAAGAAATTTTGACCGAAAAAATTTTCAGGAGCTACTAATTAACTGTTTAAATTTTCCTGACCAATCGGATGAGTTAAATCATTTTTATACAACCTATATACGAACAAAATACTATATTGAGGGCCCACCCGGGACCAATAGGTGCAACATGTAAAGTTCCTAACACCTGTTGATTTTAATCTGGATCATGAAGAGTTTATTTGTTTTAGTCGACATTTTTCAAGATTGTTTAAAATCGATTTGGGAATATAGTCATAAACTTTTAAGAAAAATATATCAGAAATCCCTCCTGGGAAGGAATGAACATTATGAGCTCAAGGCCCAATGGTATTAAATATGGGCCATCAAGTTCTTAAGCAACAAGTAAAGATATATCCAATTATCTAGTAAAATAATTTTTATATAGCTCATCTTAAGAAGAAAAAGAAATTGGCCCCCTTCCCTAATTTAAAAAAAAAGAAATGTGCTAGAAAGTTTTCAGGAGCATATTCAACAATTACCCAACGTTTCATTGTAATTGAATTATATAAAAAATAGTCTTTATTTTAAAAAGTTGCAAAATGTTCTTTGTACAAATTCATTCTAAAATATCGTTTATTTTTTTTAAGGATAAAATGAATGGCATTTACACTGCCTTACTAATAAGCTTGTTCCCATAGATTTATTGTTTCCTCAAAGAATTGTATTAATTATTTATTTAAAAGATTTAATTATTTTCACACGGGGGTGTCTATCCTATTCTATAAAATTTATTTTTTTAAATTTAAGAGCCTTGTATTTATCTTTTAGTTTTTATGGTTATCTTTTTAAGTAGACTTTTTATACTTAAGAGGTTCATATAGTAAAAAGCTGAGGCAAGTGTCAAGTGCCATGTCATCATATTTTTAAGTTATATTTAAGGGCAGTTCTCTTTATTTTACTTTCCATTGCAATTAAAAACCTATTGAAAAAATATTAAAATACACAAATTTAAAAATTGCTTTTAACTTCTTTAAGATTTGTAACTCAAATTTCATTATATTCACACATCAAGAAATAGTAAACAAATTTGTTGTTTTTTTGGCAATGAATCCACTCCACATTTATTGCTCTGATGCTTATGCACTGTTGACTTTGATTATATGGTTATTTATCGGAATAGTAGGTAATGATTCATAATTATTATTTTAGTTTTTGAATCTCCTGTATTAGTTGCTAAGTTTTTTTGGTTTTTTTTGTGTGTGTTTTTTCTGTCTGTGCGTGTGTGTTTAAAAATATGTTTATCCAATAATCCAATAATTTAAAGATGCATGTTACAAAATCCATTAACCAAATGTATATTGTGCATTTATTATCTTATTGTCATATGTTTATTATTTTAAAGATTGGTTTTTGATATACAATATTTAAAAGAATATTTATGTTAGTCAATTAATTATTATATTTTAACAAAATTCAACTTTTTTTTATAGATACACAGTTTACCTCTTCATGTTCAGGACATGGTGAAAGAATTTTTAATGGAACATGTTATAAATTTATTTCTGAACGTGTTTCGTGGTTTGATGCTAAGGTATAAAACACTTTGGATTTAATATTTATTAATCTAGAGCAATATAATTATTATTGTGAGGATTATTAATAATTAAACAATGTTTTTGAATATATATAGTTTCTGTAAATATTCATATAAATATAACATATACAATTTAGCAACAAATATGCACACGAACCCAAAATAAGTTTTATATTTATCACATCTCAGTAGTTGTAACAATGTAACAAATTGTTTTTTTTAAATTTGATATTTTAATATTTTGAATTTGATATATATGTGTATGAAGATCATAGATTACTTAAAGAAAAAAGTATATTAAAGTCGAGTGACCATTAAATAGTATGATCTGATTGAATATCAAATCGTCTTGTCAAGTAAACATGTATATATTCATTGAGCCTCATCTATTTTATTTTGGTAAGAATAAAACATATCATCATACACGAGTACTCGCAGAGATATTTCGAAGATGGTATCTTAGTTTATGATACTTTATTTCAGATTCTTTGTGAGAAACATTATGGAGCTTTAGCTTCCGTTAACTCATTTGAACAGATTAAAACAATTTTGACTAATCAGATTGGAAAAACTGAAGGTGAAGTTAATTACATTGTAATTATAATAAATTGGAATTAAAAAAATGGTGCCCTCGTAGTTACATATCATAAAACTTTATTAAAACTGCATTGGAAATTAGAAATAACAATTCTAAAACAAATATGAAATAAAATAAATGTCATCGCCGCTCAGTCCAAGAGATCATATGTCAAATGTGTTTTGAGAAGTCTTGACACATCTTTGATTGCACAGTGTCCCCCTATACAACTATTAAGGTTGAACTCCAAAATAACTAAATGAATAATTTTTAGTCTAGTGCTAATTTCATAGAGGCACTTTTAACCATACAATATTAAGAATACACAACTGATTCGTGCTATTTTTTTTTCATTAATTTTTTCATATAATATTTTCTTTTTAATATTGAATAATTAAATGTCTCTAAACATAATTTAGGAACTTAAATTGTTTATAAAATGTATTTACTAAAAATGAAATAGCACACGCATTGAAACGATTACCTTCTCAAATGAAGCATTTTGTTAAAATGTATATTCTATTTATCTATTACTTAAGATATATTTTTTAAACATTTTTTTTATTTTATAATTAAGATTTTAAAATTTTTAAACATTTTTTAAAGAAAACCTAGTTGTTTGAATCATTATCAAAACATAAATGTAAAATAAACAAACAATTATTTTTTTTTAAACTGCCTTTTAAAAAGTAATCTGTTTCTCTCGTAGTATGGATTGGTGCGACGGATCTTGCAATAGAAGGCAACTTTGTTTGGATACACAATAACAATCCTGCAAATGATAATTTATCCAAATTGTGGTATGAACGGGAGCCAAATAATCATAAAGATGAAGATTGTATACATATAAGTTCTAACTTCAAGGTTAATGACGCCCCTTGCAGCTTCAAGCTTGCATATATATGTATGGATATAACGAGGTGTAAGTTTTTGAAACTTTAAAAACATATTTACATTTTAAATCCATATCCACATAAAATGCTAGCTCTGTAAGTGCCAATTAAGAAAAAAAAGAAACAGTATAAATAGTATTTTACATAAAATATCTATATTTTTAAAAATATTGCTTTAATATATATATATATATATATATATATATATATATATATATATATATATATATATATATATATATATATATATATATATATATATATATATATATATATTTGAAATGTAAAAAATGCATAATTGTTTTCTTAATTTGAATAATAATTATAATAATCACTTATCAACACGTTTTAACTAAATTGTTTTTTTTTAAATTCATTACGTACTCCCAAATTTCAAATTTATTTATTAGGGTAATTCAGTCTGAATATTTGAAAATCTACTGTCATATAGTATTAATATAGAATATGACAGCAATAAAGCTTTTAAATAAAATACAAAATACACAAACAAATTGTGAAATGAATAAAGTAAATTGGAGCTTTATTATTAAACTAACGCGTCAGTAAATGTTTCGGCTAATGCCTTCATCAGTACAATAAACATAAAGTAAGTACTTACATAAGTACTAAAATTATATTTCAGTTCTTTAGACATACTACATCACAAAATTGTTATGTATAATAAAAAGAAAGGAAAAACAACAACAAACAATAACACAGGATGTAGGAAAAACTGGGAAGTATAAAAAGTTACTGTAACAATCTCAATGGGAAATGATTATACAGTTAGGTAAAATTATGAATTTTGTTAATTACATATGGAGCCAATGTAACAAACCATTTTTTAAGTCTATTTGCCATGTAAATCCTATCATGGGTATTGCTCGCATATAAAATATCAGGTACTGCAATGTCTGAAATTCCGTCATGGTCAAAACTGTTGAAATGTTTAGACACATGACATTGAATCTGATTATTTATACTATACAGGTGTTCTCTAAACAAATCTCCAAGACAACGACCTGTCTAACCAACGTAAATTTTATTAAACCTCTTGCAAAGAATTGCATAAATCACGTTGAGGCTTGTGCAAGTGAACCCATTTCCCTGTTTTTCCTATATCATGTGTCATTGTTTGTTGTTTTTCGTATAAAAAAATTCGTACAATACATATCTAACATTTTTGTTTACATTTTTTACCAGGGAGCGGAATATATTCTGTGTTAAAAAACTGTCCCGATGGTAAATTTGGCTACAAGTGCAGACACATGTGTCAATGCCCTCGCAATATGTCATGTGACAAGATTACAGGACTCTGCAGTAAGGGTGAATGTAAGGCTGGATATTGGGGCCCTGGGTGTCTTTTAGGTGAGTGTTTTCGTATATCGATACATAGACGACTCTATAATATGCTGCGTCTTGGGGTATTTATTAAGTTTGAATTAAAACGCTGTATTCAAGATAATTGAAATTTTAAAAAAAAGAGTCTTTTCATAATCAATACATCCCCATTGGTTTTGACCAAAGCTTTGATCAATTAAATATTTAATCTTTTCCCCGACAAACTCACTAATTACATCATAAGATTGGAACTTTCTTTAAAAAAAATTTTTTAAACATTTTAAAATAATTTATTCAACCGTTTTTGGTGCGTAATGGGTACATATTATACCAACAAGGAATAAGGCGAATTAATGAAAGGAAGAAATTTTTTATTTTTTATTCTGGTTAAACAAAATAATGTTTTTTAAAGGAAAGTATTGTACTTCTCCGCTAATGCTTGGCGTCTTTTATCTTGTGCTATTCAACGTATTAACGTATGTAACAGAAATATATGCTTTGAAATATAACTTAATACATTTCTTTAAAACGTCCGAAATATTTTAACAAATATTCAGATTCCAGCTTAGCCATTTATGGATTCGTTTGTTTATAAAGCATCGCGTTATTTTTTTATAATAAGTTAATAAGTTGTGTGATGATCTCGATACCAATCATTTCAAATACAGCTCATGTATCGTGATTGGCCCTCTAACCTCGGTATCGGTAGAGAATATAAATTATATTTTACACATTTTCTACGCGAAGCTTTTGTGTGTGTGTGTGTGTGTGTGTCATATAACCTCGTGGTCGTAAGGGGGTTCTACAGTTTAGATTTGAATTTTCTTGGGGCTTGGTAGACCTTGGCGGCGCCCATCTCCTCTCCAGGTCAGCGGAGACCTTTTTTTTTAGCGATAGTCATTCATCAACATTTTTATTGTGGTTTTAACGTCAGCTAGATCCCACGCCCATCAGCTTGTAAGGCGAGCACACTATTGGCTTCACTATCCAGCCGCCACTTGAATCCTTAGAGATTTTTAAATATTCTTTTAGAACTAGTTTCTTTTATTTTGTTTTTTAATCGAAGAAGAAACACACGAGAAGAGATACATTATTTATCAGGCTGCTATTATAGCATATGTGTGCCTCTTATTTGTGTTTAATCTTGGATTGTTTTAATCATTTTACTTTAAATTATTACTTTTAAAAAAAATGTTTAACTTACATAATAATGTTTTCTTTTTTTTTAATTGTTTGTTTTGTTTTCATCCTCCCCTGACATCCACAGAGGACAACTGCTACTACAACAAACTACCTAATTATTACATGGGATACATCAGTTCTACTGCAAGTAAAATTACTTGTCAGGAATGGGAAGACTATCATCCACATAACCATGACTACACTTCTAGTAATTTCCCTGACAGGATTTCACCCAAGAACTACTGCAGATCAGACTCACAGAAATACGAGCCGTGGTGTTACACATCATCACAATATATCAGGTGGCAATATTGCTCGGTTGGATCTTGTGGTAATTACCCGGAAACCCGAACCATATAAGTAAAGATATTTATAGAAAATATTTTTGCTGAATATCAACACATAGTTTTGGAAATTAGACATTTTAAATATGTTATCAATATTATATTAATGAGAATTGTGGCAATATGTTAGCTTCGGAATCCTGATTTTAAATACTTTCAGAGATAATAAGAAATAATTTAATTAATAAAACCAGGAGATTATATTCTCAATAAAATGAGTTGGACAAATAACATATTTAAAGCTTTTATTTTAAAATGTAGATTTCAAATTTAACGATAGTTAAAAAAAAATATTTTAATCACGTTCATTTAAATAAAGTTGATTTTAAAAAAAACAACACACTATTTGTTTTTAATTCTAAAAATGCTTTTTTTTTAATCGGCAAGGTTGTCCTCGAGGAAGGTTTGGCATTTACTGCAGTAAAGATTGCCACTGTCGGGATGGTAATGAACAGTGTAACGAAGTTAATGGAGGGTGTGCATCTGGCTGTGCCAGGGGCTGGTCGGGACAGGATTGTCAGACGGGTAATTTTATTTTCCCTTTAAGTAAACTGTTTGTTTCTAGTTTTTTTTTAAAGGACGAACATTTGCAGCCTAAAAACATTTTTTTTAATAAAATATTTTTCAGCACCATGACTTTGAACACATTATTTTTCAGGTTGGTACCAGGTTTGTAACCTTTTAAAAGAAAAAAAAATAAAATATACTCCCAGATTACTTAATTAACAATCTTTTTTACAAAAAATGTTTTAAAGGAAACATATATTGTCTATTATGTATGGTAAACCACTTTTAATTTTATTGGTAAAAATCATGTGATTATAGTATATATAGATATTGAACTTGAACTATCCCTTAACCCGTCGTTGGGTCGTTGGGGCACCATCGTGAACTGCAAACTATCTCATGCCATTTGTCCCGGTCATGTGCTGCCTTTTGAGAGTCGCTGAATGACAGGCCGGTCCACTCTTTGATATCGTCTTCCCATTTTTTCCTTTGCCTCTTTTCCTTCCTCCCTGGACTGTGCCTTGCATTATTGTCTTTGTGATATATATAGATATATTTTAAATTAATGATTGTCTTTGTTTAATTTACTTTAAAATATCAGTTGCCACATGTGAACCTAATCGTTATGGTTGGGAATGTGAAACACCTTGCTATTGTGAGAATTCAATCCATTGTGAGAGATTTTCCGGACCAACATCCCAGTGTATAAGTGAGTCATTTGTTCACAAGAATGTGCTTCTGTTTACTTGTATTAAATCATGTGACCTATTTGATTTAAAATGTATACAATTTTAGTTCCATTAAAACTATACTTTTTTAGCATGAATCGTTTCATGTGTGTTTAAATGTGTTTGTTTACCCCAAAGTAATAACATATTTTGGATTTGAATTACAATTTTTATCACTTATTAAAACGTCGAATTAACGAAACGGTGTTATAAACACTAATATTTACATACATTTTTTTCACTTTTACAGGTTCTAAGTGTTTCTTCTTTTTTTTCCAAAGTGAGTAAGCCAATGATTGTACGATTTGAGAACACCTTGGGTTCACCTGGTCAAGGTTCTACTTTCTCATGTACTGTTTACTCAAACCCTCCGCCAGAACAAGGGGACATTCAATTACTTGGACCTCAAGGGAAGAACATAACTTCTATGACATTCAGGCAACTGAATTCATCAATAGCAACAAGGACAAAAACTTTCTATGTTCGTGTCAGTCATATAAAGAAATAAATAACTCTGATCTAAGTATTAATAAAATACTAAATTAAATAGTTATTTTAAAATTATTTCTAGTTTAATTTTAACAAAAAAGAAGAATTTAAAGAAACACAATAGAGATGTGTAAAATTGCAAAAATATCAGATTTAGCCAGATAAAATTTGAAAATGTTGAAAACTTAAATTAAGTGTCCTGCACAAAGCATTATTTCATTCCCACATTTCACGATCAGATACCTTTTTTATTACCACATTTTTATTAACTCACTTTCGTTCCTGTTTGTTGGTTTATCTGTCCACAATTTTTCAATTATGCCAACGTAAAATTAAACCACTTCTGATGGCCCTAGAGATCTCAAAATTTTACCACAGATAGATCTTAGATGCCAATAAATTGTATCGAAATTTCAGATCGATCGAATGTACCGTTATTACATTATTGAACTTTGTAGTTTATCTATATATAAAAATATGTATTATCCGTCTGCCTTTGTTTACATTATCAACACGTGCAGAGTTCACCCCTCGCTGACCACATCAACGATGTTTAACATCACGGGAGATCAGCCATTTCCAGTTTATAAATGTTTGTCGGGCAATACGTATTATATTTGAACATAATCAATACTTCAAAACTCACCATAGCATACACTTAGACTAAAAAGAATAAAACAAATAGAAGTTAAAAAATATTTTTAAAAACCACGTTCTTATAAGCGAACTAAAAAGAAGAAAATAAAGTTTTAAAATTTAAAAATTTAAAATAAGTACTATGATGTAACATGGCTTAAAACGTGGGCGGTCGCTTTTTAGGCGTTTGGCTCAAATGATTAGGGTTTACAAATGACGAGTAAGAAATTGAGTAATTTGAATTAGTTAAGCCCGAGAAGCGCCCGCCCCACGTTTTTAGTCATATTACATCATAGTAATTATTTTAAATTTTAAATTTTTTAAATTTATTTTCTTCTTTTTAGTCCGCTTAAAAAAACATGTTTTTTTAAAATCTTTTTTTTACTTCCATTTATTTATATTTTTTTTCTTTAGTTAGCGTTGCTCTTTTTGTTTTGATTTTTCACGTCGTTGCTAAAACTTGTTTTTAAATTTTTCACGGAACGCAGTACTTGAGATGAACGGAAGAAGGATACTACGAAAGATGTTTGAAGTGTAGAGACAGTGGCGTCACTAGGGGGGTGTGGTGGGGGCGGGCCTCCCCGGGTGACACCATCAGGGGGGTGACACCAAAATGTAAAATTCTCTATGTTCCCGTTATTGGGCACTGGAAAACTCAGAGTATTTCTATGGGTTAAGTAGTGAGGGGGTCACACCATGGGCTACCGCCCCGGGTGACACAAATCCAAGTGACGTCTCTGTGTAGAGATAAACATAGACATAGACCAATTGAGAAATAGAGAGGTCCTTAAATTAAAGAAAAAAGTTCATCATTATATCAAGAACCATTAAAAATATAGACTATAAATAACTATCTAGAATAAGTAATTGTATGATTAGTGTTGAAGAAAGCCTTGTAGAGTTGTTCTGTGTGATTTATTTTGTCGCTCTCTGAACTTAAAACTTTTGTTTTAATGGGAAAAAAGAAGCTTCATTGTTTCCCCCAAAAAATTTATTCATTATGTTACTAAGATAATAAATTCGGCAAAATTGGATGAACACACATTTATAAAGCTACGGTTCTTTGAAAAATGAACAGTATCATGCGTTATTGAAATGCAGCAACATAGATATGTCGGAGAGAAATTTGTCACGTTATACGCATTGATTCTTTGTACAAAAAATATTTAAGATATTCGGAACTTTAAAACATCTTACCAAAAATAGCACATTGTAGTGTTTCTTAAAAAATTACACATACAATGCATTTAATGTTTTTGGTTTTTAGTTTTAAACAATTATTGTCAAAATGAATTTTTGAAAAACAAAAATAATTTGTTAAAAAAAAATATCTTTTGCAAAAAAAAATGGAATTGAAAAGATGAAGAAACATAGAAATCAGAATATGTTTTTTTAAAAAGAAAATTAATGTCAGATGCCGTTTCACCACTTTAATTCTGCTCAGGGAAAAATTACGCTACAATAAACAATAACAAATAATCTTTCAAAATATAGATCTACATTATTTTATATTAATGTATACATTTTTTTCAGGTTACTAGAGTAGAGGAAAAAGAGGAGTACACATGCAGTGTGCTGACAAAATTGGGTTCGGATAATTTGACTCAAGTCGCTGAATTTATTGGCAAGTAAAGATATTTTATATATAATGAACTCTTATACTTTGTTAATTCGTACATTTCTTATTCGTTTCCGTCATTAAATATAGCAAAATATATTTTTTGGGGTAATTTTTGTTACGTAATGAGAATACTTGCTAATCATTAAGTTATAAACATTCTGCAATTTTTTTTCAAAACTCAATAATACATTCCAAAAAAAACAGTGACAATATTTATATGTGTTATACAAACCACAAAATCCATATATTCAACGTTTCATATTATTTTTTTTTCCATAAACGCCTGGTAATGTTAATCATTTGATAAGTAACTTTTATATTTTACTATTAATATACGATTTTACCATTAAGATATGCATCCGTAGATAATAAATTACGGTCGATCAATTAGTTATTAAAATCATTTATTTTTAATAAACGCTTGACATTTGTACAGGTCGACCACCAGCTTTCCCTGAGTGCCCTAATGAGTTCTCAGTTTCTTATCTTGGCGACGGTGTCTTTATCTCATGGAAACCCAAGCCGAACACCAACAGCTATCACATATTCGTATACAACACCACCAATAACATGACTTCAAATGATGTGGTTCATGAAATTATAATTGGTGTCAATCTAAGCTCAATCTTAGAAACTTTAGATCACTGGTACAACACAAGCGGGTTGTTGTACGCGAATCAGCTGGCTGTCACTATCTTTGCCGTGAACGACGTAGGCAAAATAAGATGCAGCGGTAGAATTAAAGGACATAGCGATCCAGGTGTGTTACTGAATGGGAATACATGTACATGCTAATTTTTCCTTTATATACGTGAGGTAGCAATGATTATTAGTATTTATATACATTTATAAATTTTTTTGTTGTAAATTCGCTCTTTCCTCTGTAAGTTTTAAATAGAAAACCCTAACTGGTAGTTTATTAATTTCAAACTATTATCTATTTTTCCGAATGATTATCTATAAGTTTCAGAAAATAACTTGAGCTTTATGAAGTTATATTTTAAGAATTAACTGTTACAATTTCGATTTTATAAGTGGAATGACTAAAACATATTCTGCATCAGAGTCAAATATTTTTACAATTTTATTTACTAACTAAAATATTGCGTATTTTTCTTTTGTCGCGTCTGCAGCTAGGTATATCAAATAAAAAATAGTTGATAATACAAAATTGAGACTTTTAAAGATACTGACAAGCAGAAATGTAATTTCCTGAAGATGGGGTAAGATCTACTTATAAAAATCGCACATTTTATTTTTCCCAATTAAAACTATAAAAAGTATTTTGAATAACATAAAATTGGGTAAGGGTCTTAATGGAAGTTTAAGAAAACACGATTGTACATCATTATATATAACATATATATTTTTATGACAGCATGTTAAAAGCTTCTGTTATTTATGTCTTTTTTTTTAAATTATTTTTTTGTAGATGTACAGAAACCATTTGGGTCTATTCAAAATATTGCATTAGTTACCTTTTCTGCTTCAGTGTTTCTTTCTCTGATCATATTTGCTACTATAACTTGTATTAAAAAAGGTAAGACGTTCTATGTAGTTGCGCGGCTATGAAATACAAATGCTAATATCAATGATAAATAATGAGTATGAGGAAATGAAAAAAATAAATAAATATACGAAATATATTTCACATGTATTACATAAAGGTATAAGAGGAATACACTAAGTTTATATGTTTGAAACAACATTCCAGTGAGCACTTGTAATATGATATTTTACAGGTAAAACACAGCAACAGGATGCTGGGTAAGTGGGAAATAT
Source organism: Ampullaceana balthica (assembly GCA_944989445.1). Classification (NCBI taxonomy): domain Eukaryota; kingdom Metazoa; phylum Mollusca; class Gastropoda; family Lymnaeidae; genus Ampullaceana; species Ampullaceana balthica. The sequence goes on from CALYLW010000401.1 coordinate 797,889, forward strand.
ATATAAATACCAATATATTCTTCCTTGTTTCCTTTTATATATAAATTTATAATAGAACTAGTATATATATATATATAAATATATATATATATATATATATATATACATCTCAACATCTTAACAGGAACAAAAGTTAGGCTATTTATTGATGATTGTATAATCTATAGAAAAATTAAATCAGAACAAGTTAGCACAATTTTACAAAAAGACTTAGATGAATTGATAAAATGGGAAACAAACTGGAGCATGTCTTTCCACCCACAAAAGTGTCAACTGTTAAGAGTACCAAAGAAAAAGAAGAAATAAATTCAAAATATGTCATTCATGGCAAAGAACTGACCCAAACTAAAGTTGCAAAATACTTAGGAGTCATACTAAATGAGAAACTATCGTGGAGTTCCCATGTCAATGAATTTATTAAAAAACAAACAAAACCTTAGGCTTTATAAAAAGAAACATTTACAAATGTAATAGAGATAAAAAACTAAAATACCACCTCACTTTAATGGAACATTTACCAGAATATGCATCTTCTGTGTGGGACCCATCCACCAAAGAAAACATTGATAAACTTGAACAAATTCAAAAAAGAGCTGCCAGATTCATTACTGGAGAATATTCAAAACTGACAAGAATAACACCATTAGTTAAATCATTAAACCTTGAAACACTAGAGGATAGAAGAACCAAGAGTAAAGTAGTAATCATACATAAAGCAATTAATTATAACTTAGAAATACAACACAAAGATAATTTAATACAACCCTCAGATAGACATAAGGATAAAAAGACCATTCTTATTCAGTATGCAAGAACAAACACATACAAATTTTCGTTCTTCCCGTCCGAAATTCGGGCGTGGAATGGGTTGCCTGAAGAAACCAGGAAAACCAACACTTTATCAACATTTAAATCTTTAAAAAAATACCGGACTAAACACAAACCATAGATAAGCGTAGGATGCCAAAATCTTCGTTATAGAAGGAGCGTCTGTAAACAGATAAGATAATATATATATATATATATATATATATATATATATATATATATATATATATATATATATATATATATTTATATATGCTTACAAATATGTCAGAAAACTGCACATATTATTTAAACTTAAAAAGACATATTCCTCTTTTATATTTGATACGTCCTATTTTCAGATTGATGAGATATGATAAAGCAGTTGAAAATGAGCCAAATGATAATGGTACGTAAATAAAACGTAAATACCAAAAGAACACATTAACCTTGTTAAAGTGTGATTAATTTTCTTGTTTTAAAACAAGTGTTACTCACGTTTAATCTTATAAATAACTGTACTCCTTAAATTAAAAAAAACATTTCAATTTTAATAATATAAAGCATTTTCTTTTTACAATTTAATAATTGTATAAATTATACAGTGTATAATTGCTACTCTTAAACTAAAAAATAATAATGACAATGGTCTTAAAATACTTAAAATTATTTTACAAATCTACATTTTAATATAATACATAAAAGTATTGCAAACAACAACACAATCACGCAACTAAAATATTTTAAAAGTAAACTTTTAAAAATGTGATAAATAGGCAATATCTTTTCCTGACAATAAATAGGGCTTTATTTTGTATTTCAAATCCACAGAATCAACTTATCATCATTATTCTTATGTCAGAAACACTGAAAATTGCAGCAAAGAGAAGTAATCAGAAAAAAAGAAGCTTTCGAAGATATAATTTTTTTTTAAAGATTTCTGTTTATCTGAGTGTCTATAACGGTTTTATTTATGTACTTGAAATTATTTTTCAGAAATATATTTTAAATGTGAGAATATAAAACAACTACGAGTTTTACACGAGAAGAGATAAGATCTACGTGCTATAAGATTTTAAGAAAAAAAAATTTAATATTTTGCTTAAGCTCATAAAATTGAGACAACGAAATACAACATATAATCAAATCTGAATAACGTTATTTAATTTTATGAATATTAAGAAAATTTTAAGGACAAAATTTTATTGATTATTTATACCCTCCCCAACACACGCCATACACTCAAAACCTTTATTGGATGTGTTTTATTTTATTTTGACAATGAACAAGTTACTTGCCTTTTAATATAATACATTTAGAAATATATTATAAGAAAATATTTTTTTTAAAAAGATCTTTACGATTAATTCAAATTACGAGGACATTTTTTATACACATAAGCCAAAATGTATAAATTAAAAAAACCATAAAAAACAAGTTTTCGACTATAAATCCTATATGTACGAGACGTTACTAAAAGAATGTTTATTATAATACAGAGCACAAGACCATCTAAAAATACAAAATTGTAACTGTGTCGTAAAATATGTTTAATATAATGCACACCGATCAGGAATATGTTTATAAAAAGAGTTGTCAATAAAATACGCACCTTATTGTGCGACAGAAAGGTTGTTCAATATAATAAGCACCGCGACGCTCTATCTCAAAAAAATAGCATGATACATAGGAATAAATAAAATAATCTAAAAAATCAATAATTTCATTACGGGAAATGCGATTGATCTGAAATTGTAATACATTGTTTTTATTATCGGTACAAAACTGCCTGCAAAATTTCAGCTCATAGCTTACGAGCAAGTGGGTTAAAAATCGATCAAAAGTTTTGGCGACAAGCAAGCAAGCCAGCAATCAAGGGTTGCCGCAGACGCCACGAGTTAATATAAAGGATTTAAAAAGGAAGAACGTTTTTATTGTTTTACACATGAACAAATGTGACTGACTTTTTTTTCTTCTTTATCATTGCCACGTAGCATTATTATACGAACAATGTTAGCCCCGTGACTTAGCTTACATACGTGTGTGCTAATGGTACAATCTGATTATGAAAAATGTCTAGGCTTTTTTAAAAACTTAAAATATTTAATAATTTTATTGCTAGATTGAAAATCTACTAAAGGGCGGCGGAATTTAGTTTTGTACTAAACAGTTTTTTTTTCCAAATAGGATGTAAGCAATACAAAAACAACACAATAAAAACAGAAACATTAAAAAACAACCCATAGTTTTCATTTGACATTATGTGGTGTTGTGGTTTTATGTAATTATGTTTCATAAGTTTTTGCTTAGTCTCACTAATTAAGATAAATGAATAGGGTGGTTATATGCAAAAGGGGATTGACATTGAAGTAAATAAATAAATAAGAATGAAATCTATAATAGCTCTATATAATAAATCGAAGGTACGATTTTCGATAGTTGCAGTTTCGTATTTAGTTGTCTTTTTTAAATTATAAAGTCGTAGACTTCTATCCTTTCTGAAATATATTAGTGCTGCCTTTTTTCTCAGTGCTGTGTTTAGTTAATGGTTTAGTAATTAGAATGTTCTACTTTAATATAAATATGTTAATTTTCACATAACCCAATAGGTTTTGTTATCTTTTAATGTATTTACCGCTCTATTGCATTCCATTTCTTTTGAATGCTCATTTTTATGCATAATTAATTTTACAATTTCGATTGGTTTCACTTTGCATATAAAGCGTTAATTGAGTTTTCTGATCATAATTATGATTTTGTTAACCATTCCATCTTACCTCATCTTGGGGGGCGCGGTGGTCGAGTGGCAGCGTGCTCGACTAGCGTTCCGATGGTCACGGGTTCGAATCCATGTGAAGGCATGGCTTTGTTCCCGGTGCCTAGGGCGTCCCTGAGTCCACCCAGCTCCTAGTGGGTACCCGACATAAGTTGAAGTGGGGGTAGTAAAGGCGGCTGGGCATTGTGCTAGCCACACAATCCCCTCGTATGCCGTGGCTATTGAAACTTGTGAACGCTGTTTCACTTGCCCCATAGGCCATTCATGGTCTGAGAGGGAACTTACTACTACTATTCACTTGCCCCATAGGCCATTCATGGTCTGAGAGGGAACTTACTACTACTACTTACCTCATGTTTTCGCAATGGCGTTTCTTTTGTTGTAATTTCTTACTAACGGACAGTGCTACTTTTATTTGACACAATTTTTTTCTAAGCCTACACATTTTGAAGTAAATATAGAGGTGATTGCCATGTTAGTCATCACTCTACAATATATTTTGAGCAAACTTTTCTAGTTATTTCTTTATCCTGTCTTTCTATATCCGGTCCGTTCTTCCCTTAAGCAACATATTTTTGAATACTAAAACCTTCGCAAAATCATAATTGAAATATATACTTATTTAATAATATGAAATTTATCGTCTCTATAGTATTTTTATCATTGTTCCCCTTCTCATTTATGTTGACCAAGTTTTGTATAAAGTTTTAATTTAAAGGATTGATTCTTTCAACTCCTCCATGTTTTAGACCTCTGATGACAAATTCTATGGCCTGCTGCCTAACTGTTTGTCATTGGCAATGCGGCATTTGCATAAACTAGATCAGTTTTTTGTTCAGTGTTATTTCATTGTTTAATTTACGTAGGTTTTTTTTGACAGTTTTTTTAAACATTCTATTTTTTTCTGCTATGTTGTTCGTCTGTGATAAATATTTGTATTGCCACGAATTTTGTCTTGTTTTTGTTCATTAACGATATTTGTCATTGTTCTTCAGTAACAATTATTTCGTAATTTCTAAAACTGTGTGTGTGTGTGTGTGTGTTTGTGTTTGTGTGTACTTTACTTGTGTTTGTGTTTTTTTACTTTATTTTAATTTTTTATAGCATGCTTGATTATTTTTATGTTGCTATATCTCTTTGATTTTGCTTGATTTGTATGTATTTCTTTTTTTTAGTTATTAAGCGATACTTCGTCAATATGGCCGGGAATATCACTTCTTCTGATGCACCTACACAAATAGGTTTTGAAACTATCAACGTGTGTAGCATTTTGTGTTTTGTTTTTTCGAATTTCAATCGAGCAAATAAGTTTTTAATATATCAGATAGTTATTATATATCTTATTTTTGTCTTTTAAAAAAAATTGTATTTTTCTTTGTATGTTATTAACCATATTTTAAAAAAATTACTTGAAGCCGTCTAAAATTTAGCTCGTTCTTACAATAATGTATGCTCTACTTGTTGTTTGAAAAGAATCATATCACTTTCAGAATATTTTTGGGTTGAAAAAAAAAGGCTGACTTAAATTAAAATTAAAATTTCAGCTAATATTTCACAGTATTCATTTCTGATATAAGGTCCATGTAACCCCATACCAGCCTTATAATCCATATATCCACTGATTGTCAATATATTGTTAACTTTATCCATTGTTTAGGCTATGTAATCATCCTCATTTGATGAGTTGAAGGTGAATAAATATATAAACATTAAACACACATTTAGAACGATAATTTGGCTCCATGTTTTCTGTATGAGATTGTTTATATTTTCAATAGACGTGAATGTGAACCACTTTTTATCAAAATACAACTTATTTAAGAAAGTCTTGTTCCTTTTTATTTTCATTTCAAAAATTACTTTTATTCATTTTTCATTAAATAATGTCAGCTTATTTCTGTCAAAGCCATGATTTGAAATTAATTGTTCGCCATCTCATTTGATGATTTTCGATTAGGCTCGGTCCTTTCAGCGTTGAGACAATGTTTGTTTTCTTCTTTAGAAAGCGTGTTAACAATTATATACGTTGTTATTATTGTTTTCCTATGGATTCACATAACCGGAACTTCAGGTGTATCTTGTCCTGCGTGGAGCTACTGTACTTACGACTATATATTTATTTTTTATTTTTATTTTTTTAAAATCTGTATTGGTTATTTAAATAATGTGATTTTATTAGCAACATTTACTTTTTATATCACAATCCCAAGACTAACGAGGGTTTTGGACGTGTGGTGAGGGGAGGGAGGGGGGGCTCGTATGTTTTGATACTTTTAGACTGGTTCATCGTAGCAGAATTTCAAGCCTAATAGCACTTGCTACTCTACAGACCACGGCAAGTGACAAAGCTTTCACAGACAACATGTATGAGGATTCCACACGTTACTCAGCCGCCTTTGTTTCCCTACCTAATGTTAGCTACACATTCGGTACGCCAGCCGAGCACGCATGCCACTCGACACCGTCCACCGATGTGATATAGGAAAGTATCAATAGGACCGCCCTTAGTGTCACAACAAAAGTTATTTATTGGTTGACAGACAGATCAGCAGAACGTTTTGTATTTATTTTTGAATATAACAGGAATACTTAACTGATATAGTTAAACTATTGGCTTATAAATTCCGATATAAGCAAATAATAATAATTATGTTTGATTTTTATTAGGTAGATTTCGTTGTAATGTTAATTAGGGGTTTTAAACATTAGAAATAGTTCACGTTTGTAAAATAATTCTTATAGTGATGAAAAAATTGGCTTGATGGCAAGGAGTGTTAATTGAAGTTAGATATATATATTATTTTAAACAAATATGTGAGGGCACGAGGATCCGTTTTCCCCAGATAAGGTGAGGTACACTATATTGGTATTATTGTTAACACATATTTTACATAATTTTTAAAAATGAAATCTACCTTTAAATAAGTAGAGACAGTTATCTATTTGCAAATAAAATAATATGTATATTTATTTGCAAATAATAATAATAATAAAAAATATGAAAATAAAGTTTTTAATTTTAAGAACTAAAGGATTTTTTTTAATGCATACGTGTTAGGCTATGTAAAAAAATATTTACAAGATCGTTTAAAGAACTTAAATGGAAAACACTCTGGAATAAGTTAAATAGCCAACATAGATAATGCTTTCATCGAAACAAATGGCGTCATATTTCAATATGTTGATAAAAAATAATTTGGTTAATTTTAATGAATCTTAGCTTACAAACACATTAACTAAGTTAAGATAAAAAGAAACATAAAAAGCAAACACTTGATAATTTGGTGACAAAGGTCACAATATGATTTAAAAAAATGTTTACGAATTCAAATTTTATCAATTTCATGTTAGTCAGGGTTTCTAAAGAAATACGAATCTGAGACTTTGCGAAAGTGGTTGTTGAGCGAAATGAAAGTGGGAGGTTTATCTATAAAGAAGACTAGACGGAAATTACTCCATAAATGACGAAATATGAAACAATAGAAACGATGTTTATTCTACAAAAAATCATTGCGAAGGTGGTCAAGTTCGTACTACTGTATGTTAGTCATTAAAATGTTGAGAGCAGTTGGTCCTTTAAAATTAATTTGAAAACTAATAATTAAGTATTCAAAAGATATGCTTGTCTTAAAACACGCTTGTCTTTTGTATTTTGTAATATTAACATTAACCACAAAAATTCATGAATGTTTTGTGACAAGGACAAGTCTCTGAAATATTTTTTTTTAAAAACCAACGGGCAAAAAACACACAAATAATATAAATACAAACATATTTTTTTAAAAATATATTAAAATGCAAGTTTCAAAAAAAAATATTTTTGTTTATTGTAAGTTATTTTATTTTATTTTTTTTAAAAATAAATTTATAATAATAAATAATTTAGATTTCTAAGAAAAAAGCAGTATCTTAACCTACTGACTATGAAAGTTTTTAGATATATTCAAAAAGATGGGCGACGCGGTGGTCGAGTGGCAGCGCGCTCGACTGGCGTACCGATGGTCACGGCGTCCCTGAGTCACCCAGCTCCGAATGGGTACCTAACACCAGTTAGGCGGCTGGGTAATGCGTGGAACCCACAAAGCCATGGCCTGTGAACGCTGCATCACAGACCAATATGTCATGGTATGTGGACGCAATTATCCTCTGCATAGAAGGAGCGTCTGTATAGATAAGATAAGATAAGTTTATAACGTAACATCGGGACATTTTTTCAAGTAACATTGTTATGATAGTACATACAATATATATTTTCATAGACAGATCTAAATTATTTTTTAAAATCTATGATTTTAAAATAGAAAATATTTACTTTTTAATGTTATTTTGCTTTTCTCAATTCCTCTTGAAAGGTGAATCATTTATTTTTTCTTATGTCTCCTCAAGTAACGGTGACCAAAGTCTAGATCGGAAGCGTACCCTCATAAACGTTGTCTGATGATAGTTGATAAGCTTCTGTGTCGATAAAGTTGTTTTAGAATAGTTTCTGAATTGAACAGTCAAAGTATGAAATTTACATTGTTGGAAGTAAAGCAATCAGTGGTGCTGCCCTAGTACAACTAAGAGTGGTAGCAAGTGTAATAGAGTTGTATTAATCTTTGTGACAAAATAAATGCTTAAGGACATATTCCTGTGAAATGTCAGTTTTAAAATATATAACAAATTGAACAAACTATCAATACATGTTTCATTCAAAAGTAAGATATGTAAGTATTTTGTTTGTCTGTGATTTTCATTTAAATAAATAAATGTAAATGTATTTAAATAAATATATACATAAATATGAATATATCTATATATATATATATATATATATATATATATATATACATATTATATTTTAGAGCTGCGGAAATTAACGATAATTAATCGCGCAATCGATAACAAATTTAATCGATTAAAATTGATGTGATCCATTAAAATTCGATTACAATTTAAGAAAATATTTCAATTTTTTTTTCTTTCAAATTTTAAATAATTTATATTTTTTTGTTATTTAAATACTTGTCCCTCGTATTATTATTATTTATTGAGAGGTGTACACGTGAACAAACATGGGTTTCTTCCTTATTTCTTGCATAGCAGAACGAATTTGCTGTGTCACAAAATTTGAGAGCCATGTAATTACCCCGACTTAACCGATTTAATGAAACAATGAATGTAGACTTAACGGGATCTATATATGCGTTATAACAATATAATTAATCGAAATTAATCGATTAATCGATTTTATTTCATTTATCTGCATTTAAAAAAAAATAAGTATTAGACCTAATATATTGTATATGCATATATATATACTAGGGGCAAGTACCCGGCTTCTCCCGGGTTTAACAACAACAGCAACAACAACAGCAACAACAACAGCAACAACAACAGCAACAACGACAAAAACAACAACAGAAACAGCAAAAGCAACAAAAACAACAAAAACAAATCAACAACAAAACAACAACAAAACAGACTACAACAACAGCAACAACAACAAAACAACAACAAAACAACAAATACAACAGCAACAACAACAAAGCAACAACAACATGAAGGACATTGTCGTCGCAGGGCAATGGATGTGGACAACAACAACAACAGCAAAAACAACACAAAAGCAACAACAGCAACAGCAACAACAACAGCAACAACAACAGCAACAACAACAAAAACAACAACAGCAACAACAACAAAAACAAAACAACAACAAAAACATCAACAATAAAACAACAACAAAACAACAACAAAACAACAACTACAACAACAACAGCAACAACAACAAAGCAACAACAACAAAACAACAACTACAACAACAAAAGCAACAACAACAAAGCGACAACAACAAAAAAATTATTTTATGGCGATACTCGCCTTCTTGTTAATCTCGACACCAAAATGTTTATTAATTTGCGTCATTATTTTACGTCTTAATTTTCAATAATTTTTATTTTATATAGCTCATATAGGGAAAAACTACATTTTGGGCCCCCGGGCCCCAGTATCTTATATATATGGAACGAAACCTGTTTAATAACCTTTCCGGTATAATTTTGTGTACGTGTACCAAATTTCACGTTATTTGGTTGTCTGGATCTTGAGTTATTAGGGAACAGACAGACAACAAATGCTGAGACAATGACGTCATATAATGATTTTTAAGTCTATATATAAATCAGAGTGATATCCCTTAGCGTTATGGAAAGAGTGAGTCAGTCAGTGATAATTGAGGGTGTTTATATATATATTATAGTATTTTTTACGTGATACACATGTATGGAGACGGCGGGTCTCTCGACAAACCGCGGTGGAGGGGAGGTAGGGTTTCTCGATAGACTGCGGTGTTTATATATATATATATATATATATATATATATATATATACAAATATATATATTATATATATATATATTAATATACAAACACACACATATATATATATTTAAATGTTGTATAAGTATTGCTTCCAGCCACCTTATCCTTTACATATGTCCAATCATTTATAAATTATTTTTAAACACATTAATATTTTTTGTTTGTAAATGAAATATTGTGTTTACGTTTTTTTAAATATTGCACTCTTATGCAAAATTATACGTTCTTCTAAAGCCAAGGAATAGTTTCATAAATATTTGTCTTTGCAATGAATGTGTATAGTTTCAAATTAACCGATGATCATATACTATCTTACTATTCAACGTTTATACATTTTCCCTATCTAGAGCAACAACTGTTCAAGATTCTTAGACCATAGTATACCTAATAAGGTTAAATCAACATGACCAAAGAAGATGGATGAATCGTTTACTACCTTGTACGCCAACGTTACGGTCTCGTATGATGATGAGAGATCTGAAACAAACGGGACACATCAAATGAATATTGGTAATGCTCTCTGTCTCTGTTGTGTCTAAAGAGAACACTAAATTTTAACTATGTTAATTGCAAGAAGTATTACGTATGTGTTTCAAATATACGACAATTACTTAACAGTTATATATATATACATACATATATGTATGTATGTATATATATATATATATATATATGAAGGAAAAAATACTGTTTTGTGATGAAATTAAATGTCGTGCTTTATATAAAATGTTGATTAAGTGTACACTTTCATAGAGTTAAAAGTGTTTACGTATGTATGACAATAATGAAAAGTAATTTGGATTCATGATTATCGGAAAATTATACACCATTTTCTTTCAAGCATTCATTTTTTCACTCCATATAATACTTTGTTTAAAAAAAATGTAATTAGTAACCTACTCTACTCGATAATCATTTAACAGTTACTCTTATTAGTCAGTGAAGTTTGAATGTGTTGTTTTATTTTTTCGTTTGTGTTTGGTATTTTGATTACACTATTTGCTTAGATACTCAATATCTTAGCATATCATGTATATCTATTTATTAGTTAGCAATGACTTAATTTCTTTATTTTTTTATTATTATATGCAGCTTTGTCCAAAAGAAAATTCCAATGCTATAATTTTAAGATTTTCAGTAATGTTTTTATATAAAGTTTGGTAGAACAATGATACCTTTATATTTTTAGGACTGATTATTGCTGGATGCTGTGTCAGTGTGCTGCTAACAGTTTCATTAATTATTTTTATAATAAGAAGGGGTAAGATGCTCGTGTATGATTTTTTATGAGGCACTTATAATTTAACATCTAATCAAAAGCTTGAAAAAACACTTAATTTTTTCTTCAAAATATTATTATTTAGAATAAATTCTCATAACTTAACTTACAAGTATTGATTTCATATATATACGTTATAATTGTATTATTAATATTTTATTTTTGGTCTGGTGGGGACTTGACTTTTTTTCGTATGCTTAATTTATTTGCTTTTTATTATGTTTATAACCTTAAAAATATATCAAAGGGGCCGTCCATAAAATAAGTCAAGCTATTTTTGATCATTTGTTACCCCCTCGCTTCCCATAAAGTACGTCACATTTTCGAACAAAAATTTACTTTTTATTAACAAAATAATAAAAATTAATAGAAAACGCCGTGACGTCACACGTTGCCGGGACCCCCTCCCCCCTGTCACAAACTGTCACACTTTCTTACATTCCCTACCCCTCCTGGAGGGTGACGTACTTAATGGACGGCCCCAAATCTCTTATTTCTAAGAAATGTGTATTCATTCTTAATTTTTCTTGTTCTTCCCCTAAGATGTTTACCGCTGTTGCAGAAACCTAAAAGAACACAAACATTTCGGAAATCTCGCAACTTACACAGGGTACGTGTCACCAAGCTCGAGTGTAACTTCGGGACCGAGTTACATGGACAGCCAAACCTACAGTGTTTTTGTCTCATGTCCACAGCCGGACACTAGCGGAAGAGACGTGGCGCAGGCGTCAAACTATTATGAAACTATTGAAAGTTACGATGATTTTGATGCTGACAAACACAACCAAGCTAACTATGACAAGGGCTTTAAGAAAGCTAAAAGAAATTACCATCAGGAACACAATGCTAAAACTGTAGACGGCAAAGACATTGTAAAACCTAAAGGAACATGTCACATTAATCATGATCCTAAAATAGTGGATAGTAATGACTATAAGGAAGTTAATACTGAAGTGCTTGATGAAAAGGAATACGATTTTAAGATTAACTTTCAAGTTTTGTTTAAAGGGCGGGAGAGTAGAATAGGTTATGTTCAGGCGTAAACTATTTTTTTTTCTTTTAAGACTAATTAATTAGAGGAGGTTGGGTCAATATAATGTTTAACTTACTATACTTTAAAACAAAACACATGTATTTGTCTCAAAACTCAATATTTTATGTGATTATTTTTTTTTATAAAAGATTAAGAAAATAATAAATGGACACATATTGGGTTTATAATCGGTTCAAAGTGCACACCATGAGGATTATATAGAAAGTAAATTTTATTATTAAGGACAATGGTTCCCCGTTACGATATATGCTTGCCGACCTAAGTAAATATATTTTTATTTCCATTTGGGAAGAATACTTAAAATTTTACATCTTGATATTTTGATGTTTTTGAAACCACTGTATATAAACATATGTCACATGTTTTAAGTTATTTTTATAATGTTGTCATTTTCTTCGATAATTTATTTTTTTGACCTTGAACAATTTTCTGAAATGACTATATTCACATTATGGAACTGCTGTATTAATCAATTTTAAATAATATGTTATTAAGATTGATGCACTTTATGTTTTTGTGGTATTAAGAGATATGAATCTTAACGGCCTTTTCTATGGCACAACTAATATATATGAACATTATTATGGGGATGGTATTTGGTGATTGCTAAAAAGCGTCGCGATAACTAATGATAGATATAAAGAAATACTAAGAATGAAGAATTATAACAATTTGTAGTTGAATTATATATATATCTTTTTGTATATAAAGTAGCCGCGATTTGTTTAATGACGCTGTCGGCCATACTGCAATATTTGTTTCCACATTACACTATTTTATAAATAAAACTCCAGTCGTAGTGGAAGAATTATGAATTTAAATAAACGGTAGCCAATGACAAGTAGTCTGCCCATTGTATATTGGGCAAAAGTTTTTATTTGTTTGTTTTTTTTAAATCGACATAACCGATAAGAAAATGCAACGACAAAGAGAGATTGTGTTTGTTTCACTTTAAAAAACGTCGACAGAAAAGCGATGGCAAGTTAATTGATAAATGAGTTCCGTTGTAATATTTATTTGCATAATTAATCCAGACTGTATTTTTGATTGTTAAAACGGCACTACATCTAATGAACAGATGAGTTATTTCTAAATAATGGTAATAACTATATGCCTAATTTGCATCTAAATGAGCTCAAAAATATGTTAAAAAAAATAAACAAAATTTAATCAGAAGACGAATGTTATAGTCACACATTTTTTTTTAACAGTTACGACAACAAAACTTGACATGGGAGAAGGCTAAATTCCTTTTGAAGAGTTTTACTTTTTTATTTATTTATTTGTCTAAATTCTCTTGAATTCTTTTTTTTTCCTTTTGTTTTGGAGCGGTCTGCATTTTAGTAATGTGCAATGTTTTCTGTATAACCCGGTTATTCAGTCGGCATAGATCATTGATAACCCGTCTGGTTTAACAGTACTCGGGCAGATTGCATTTTTTTAGTCTGTCAAACATTGGTAACAGTAGAAAACATACATGTACTATTGTGAGTTTTCCAATTGAGTTGAGTCTCTGAAATGTTTGGAATATAAAATAAAATAGATATTGGAGATGGGTGATAAAAAAAATGAAAATGTATTTATAAGCAACAGTTCGATTTTTTTTCTAACATCAAATAATACGTTGTCACGTTTAATATCAACAAATGTTTGGATACAAATTTCACAAATATTACACAGCTAGTGGGCTGTCGTCGAATGTTTACATTTCTTTGTTGCAACAGCCATTATCACAACATTTAGAAATATATATATATATTCATTTTTTTTTAAAACTGGGCAGTACATAACACACTAAACTTAATATAAAAGTAAGAAAAAAAGTTCAACAATGTCAATTTTATCAAAGAATATTGTAAAGATATACGTTATGCAGGAAAAACTGAGAACATTTAAAAATCGTATTTTGTTTCCTTTATTTAAGATTTTAAAAAAAATGTTACTTTCTTTAAATGTGAATTTTTGATACATTAGAGATTGTTGATGAATTTGATTGCTATCTCATAGAGCGCTTTTTAAAATGTTGATCTAGCACGTCCGTCGTCCTCTGGTTTTCTTAATTGCTCTTATAGTAAAATTCATGTATCTTTATTTAAAATTTGTCTCTTTCCATTTTTAATTCCTCCAAATACTGAGTAATCTTTTTCCAGAAATCTGGACATTTCTGATTCTAAAGATTACTTTAAAAACTTTTTTTTTAATTTATATTGAAAGAATTGATAGGTTGAGCAGCGTTTTTGAAAACATATATCCGAAATAAGCTTCTTCAAATAAACTTGGGAAAGAGAATTCAATTCAGTGTTTTGTTAATGAATAGTTTTGAGCTATATAAAACATAAAAATATGTTGAATTTCTTGTTAGGGCGCACTAATTTTTAAATCCAAATAATAGCAATTGTAAAAGGTAAAAACAGAAATGTTATTTTTCAGATAACTGTTTTGATCTGTTTTGTGTGCATGTGGACAATATACTTATGATTTTTTTTTAAAATCCATAAAAAATATTCTAACTTAAAGTGAGATGGTAGCAATTAATGTTTAAAAATGTGTTTGTCCAAATGAAACGTAGCATAATGTATTTTAACTGTTTAGTCTTAATTATATAATATTTTCAATTTATTTTCCTAATTATTATTTTTTATATAAAATTTTACTAAGTGATACAAAATTTAAAAACAAAATTATAATAATAATAAAGTAATTAAATGTCTTGAAATTAATTCAACTTCTTTATAATAAACTGCATTTTAATTTTTGTTTTAAATATCATTTTTAATAAAAATACTGGGAAACACGTATAAATAAAACTTGCTTATTACTTTTATCTTAACAAGGTTGTCCTTAAATTTACTTTGTTTTCAGAATGTTACAATTATATTCTTTACATATTTGACCTTTAAATTAATATACACTCTGTTTTAGATTTCATTTATATATAACGTGAAAATAATAAAAATTCCATGATAGTTGTAAGTCATTCATACACTTTAAAAAAAACACACAATCGAATAGTGTGATTAAAGCAATAAATGACAGTTTTGTTCCGCAATAGAGAGACAGTTATTTGTTTTTTTTATTTATTTTATTTTTAAAATGCATTTACTATTTACTAAAGAAGCAATTATTAGCGACTAAATATAATCACATAGTTTATATTACGTATTCAGCAAAAAGTAAAAAGTCATGTTATATCCATAACTCGGGATGATATGTAAAGGAAACGTCAAGTCAACGTTTAAACAAAAGATAAAATACATCTTGCCGCTATGACTAAGAGACTTCTTGAGTCTTAAGTGTTACAATTCTTGCACTATTTAACCTTCCTCCCACAATTTATCGACTTATTTTCTGGTATACTTCATATACACGGATGCCTAGTAGACGTGTTTCCTAAAACGGGTTAAACTTGATAGTTCAAAATGTTAAACATATAATGGACAATCATTAACATTAAAAAGAAGACATCCTTAAAAATACTGATATTTTGAACAATCGTATACCTCTTTTTTCTTATGTTCTTTACGTTATATTTCAACGTTGTCTACTAGGATACGCGTAAAGAATTCAGTGCCTCGTTTTTTATATATTTTGTTTCACTTACATTTTATTTTTTTACATTAACTATAGACACGTGTTTATTTACGGTATTTTGTGTTTATGTTGTATTGGTTTCTTTATTAAAAGTGTCATTAATTTTTAGTATTTACATTAAGAACAACTTATTAAAATAAATTTGTTTTTACAGACTATATTTATTTCTCAAATGACTCTATGCATATGCTTTGAATAAATAATAGTCATTTTAGTTAATTTAAAAATGCTAGTGCTTCAACGAATATTTAACATCACTTTTTTTATTAGTATCATTTTGTTTACAGTTTCATGTTTGAAATATATTTTGCAGTTATATTATAATACACGTTTTTTCAGTTATACATAAAGGCTAAAATCGGTTATTAAAAATTCACCATTTGTATGACTATTAACATCGTAGTCATATTTGAAATTATAACGTTTTTTTTTAAAATAAATAATTATAAATAATATTTATAATTATTTATTTTATTTTTTAAAATCATTTTATAATTTCAAATATGATTACAATGTTAATAGTCACACAAATGGTGAATTTTTAATATTTATAGTTATATATATTAAGAGTAAAAATGTTCGTTAAATTAAAAATTTTGTAAAATCTATTATTGGTTGTTTCGGGTTTCAGCAATGTTTAATGTCTTTTTGTGTTATATTTTGTGTTATATTTTGTCTTTAATTAACGGAATCATTTTTGACAAACATTGTATTTTCTATGTAAACACTTTTCTCAATTTTGTTTTTGACTTTAATAACGTCTAACAAAATCAGAAAACTTTTTTTTCCAATTTTTTTTTAATTTAGTAATGACTCTAGTGAAAATACGCATGTCCGGAGTTTACATATTTTCAAGTTTGATCTTGATTTGTAGTGTAAGATTGACAAGTAAGTTTTATAACGTTATTTAACTTGTTTTTTTTTCTCATTTAGTCATTTCTATTAGGTTATAATTTTTTTTTCTAGAATATTTTTAAAAAAATTATCATGTCGTTAATTATTTTTAAAAAAAAATTATGCCATTTAGATAAATTATTGTATTCTTTATTTTAAAATATTACATTATTTAAAAATTATATTTTAAAATACTATTAAAATTACTGCATTTATTTATTTATGTATTTTTGATAGAGGCAACATCAACCGTAACATGTTCGGCAAAGGGAATATATATATATATATATATATATATATATATATATAATGTTACGACTTACACTGAAATTCGGGTTACGACGTTTCTTGACAACGGATGAACGTCGTAACTCGAGGACTCCCTGAGCATATATAAATTTACGAATAAACAAAATATACTATCTTTTAATTAAATATTAAAAAAATAATATTTAAAAAATAATATTTTAAAAAATACAATGGCTATAAATTAAAAAGACATTTAAAAAATATGTAAACCATAATTTATATAATAAAGTCATTTTTACTAAATTAGAAGATAATTAGTGTGTAAATAGTAACAAAATAGTATTTGGATTGACAAGATAAATTGTATTACAGTTCACTAACACCTATCAATTTTGGCACATACTTTAAAGTCAAACCCAACATAAAATTGTATTTTCCCCCAAAAAATAAAATGCTTATTACATGTCGTCTACGACCCGTCGTAAGGAAAAAAAAATTAAATAATTTCTGTGCCTAGAAATGTATTAATACTATTTAAAGTAATATTATCAATGTTTAATTTCAGCATAAATGTGAGGAGCGAGGTAAAGTTTTAGCTTTGAGTTAAATCGTATGAACAGATAACAATTTTGACAAAACAAGATATAAACATACAAGGTGAAGTAACATAATTTTATATGGTAAGATCCCAAATACAAGTTAATGGTATACAGTCAATTTTTATGAATTGGATTAAATCTAATCAGCTAGACTTATATTTATATATATTTATATATATATATATATATATACGGACAAATAATAATTCCTTGTAGACAAAATACTAATAAAACGATAGAACAGCTAGTTAATACAAAACGGAGGCTTCTACTTCCCTCCACCTTATCTATATTTGAGTTTAACTTTACTGAACATGTACTCTGTCAAACTCTACTTCTACTATAACTCGACTGGTTACAATTTACTGGATATAATAAACAATAACGTGACATACATTATCTAACTGCCAATACACCAGTATTAACTAAAACAATTAAAGCATACAATTTATAAATTCAAACCTTCCTAACTACAACTTAACTAAACAGACCTAAAGACAATTTTCAACAAGCCCTGATTCAGGAGTCACGCCACTCTCACTTACAGAGAACGCATTTTCTCTTAGTTCCATTATTTTTTAGTGAGGGGCCGCGCCAACGCACAACGCAACTCGTGAACTGCTGTCTTTTTATTGGGTCCTCACAGTCCAAAACGTTGACCACTTGCGGCCTCTGCTGTCGTTGGCCACAGTCATTGGATTTAACCACCATTAGGCACCTAAAACGTGTGCCTTACAGCATGTTTTGCTCCGGCGGTTCTAAGAAGTGGCTAAGTAGACATAAACACTAAAAACTGAACAGTGAAGGAAAAGACATACATGTATTTTTATTTTAAAAGAAAAAGTAATACATAGTAAACAATATGTAAACAATGACAATTTACAATATGAAGTTTATCAGCAAAAAAGATCGTTAAATTACTCCAATTTAACAATATCGCATTTTCAATTAAATACGGAACAGGTACATTTTAAAATAATAATACTAATTTTAAAAGAAAAAAAGAAGATATTACCAGAGAATTTCAACGATTTCTATTAAAACCAGCCAAAGAAAATATAAATTTTTAAGGAAACTCCTCGACATAAGAACAAGCCGAAATTATTACTGAAATTAATGTTCTTAAAATGTGTCTCCATAAAAAGCAACTGATTATACGATTAAGCTGTGCATCCACTAGTCTAGAAAAAGTCGCATTAATATGTAAAAGTGTAATTTAAAAGAATAAAGACCCATTAAGATGTTATTTCTGTGTCAAAGGAATATACTGACATTTAATAATTTGTACATAATTTTTCAAAAAATATATACATGTACTCTGAAAAGTATACAATCTTCACAAAAAGGATGATTAAAATGAACAAAGCAGAAACAAGTAATACAAATTCGAATGAGTATTTAAACGAAATTTCCAACAAAGAATTTCCGATTTTTTTTTCAAGTGATATCATTCTAGATTACATTAAAAGTAATTTCAAATCAGTAATTCTTAAAGTATAAACAAAAAAAGTATTATCCCCAGCGTTACATCACACCAAGAATGTGTCAATATAATGCGCACCACGTAAAAATCTAACATAAGCATTCGCAAAGCGGGAAAACCCATTTACTATCATTCTAGGTTACATTAAAAGTCATTTCAAATCAATAACTTTGAAATCAGCTTAAAAACAGTGCTTCTAAAATTACGGTAGTAGAACGAAAAATGATTTTTGAAAAAAATCCTTCTTTAACATTGTTCTAAATATTATTAGCTATTGTATCACATTTGTTTCAACCCGATAGATTTTATGGTTGCTAGAAATTGACAAAATACTTATATTGTTGTTTTTTTTTGATTTTCAAGGAAATCCAGTAAACATTTCAGGTATCTTTTTGGCCGCTGCACATCATTGTGACCTCCTTTGCATATTAGCAAAGACCCGAAACCTCTAGCTGGTATGGTTCAGGAGGAGTTGCATTGTCAAGCTTGACAGGCATTTACAATCTATAAACGCGATTTTTCAAGGGAAATTGCGTTCAAAAATGGTTATTATAAAAATATTTTTAAAAAAACACCTACAGTTAATATAATACTTTGGTCCGTCATCCACTCCCACGCGAAAAATAACAAAAACAATAATTTGAGATTAAGTTACCAGCTTATCGATATAACAAACATTTAACAACTGTATAAATAAATGCAGACTCTCTAGTGCAGTTTTAATGGTAACGCAAAACATTTTGGACAGATATAATATGGCACCTCGTTGTTAGTCCTCGCATTTTGTAATAGAAAACGTAACAATTAAATAAACTTATCTTGTCTATAAATCTATGCTAGAGGACTTGAGATACATATTTTAAAAAACAAAATTCAACTTCATATTTTTCAATTTAAAATTTAAAAAAAT
Organism: Ampullaceana balthica; assembly: GCA_944989445.1. NCBI lineage: Eukaryota > Metazoa > Mollusca > Gastropoda > Lymnaeidae > Ampullaceana > Ampullaceana balthica. Next base: position 817,894 of record CALYLW010000401.1, read on the forward strand.
CCCATTTAATAAAAGTTTAAAGAGTAATTCGATTTACTCATGAGAAGACCGACTTATTTCACAAAAGCAATATTATTATATTTGTTTCCCATATACATTTAGTTTAAATTCATTATTAAAATATTCTCTCCTAAAGTTTGGATTGGTGCTACAAACTTGGCGAATGAAGGGCGCTATATCTGGATACAAGATAACCAGCCTGCAAATGAGAACATAGCTAAATTATGGAATGCGAATGAACCGAATAATGCAAACCACGATGAATTTACATATGAGGATTGCTTAGCTATGTTTCCAAATTTCAAGGTAAACGACGCTCCATGCAGCTACAGATATTCTTTTATATGTATGGAGGCAGTGAAAAGTAAGTTGTAACTAATGATGATTTTTCATCCATAGTTTTAAGCATGACATGAAATACGGCATGAAATATGAGCACACATGTTATATATATATATATATATATATATATATATATATATATATCCAATAATACAGCGAAATGAAACATCAATGTTATCAATGCAATTAATTAGAAATATTTAATGGCTTTCAAAGACCATCCTTCATGGATACGGTCTACGAACTAGAAGACTAAGTCCCCATACCCAAGCACAGGGAACGAATGCGACTGGTCCCTGCTCAAGGACCACCTGAAAGCTTTGACATGCCTGAACGATATTTGACACTGGCAAATACAGCGGTTACGAAAGACAGTCCCGTCGAGCTCCAGCGATACGAGACTCTGAAGACAATCGAGGCTTATGGCGACAGCGTGGTAAAAGTCTTCAATGACGGCTCACGTTTCAAGGATGGCAGAAGTGACTACGGAGCACTCATTCAATACCCCCAACCTGGACCTGACAGTATTGAACTGTAAGGGCCGTGCATAGCCGCATACAGTAGTCACGACGCCAAACTGGAGGCGATCTGCAGGGATTTGAAGGAAGTGCGCCGACGTCTAGCAAGAAGAAAGGTTTTCCCAACCGTCGTAGTCTTCACCGACTCGCGGTTTTCGCTCGAGACTGTGGGTTAATCCTCTCTGGAGACGAAAACGGTCAGTGTCATTTTGGAAACAGTAGGTGAAATCTTAGCACGAGGCGGAAAAGTAGTCCTTCAGTACATCACTGGGCACAGTGGCAAGCCTCATTAAAACATGGTCGATAAGTTGGTGAGAGGAGGTTCAGCTCAGCCCCTACCCGATCGCCCGATGACCCAGCTGGGGGTCAGATCGTGGCTTAAGGACCATTTCCGCGAGAAATGGCTTCAGGGCTGGGTGTCTGGAAGCACGGCCAGAAAAGTATTCCAGTACATGCCGAGACCGAACAAAAGCGACTCCTGGTGGGAAATTGGATGTAACAATCAGACTCTCATAACTAGAATAAGAACTGAACATTGTCCCATACGAAGCTACTTGTACAAGTTTAACACTAGAAGGGAACTGGCCTGTCGGCAGTGTGGCCACCCGGAGGAGACGGTTGCCCACGTACTCGAAGAGTGCCCGGAGCTGTGCAGGGATTTAGAGGAAGAAGTACCTCTATGGCGATGCCCGCTTGATGAGGCTCGCATGCGATAAAATGAACTGGGTCCTAAGAGCCTAACGGCTCGACCCCAAAAAAGAATGAACATTCACGAATGGCTTTCAAAAATTGCCATCTACAGCATCTAAAATTGAAAAGAAAACCAATATATTTTTAATTATGTTTTTGTACAGATATTGGAATCTATTCATTGTTAAGAAGCTGCCCAGATGGGACATTTGGCTACAAATGCAGATACATGTGTCAATGCCCTAACCATGAACCCTGTGGCAAGATCACGGGCTTGTGCAGTACGGCAATTTGTAAGACTGGCTTTTGGGGACCTGGATGTCAGTTAGGTCAGTGCTCTCATATTAATACATAATACATACGATTTGCTTGGATTGCGAAAACATATTTACAATGATCAGGGTAACATTTTTTTTAATACATTATTACACTACATCAGCAATACACTTACACGCATTGTATATCATATATCATATATATATCAAAAGAAACTTGAAAACTATATGTGGTAGATTAAATTTTAACTATTGATATCATTTTCTAGAGTACACTTTTTTTTTAATACAAAAAGAAACATACTAGGGCTGTTGACGATTAATTTAAATTCAATCGTTAAATTTTGAAAAATTAAATATTAATTTCATGATAAATCGTTAATTTCGATTAAAATCAAAAAAATAAAATTTATGACATCATTAAACTGAAGAAGTAACAAAAACATAGATATAAAGTATAGTTATAATTTGGATTCTCTAAACGTCTGATAATTAACAAATTGTTTACCAAAGAGATACTGCCAAATTGGCAGGCTTTTCATGTTTGTTAGCTTGAATCTAAATAATTATAAATAATCAATGAATTTACGGACTCTTAAATAAAACCGTATATTTATCTTAAGGATATTTTCAAAGAGATAACAATTCAAATGTGCTTGCATTTAATAATTTAAACGCTTTATTATTTAACGATATATATATATTTTATTTTTAATATATATACATTTTGTTTGTTGCTGTTTATTTAAATGCATGCCTGCTGAAAATTGTAATTAAAACTCATTTGTTGTGATTAAATTTAATGAAAGTCTAAATCGATTTTAATTTCTTTATTGCATTTCTACACCATATATAGGAATTTCATTTTAATTCTCGTTAAATCAATCATTTTCTTATTTTTATACCTTTTTTTTAAATTATCAGTTAGCAGTATTTTTAACACGATAAAAAACAATACGCTCTTACACCTTTTTAAAACATAAAAATTCAAAGATGGGAAAAGAATTTGCCCGATGAGGTGTTCTGTGCAGCCAGTAGAAGCCTTCTGCCAATTTGAAAATATATCAGTTATATTATGTTAATATATATATTTATATATATATATATATATACATATATATATAAATATATATATATATATATATATATATATATATATATATATATATACAAGCAACAAAGCTCGTCCAAGGACGTTCAGCCACCGTTATTGGCATGTTGTAACTCCCCTCCAACAGCCTCTCGACCACGTCAAAAATACTATTCATTATAGTTAAAATAAATAACTCGTAAAAACATAGCCTTTGACTATAAATCCCCTAGCGCATAACTCAAAATAAAGTATTGGAAGAAATACTGCAATAAAAATAACTAGTTTTGAACGTCGACGTACACGTGTTTAATATGATTGGCTGTCGGAGTCATGTGTGTTTCAGGCACCAATCGCTATCGAAGGCCGGACAGAAAATTGCCTTTTATTATATAGGATATTTCTGATTGGAATAGGGTTTACGTTTTAAAGTTTGTGTTCTTTGAGGTTTCGTGACCCAAATATGAAGTCATCACTTCGAAAATATTTCCAAATTAATGTATGTGATGGATAATAAATTTTTTAATTGACTTTAACTTTTTATATTAAAGAAGACAAGTGCTACTACAATCAAAACCTTAAAGGTTACTTGGGATCCTTAAGTTCTACTGAAAAAAAATTCCCTGTCAGAGATGGTCCTCGATATTTCCACACTCTCATTCCTACAATATCTACCATTTCCGTGACAAGAGGTACCCCGCGAACTACTGCAGAGTGACATCAGACACGGACAAGGCTTGGTGCTATACGACTTCATCAGCAGTCAGATGGCAATGGTGCGAAATTGAATCATGCGGTAATGACTTTTTAAACGTTCACGTTGTCAATTAACGATAATTTATTCATGCAACAAAAAAATAAAAATAATGAAATAATAATGAAACGAAATATTTTATTTTTAATATGATCTATATGTAGAGAGAAAGACATCACTTACATTATTAACATGTGGAATTAGTTTTTCTCTAGAGCTTATGATAGTGATATATATATGTCAAATGTCATTGAACTGCGAAAGAACTGTTGGTTGCACGTTGAATACAGTCACGGGATTCTCAATGTTGTCAGCTGCGCATTGTTGTTGTTTTTTAAATCTTGGAACTTTGTTCGTATCTTGGAACAAACAATATTTGAGTTGCCTTTCGCATCTTGAAGCATTCGTATCCGTATTTTTCTCAACACTGAGAAAGTATCTCATTATTTTAAATACAAAAATAAAAAACAGTATCTAAATAATATATTTCTTATTTTTGATTTGCTTTTAACTTGTTCATAGCTTGTCCTCGAGGTAGGTAGGGCTATTACTGCGGTCAAGATTGCCACTGTAAGGATGCGAATGAACGGTGCGATGTAGATACCGGAAAATGTCAATCTGGCTGTGCAACTGGTTGGACGGGAAATGATTGTCAAACGGGTAAAGGTGTCTTCCCATCTAACTTCTTTTATTAATTTCTTTCTTTCTCTCTCTCTCTCTCTTCTCTCTCTCTCTCTCTTTCTCTCTCTCTCTCTCTCTCTCTCTCTCTCTCTCTCTCTCTGTATATATTTATATATATATATATATATATATATATATATTATATATGATTGACGAATGTACTTTCTCGCATATAATACGTTGTGTTATTTAATGAAATTGTAAGCGTATTATTTTATGTGCATCTTTTGACTTTAAATACAAATTTGAAATAATAACTATGTAAATGTATGTATATATATCAGTTGTCCCATGTCAACCAAACTGCTATGGCTGGGAATGTGAAAAACTCTGCTATTGTGAGAATTGCAAGAATTGTGATCGATTTCTTGGACCAACACCGCAATGTTTACGTAATTATTTTTGTTATAATAATATTTTGTTAGCTTTTTTTTCAAAAATCATGTAGCTTTTTCAAAATCATTATGTATATTTTTATATCTATTCTTCTCCATTTATTATAAACAATAAAGTGTACACTTTTTATTTTGTAATTTGTAAAATACATTTAAAAAGAAAATTAAAAAAAAATATATATCAAATTTACAAATCCGCTTATCCTAAATTTAAACTAAAAATCGTTGATTTTAATTTCCATTACTCTTCGTTTTCGTTTAACTTCTTCATAAGATAGTTAAAATATATTTAGTTAAATTTATATTGCAAACATAAAAAAATAATAATATTTTTCTGTAAAATTTAATAAACAAACTTTCAGTGAGTAAGCCGATAATTGTCGGTTTTGAGAACACCGTAGTCTCCCCTGGTGAGAGATCCACATTTTCATGTACGGCGCAGTCAAACCAGCCGGCAGATCAGGATGATATCCAACTACTCGGGCCACTCGGGAAGAACATAACTTCTGTATCATTCACCAAACCTGAATCAAATACAACCAGGAGAACCAAAATATTCTATGTTAGTTTCCAAACACTCCAAGACATATTTGGTCGCATCAATTGTACTCTAAAAATGAAATAAAAATTGTTTTAGATGTGTTATCTTATCTTATATGTTTCAGACGCTCCTTCTATACAGAAGATTATTGCGTCCAACGCTTATCTATGGTTTGTGTTTAGTCCTGCATTCTTATTAGAGTTTTAAATGTTGATAAAGTGTTGGTTTTCCTGGTTTCTTCAGGCAACCCATTCCACGCCCGAATTCAGGAATGGGAAGAACGAAAATTTGTATGTGTTTGTTCTTGCATACGGAATAAGAAATGTGTTTTTTCCCTTATGGCTATCCTCTAGTGTTTCAAGGTTTAATGATTTAACTAATGGTGTTATTCTAGTCAGTTTTCAATATTCTCCAGTAATGAATATGGCAGCTCTTTTTTTGGATTTGTTCTAGTTTATCAATCTTTTCTTTGGTAGATGGGTCCCATTCAGAAGATGCAAATTGTAGTACAGGTCTCACCAAAGTGAGATAGCATTTTAGTTTTATATATTTATTAAATTTGTAAAGGTTTATTTTTATAAAGCCTAAGGTTTTGTTTGATTTTTTAATAACTTCATTTACATGGGGATTCCATGATAATTTCTCATTTATTATGACTCCTAAAAAGTTTTGCATCTTTAGTTTGGGTTAGTTCCTTTCCATGAATGAAATATTTTGAATTTATTTGCTTTCTTTTTCTTTGTTACTCTTAACAGTTGACACTTTTCTGGGTGGAAAACTCATACTCCAGTTAGTTTCCCATTTTATCAATTCATCTAGGTCTTTTTGTAAAATGTTGCTATCTTGTTCTGATTTAATTGTTCTATAGATTATACAATCATCAGGAAATAACCTAACTTTTGTTCCTGTTGAGATGTTGTTGGGTAAATCATTTATATATATTAAAAAGAGTAAGGGACCTAGTACAGTTCCTGGTGGAACTCCCGATTTAACCTTTATTTGTCCAGATTTAGATCCATTAATTATTACAGTTTGCTCCCTGCCCAAATGGAAGTCTTGGATCCAGTGATATAAGGAACCTGAGATTCCAAAGCAGTTAAGTTTTTTAAGTAAACTAAGGTGGTGAACTTTGTTAAATGCTTTTGAGAAGTCTAGTAATATTGTATCTATTTGATCATTTTTGTCTAAGCCTTTTGATAGTTCATCTATTAAACCTATTAATTGTGTTTCACATGATTTGTTTTTTATAAAGCCGTGTTGATTTGGGCATAGGGCATTTTATTTGTCAAGGTGGTTAACTATCCTACTATATATTATGTGTTCTAGTAATTTACAGGTGATACTAGTAAGTGATACAGGTCTGTAATTACCAGGGTCTGATTTATCCCCTTTCTTAAAGAGTGCCGTTACGTTAGCTAATTTCCAATCATGGGGCACTTTACCCTGGTTTAGAGAGGCTTGAAAGAGAACTACAAGGATTGGGGACAGTTCATTGCTTAGTTCTTTTAATACCCTTCCAGGCAAATATCTGGGCCAGTAGCTTTGTATATTGTTAAGTTTTTTAGGATCGAATGTATACCTATCTCATCTACAGTTTTGTTACCTATTTACTCCATTTTATTTAAATTTATTAAAACTTCCCTGTCGCCCGAGGCAGAACAAGATGATGCAAAATGTGTGTTAAGGATATTAGCTTTAGTTTTATTATCATTATAGGTTTTATTATTTTAGCCTTTTAGATTGATCTCCCTCTGCTTGAGGGAGGACAAAACAACAACAATAACGTAAATAGCCAATAAGCATCTAATGTTTTCTAAACTCTACAAAAAAGCAAACTTCCTATAATCATTTTCCATTTTACTGAAGTTTATGACATTTTAATAATTCAGTTTTAACCAATATAACATGCATATATAAATCTATTAAACAAGTCAGATGAGTGGAAGTATTTAATAACGTACGTGTTCTCCGTGTGCCTTAAATGTATACTACAATATCAAATAGAAATACATTTTAAAATAACGAATACTACTTTTGGATTATTTTGTTTTATAAATGTAGGTAAATTGAGTTGAGAGAAATGAGAGCTACACATGCACTGTTCGGACGTCATTGGGTTCTCACAATTTAACTCTAGTCGCAGAACTTATTGGCAAGTTTAAGTTGTTATTAATTTTTTTATAAATTATTAATTTTATTTTATATTATTATTTTTTTTTGAACAGCCAAAATTTAAAACTATGTAAATTCATTTTAAAACTTACTATTTTTAACAGTCTTATTGTACTACATACTTGTCCCAGCTTTGCCTTTCATCGCTTTGAATGTCCATATATTCCAAAAATATAATTTTGCTTGTTCAAATGTTATCATTGTCTTTTAAATACCATGTACAGCAGCCCTGCGTTTTCTTCACCATCCTTTTACTAGGTATGGGGTCACAAAAATATGACAAAAGGGCCGGATCCGGCCAGTACCACTATTTCATCAAGCTTTTAAATGAAAGATGAATGTGATTGATCACATAAAATGTATACGTTTGATACAAATAAATTATGACAGTTATGAATACTAGAAGATTATCAAATTTGCGAATAAATCCTGGCTGTGTCTAAAATGTATCCTTTCAATTTTTATTTTTAAAATAAAAATTAAACAATATTTGCTTGCTTCTCATCAATCCTAGTCTTTCACAGTCTTTAGGGAGTTTAGGTGTTGACTTTACTACAAGCACTTTAGCTTATTATCTATTCCTCAAAAATATTAATATTCTTTCTTGATGCCTTTCTCCTATTTTAAAAGAAATTAACATCAATTTCTTTGTTTTACCATGTTAAGTAATTGAAAAACATGATTTGTTGTAGATAATAAAGTAACAAACAAGAAGAAATCACACGGTGACATGTCATATTCCTTTGGGGAAGATCAGTCCTCATGTGGAAAGGTACAAAAACAGATTTCACTGTTCCGTACACTGCATCTTTCTCAGCCGTTAATACCTAGATCTTGCGTGTGTACTGAAAACAGTTTTTATGTATTGACATGCACTCCATCATCTCATTTCAAACTATCACTTGATTCTGAATTCTTTGTTTTTTTGTTTGTCACATATCATTGATGTGTCTCAGCTGTGCTTAAGTCTTGTTTATTGTTTATCAGCTGTGAGGGGGAAAAAATGTGTTTTCCTCAATGAACAATATAGAGCTTATCAACAGCTGCCATAACCAACTTCGCTGTCAAAGTTGCCATTTGTGGTCAGAATCACATCCCACATGATTGAAAAAATGTATTGAAAGAATAATCACGCCTTTTATCATGACATATTTTATATAGAATTTTGGCATTATTTGAAGCACATGTGGATTCGATTACTGCCCTCATTTTTATTGTATAAAGGAGTTTTGTTCAACATTCGTATAATGTGTCAACCTCGAAACAAGACTATTATTTTCTTTATAAATCGAGGTTGACTGATTCAGATTTGAAAGCCATTCCCTTGACTGGATGCAGAAATTCGAAATCAAACTATGATGATATATTGAAGGACAATTGTTTGTTTCATAAATCTCGCTAACTTATTTTGCTGCTGATGATGTTAGTTCCGGATATTTCTGCACTAAGTTACACCAGAGGACACATGTGGCGGCCTTGCACAGGCCAAACTCAAATGTGATGAGAGTGGCCATCATGGACTACGACGGACAAACAACAACAACACTAAGTCTAATGTAATTACCTTTTATGTTAAGTCTCCTTAGTCGATGGTGTTTAGAAAAAAAAACAACAGTCATTGATTTTTAAAAAAAAATATTATTAATTTTTTTTTGGTTCTCCGCTGTCCTTCGATTAACATGGGACGCATGCTAAACTTAAACCTAGTTGTTCGTCAATAATGGTATGGGTCCCTAGCTCTTCATTGTGACAGCAATCCGACCCACCTTTAATAAAAATGTGGTGACCCTTGAGGTAGGTGATGCATAGTATTGATCTAATACAGTATTAATTTGTTCACTTTAAGCCACTCTTTTTCTGTGAACATTGGCGTAAATAGGGTTGGTGTCACCCGGGGCGGTAACTCATGGTGTCACCCCATCACGACTTAAGGGGCCGTCCATAAATGACGTCACGCGAGGTTGACGATTTTTACCCAACCCTTCCCACGCTTCATACTGTGTAACAAAAACTTCTACCACCCCTTTTTTACGATGTGACGTCACAAAGCGTGGACACCACCATCCCCCCCCCCAAAGGAGGTATTTTCTAAATGTAAATTAGCATGTTGCAATTTTTTTGGTCACTTTAAAATAAGCCATTGAAAACGTCATTAAATGAATGGTAAACAATCAAATATTTAAGTGAAAATTCTATTTAAAGTTGCGCGTTTTTGATATGACGTCACATTTTTTAAACACACCACTCCCCCTCGTCACACATCGTCACAGATGCGTGACACCCTTCTCCCTAGGCACGTGACGTCATTTATTAACGGCCCTTAACCAATATAACTCCTCCCAGTCTTCCAGTGCCAAATAAAGGAAACATACATAATTTTACATTTTTTTTGTAACCCTGGGCGGTCAGCACCCCTTCCACCCCTATAGTGAAGTATTTCCAAAGAAGAAACCAATTCCTTATCCCAATACAAATTAAAAAAATAATAATAAAACAGTAGAGAGATAGAGAGGTGTAAACAACAAAACAGCGTATGTATCCAGACCAGTCATCTTCCTCACCCTACAACACAACAAAGCCTAATCTTTCCGCCGCGCGCTCGAAACATAAAAGCAGTTAATGACATAAAACGTACCGTATATACTCGTTCTATAGCCCGTTCGTTCATAAGCCGACACCCCCCCTCTTTTGGAAGAGAATAGTATAAAAGTGTGTAACCCGCTTGCAAGCCGACCCCAAAAAATAACAGGACAGCGTCAACAAAATGGTACACATTTTTTTTTAACTTCACGCTAAATCGGTCATTATGATTGTTTACTTTTGTATTTGTTTAGGTTGATGAACAAAGAGATTTTAATAACAGAGAATATGGTTGTCATTTTATAGCATTCTCTAGAGGGCTTTTTATTGTATTAAAACGAAAACAAAATGTTTTTATATTTAATTTTAATAAAGTCAGTAAATAACACCAGAAATATTTCATCAATATACAGTCGGACCTCTCTAAGTGGATCTCAAAGGGACCGTAAAAAAAATTGACTTAGAGAGTTTTCCAGTTAGGAAAAATGGCGTAATACAAGCAGATTTTAGCACAATGTTGATATTGGGGGGGGGGTGAGGGGCAATAAAACCGGCCAGAGGGCTTGACAGAAAAGAGAGGCGGTGTCTGATGTGTCATATGAAAGGAAGCCAACTTGCTTTTACATATCGACACAAGATCGTGAGAGCAGACACATTCCCTCCCCGACTTTATTCCCTCACAACACCGATATTTAATGTACCTGCAGAAATAACCTATGACTCGCTCGTACGCCAACCTCCCCCCCCCCATTATTTTCCCCTACAGGGCCGGCCTAAGGGAATTGGAGACCCTAGGCGAAATGAATTTGGTGGCCCTAAATGTAATATAAAAATAAAAAAAATAAATATGGAAATATTATTGTGCAAGGTCCAAACTAATGATGAGACTAATTGGAGGCCCTAGGTGGCTGCCTATTTTGCCTATGTCTAAAGCCGGCCCTGTCCCCTAGATTTTGTTCCAAAAAGTTCCCTAGAACGAGTATATACAGCATTTCAAATAGAAACAATAATTCGTTACCCCATGAAAACAAATATTTTTTAAAAAAAAAGTTTTAAAAAAAACATTAAACAATACGGAATAACGCGTATTATTATTCTTCATGGGGATATGTTCATAACCCCGAAACAGCGTAAGTCGGGATTGGACCATCGTAACCGGAGGACTACCTGTATATAAACATGCATCTCTATGCTTGAATGCCTTTAAAAAATATAAATAATACGAAATATTAACCCAAAGATATTGAATTCATAATTTTCTTCTAAAAAATCAACAACAAAGAAAACCCATCTTTAAAATTTTTAAAAAGAAAAATCGTATTCCCCCCAACCCTCTGTGGTGGAGGGAGTAGTGAGGTGGGAATCGTCCATGCTGTCGGTATGTCATAGCCCAGTTTGCTTTATATCTTTAAAACAGAAGACATCGCCTCTTTCATGTTCAGCCTTTTTAAAGATCTCTCTTGTGCGGCTGTTTCTTTTCTTTTTTTTCCTAATTTGTTTTAATTATGTTTTTTGTGTTGGGACTGTTTTATTATTGCACGTTTACATATATTTTTGTTTAATAGAAAGTTTTCGCGTTTAAATTATTTCATTACATTTCTTAATTTCTTTCTAGATGAAAAAATGTGTCTTCTTTTTTTTCTGACATAAAATCAAACACAGTAAAACTTTAGACTTTGGTGTCACTAACTATTGGTGTTACCCGGGATGGCCTGCCCCCACTTCCACCCCCCTAGCGACGCAACTGTCTATGAACACCACTTTGAAATCACGTTAGTTTTAAGTTACAATGAATGCAAAGCTGACCCAAACCATCTATAAATGATAACATTTAACGATCATCAAGACTACAAATAAAATTACCACTAGAGCGTTGGAGGCATTGTTGCCTGCTCCATTTAACCCGTGACGGAAGACGTACATTTTTTTCTCTAAGATCTATATTCTCATCAGTGATAGAATCAAAGTCTCTTTTGGAATCACCCGTTAAACAGCATTACATAATTATACGTAACCCAGTTACGTCCCCTGTTTACAACACACGTTCTCCAGCTGGTCTCATTTCATCATTATATATACAGTAGGACCTCTCATTCCGAGCATAATTCGTTCCAGAATCTTACTTGTTAAGCGAAACACTTGTTAAACGAAACAATGTTTCCCATACTAATCAATGTAAAATACAATGACAAGTTCCATGCTGATACAATACCCATTTTTCAATTTTTTTGTAGAAATTTATTGAAATCAAATTACTTTTGGATTATTAAGGAGTATAACAATTTGGAATACAATTTTGATTTGAAACAAGAAACATAAAATACAAGTATGAATATATGACAAATAATGTATCCCATTTGTTTTTGCAGACGCTTCAAAGTTTGACGAAAATGTGTTACATCATTATTATTAAATACATTTCTGGCACGATTAATGTGGTGCTCCTCAATGTACGATGCAACAGTTATTGACCCTATTCTGTGTGTGCTTGAGATTAGCTACACTCACACCTTGTTCTCAATTTTCACTGTATTTACGTTTCGTTTCTACACTTGTTTTTTCTCACTTATTATTGTCTTTTTTTTCTTTTCTTGGAAGACATTTTAGGACAGGATTTACACTTTGCACATAGAAAAGATACGAAGACTGTTTGAATACAACACTTTTAGAAACGGGTCATCACACACGAAAACAATGCGCTAACAGACCGAGCACTAAACACAGACTAATGCATCGGTGGGGAAGTCCCGGCCCTCAAATGAATGCCGGGGAAAATGAACTTTCCCTTTCTGCGTAAATCGTTATGGGAAATGTTACTCGTTAAGGGAGCAACTTCTTCACATTTTTTCTCGTTGTTTGAGGTGCTCGTTATGAGTGGTTATACTGTATTTCTGAACTATTGAATGTACAACACTTCAGAATGATTGTATTTTTCTTTTCGAGTTTGAATCAGGTTTAACTTCTAAATACCTCCCAAACCTTACATTTTGAAAACATGTGTAGCGTTCCCAGAATTTGTCTTTTCTGAAGGGTCCAACAAAGAATATTTTTCTCATTTGTTGCCTTTTAAAAAAAAAGTATTTGATATATTTTAAGTGAAGCAAAATATAGCTTGTATTTTGCCTATTCTTATTTAAGTAACCCTATGATTATTATGTTTGAAACTAATTTTCTATACGTAGCCCTGCACACCGTTTTTCCAGAGTGCCCTAATGATATTTTAGTTTCTTATTTCCACGGTGGTGTCCTTATCTCATGAAAGTCTCAGCAGAACACAGACTACTATAAGAGCTCTGTATACAACAACACGCACCGACTGAAGTCAGCTTATATAAATATAAATCAACGTTCAACCTCAGAAATGGTAGAGTACCGTTACAACACCAGCGGGCCGTCTAACTTGAATGAACAGACAGTTATCCTCATCGCCGTCAATGATTTTGAAAAGATGGAATGCATCACTACGATGAGGGAAAGAGTTTACACTGGTGGGGCATCACGTCTTATTAATTTTAGCTTTGTATACTTACTGATTTATAATTGTGTTAGTACATGGCACATTGTGCATCTGTTCGAACAATATACACTATATTGATTACCAAAATAATCGTTTGGTATTTTAAATAAAATTGTATGATATTTAAACAAATATATATATTTTCATGTATATTTTTAAATATTCATATATTCAGATTTTCAGATACCATTTTGGTCGCTAATTGTGACTTCTGCTATTGCAATGCTTCTCTGTGTCTTAATTGGTTGCATGATGTACATATTAAAAGGTAATGATTATTTAATACATCAAAACGCCTAGAAATATTAGAAGTCATTCAAAACTTGCTATAAAAAGTCGTTATTTAATTCTAAGAACTATAAATGGGTTTATAAACGGAAAATTTAAGATCGTTGCAACAATCAAATTTCATCTTAATGTTGTTTTTTTTTGTCTTTCTAAACAGTGAAAGAAAGTGGGCATCAAGAGAGGTAAATATATATGGAAAACATGTATTAATCAAAAGTTCTTATATCTTTAAAAAAAGGGAAAAACACATATTTTAATTTAATGATTTGAAATGCACTACACACTATTTCATAGCTGGTGATTACTATCTTAGCATTTAAATATTAACATAAAATGAGTTTGATACACTATTTTTTCAGAACACCGGAATATGATGAACTGTGAGAAATAACTATGGGTAAGTACGTTTAATTGCAACTGTAAGTAGTGGAGTTTACGCTTAAGATTATAAGGCAAAAATTTTGTTGAGTTTTCAGAGATGTAACATATGCATAAAAAATGTGAAAGAAAAGTTATTTGATGCTAAAAACACTTGTCTTGTACTTAAATTAAAGGAATGCAAAAGCTTTCTTAAAAAGAATTAAATAAAATAATGTGTATAAGCACTTTGTTCCATATATATCTATATCTGTCTATATATATATATATATTCATAAACAAGGAAGTACCACTCTTCTTTGTTAAAATATAATTTAAAAATAGCTCTTAAAAAGTTAATCGAGAAATAGCAAAGAAACAAACATGATAGTGAAACAACGCACATTGCGTTGGTCCGTGCTTTTGAGCACGGCGGATGAACGCAGTGTGCGTTGTTCCGCATCGAAAGAGTTAAACCTAGCCTAACCCCAAAATGAGAATTTTAATCTTAATCTTAGGCTTAGTAATAACCACAATACTTCTAAGGGCATTAACATCAACCAGCACACATCCGAAAAATCAGAGTAATATATCAATAATTACAAACCGTCACAATACAAAGCACACTGAATACACCTCTATCTTAAGCACAATAAAGGAAATTACCTTCAAACAATGGAAATATAAAATATATAGATATAGTCTAAAGCACTTCATTTTAATTTTGCTTCTCTCTGGGGACATAGAACTTAACCCAGGCCCAGTATCACCTAAATGCAAAATTTGTATTAAGTCAATTAAGACATGCACTAGCAAACAAGGAGCCATCCAGTGTGTCACCTGCAATGAATGGTACCACACAGTATGCCTGCATACCAACACGCCAAAGCACATAGCAATAGGCCTAGGTAATAAATATGCATCTTGGCACTGCATACATTGTGGGTTGCCCCAAATCAGTTCAGATTTGTTTAACCATAGAGACCTGATCACCACAAACTCTTACAGTGTTTTGGCTAATCCTATTCTAAATGACCCACTAGATAAAATGAAACCTGCCAGGCAAACCCATAAAAATTACCATAAAAAATCTAATAACACTAATAATCAAAAACACTATCAAGACACTAATAATTAATTTCCAAAGTATTAAAAATAAAATTCCAGATTTAGAGCTACTTATAAAAACTGAAGAACCAGACATAATTGCTGGCTCTGAAACTTGGCTGAACCCCAACATCCCACATATATTACTCAGAAATATTTAACAACAATTATAATATTTTTAGAAAAGATAGACCAGACAATTATGGAGGAGTGCTGCTTGCAATCAAATCAAATATCATAGCTGAAGAAATTACTACACAATCAAATTCTAATGTAGAGTCTGTTTTTTATAAAATAGTTACACCAAACTCAACACCACTTATTGTAGGCAGTATATATAGACCACCGAAAACCAACCTAGAATACATGAAAAATCTTTGTAGTCAAATTAAACTTCATTAAAGAAATTCATAAAAACTCTGCAATTTGGATTATGGGGGACTTCAACCTTCCAGATATAAATTGGAAAAAACTATACAACTGATAACCATCAAACAAATAAAGATATTAACGAACACTTTATAAACACTATAAACAACTTAAACCTAGAACAAATAGTAAAAAAACAACAAGGAAAAATAAAACACTAGATTTATTCCTAACCAATAGACCAGGACTAGTGTTAGACTATAAAATAATTCCTGGACTGTCTGACCATGATATTGTTAGGGATCACCAATACAATAAAAACTAAAATTAATAAGATACCTAGAAGAATAGTATATCTTTGGAATAAATGTAATTCCATAAAACTACACCAATCAGCGGCTAACTTTCAACAAAATTTCCTATTTAAATTTAATACAAATAGCCCATGTAGAAGAAATTTGGAAAGATATAAAAACAAATCTAAAAATTATTATGGATGAGAATGTTCCAACAAAATTAACATCAAATAAAATTAACAAATGCTGGTTCAATTTTAAATTAAAAAAGCTATGCAAATAAAACGAGAACTTATTTAAGAAATTTAAGGCTACCAATTCAAAAAGGATACACAAAAAGTACTTAAAGATTAAACACTTGACACACAAAACTTAGTCGAAACCTCCAAAATGAATATATAAACAATTTAATTTCTAAAGATAACAATAAAAACTTATGGTCCTTTATCAAATCTAAAAAAATGGAACCTACAGGAATAGCCACACTAAAAGGCTCAAATGATAAAACCTATAATGATAATGAGACTAAAGCTAATATCCTTAACACATACTTTGCATCATCATTCTCTGCCTCAGGCGACAAGGAAGTTTTAATAAATTTAAATAAAATGGAAGAAATAGACAACATAACTGTAGACGAGATAGGTATACATTCACTCCTAAAAAACTTAAAAATAAACAAAGCCACTGGCCCAGATGAATTGCCTGCAAGGTTATTAAAAGAACTAAGCAATGAACTGTCCCCAATCCTTGTAGTTCTTTTTCAAGCCTCTCTAAACCAGGGTAAAGTGCCCCAGGATTGGAAATTAGCTAACGTAACTCCACTCTTTAAGAAAGGTGATAAATCAGACCCTGGTAATTACAGACCTGTATCACTTACTAGTATCACCTGTAAATTGCTAGAACACATAATATATAGTAAAATAATTAGCCACCTAGACAAATATAATGCCCTATGCCCACATCAACACGGCTTTAGAAAAAACAGATCATGTGAAACACAATTAATAGGTTTAATAGATGAATTATCAAAAGGCTTAGACAATAATGATCAAATAGATACAATATTACTTGACTTCTCAAAAGCATTTGACAAAGTTCACCACCTTAGTTTACTTAAAAAACTTAACTACTTTGGAATCTCAGGTCCCTTACATCACTGGATCCAAGACTTCCTTTTGGGCAGGGAGCAAACTGTAATAATTAATGGATCTAAATCTGCACCAATAAAGGTTAACTCAGGAGTTCCACAAGGAACTGTGCTAGGTCCCTTACTCTTTTTGATCTATATAAATGATTTACCCAACAACATCTCAACAGGTACAAAAGTTAGGTTATTTGCTGATGATTGTATAATCTATAGAACAATTAAATCAGAGCAAGATAGCAAAATTTTACAAAAAGACTTAGATGAATTGATAAAATGGGAAACTAACTGGAGTATGTCTTTCCACCCAGAAAAGTGTCAACTGTTAAGAGTAACAAAGAAAAAGAAACAAATAAATTCAAAATATTACATTCATGGAAAAGAACTGACCCAAACTAAAGATGCAAAATACTTAGGAGTCTTAATAAATGAGAAACTATCATGGAATCCCCATGTCAATGAAGTTATTAAAAAATCAAACAAAACCTTAGGCTTTATAAAAAGAAACTTTAACAAATGTAATAGAGATATAAAACTAAAATGCTACCTCACTTTGGTGAGACCTGTACTAGAATATGCATCTTCTGTATGGGACCCATCCACCAAAGAAAACATTGATAAACTAGAACAAATTCAAAAAAGAGCTGCCAGATTCATTACTGGAGAATATTCAAAACTGACAAGAATAACACCATTAGTTAAATCATTAAACCTTGAAACACTAGAGGATAGAAGAACCAAGAGCAAAGTAGTAATCATACATAAAGCAATTAATTCTAATTTAGAAATACAACACAAAGATAACTTAATACAACCCTCAGATAGACATAAGGATAAAAACACCTTTCTTATTCCGTATGCAAGAACAAACACATACAAATTTTCATTCTTCCCGTCCGGAATTCGGGCGTGGAATGGGTTGCCTGAAGAATCCAGGAAAACCAACACTTTATCAACGTTTAAATCTCTAATAAAAATGCAGGACTAGACACAAACCATAGATAAGCGTAGGACGCAATAATCTTCTGTATAGAAGGAGCGTCTGTAAACAGATAAGATAAGATAAGATGATTGTTATCGTCTAAATCAAAGGAATGATAACATATTTCTGGGGACCACAATCAAAACAGGGATAAGTAAGTTTAAATAAGTATGCCGTCAAATGAGAACGGAAAACTGCCAGAACAAACTCGTAATTACACAGGCTAGAGCACAACAAGGACATGAACTGCCTACTGTTCAACCTAGCCTTTTGACTTCTCACCGCGCACTTGACTTAGATGTTGAGGTTAAGACGGTGAGTGAGTCCTTATGCTTAGGCAATGGCTTTGTTCTGTGGATGGAGCAGGTTGCCTAGTTGTTAGCCAAAGCTTTAAAAGAGTAGTCTAATGTGTTTTTATGTCTCTTTTTTCAAGATTCGCCTTTATGCGAATTTTATTTTCCTGCGCTTACCTTTTCGAGCAATTAGCTTGATCACTAAAATGTATAGATTACTAGCAGACCCGTCGCGGGTTGCAACGATCTCAGTAAAAATTGAATAAATTTAAAAACCAATAAGTGGCATGTTTTAAAAACAATTATGCCAGAAACCATCGCGGAAATGCGAAAAAAATTGTCCAAATTTCATAGCAAACGGATAAATAAATTAATAATTACAAAGCTTACAAAAGAAGAAACAATATTGAGGGCCTTGCCCCAAAATGAGTATTAATTAATGTTTTTATTGCCATTGTACTCAAGCTATATTTCTCAAAGTTGTATAAAATTGAATTGGGAATACAATTATTAACGTTCAGTAAAAAAGACATTCGGGGACCCGGCTCCGAGGGAAAAGACATTAGGAGTTCAGTGCCATATAGTAATTTATTATAGGCTCTAAATTTTTTTATTTACTAAGTCCGTTGAAATTCAATTTATTTTCTCATTATCTAATGCTTCAAATACTTTGTATGTAGCTAATATTGGTTTAAAAACAAATTGAGGGGTCCCCGGGCCCATTCGGTGAAATATATCAATGTCAAAAACCTTATTCATTTTTATTCAGTGTTATCATGGAAATATTTCTCAAGATCGTTAAAAAGTGAATTGGAAAAATATATTAAACATATAAGAAAAAAAGACATTTGGGGGCCACGGCCTCGAAGAAATTGACATTAGAAGTTCAGTGCCTTAAGTATTTTAATATGGGCTACCAAGTTTTTGTAAACAAAGTTTGGTTAAGATCCAACAATTTACCCAGTAGCTAGCACTTAAACTAATTTTTTATATTGCTCAAATAAGGAAAAAATGACATTAAGGGCCCCAGGGCCCATTCCGAGCAAGATATAAAGTTCAAAACATATGTTCATTTCAATATTGATAATAATGGAAACATTTATCATTACTTGTCAAAATCTTTCATAATTGAATTGGTGAATAGAATCTTACAGTTTAAGAAAAAAGGTATGTTCGGCCCTAGCCCCGAAGGAGTGGCCATTAGGAGTTAAGTGCCCTATAGTATTTTAACATTGGCGATCAAATTTTTATATATAAAGTTTGGTTAATATCCATCAATTTATCAAGTAGCTAGCGCTTAAACTAATTTTTATATTGCTCATATTACCAAAAAATGACGTTGTGGGCCCCCGGCGCCCCATGGGTGTTAAATTGAGAAAACAATTTGCCAGTTACCATCCCGGGAGCGTGCTCAACCAGTCTCTAAAATGTTCATGACGATTGGATGAATGGTTTAGTCAGCTATAAATGACAAGCACACATACACACACACAGACATAATTTCCTTTATATATATATATATATATATATATATATATCTATATATATATCTATATATATCTAATATATAAAGATGAAAGTTTGTGTGTTTGTTTGTTTGTGTGTTTGTTTGTTACCAATGGAAATCTACACCGTTGGACCCAGGATGCTGAAATTTTGCATGGGGCTCTCATTCGACCCTAGACAGGTCGTAGGCTATGTTTCAACCCCAGGTGACCACCCCTAGGGTAAGGGGGCCCATAATCAGAAAATGTAGAGCCAAATAAAGACAAAATAAATTCTCATTTCGATATTGAACAGCTTCATGCGGGCATTCAAAACGAGTTCATTTTGGTGCGTTATTTTTTACAATACTTTATTTTTAGCTGTGCGCTTTCAAAAATCTTTTATTGTCAAATTACGGTGCGCACCTTTTCGTGTACGCATCTAAAAGTGAGCAGTGTAATTTTATTATAATAACATTCATATTTGTTTTGGCCTTGCGGTACAAAACAGTGGCCTTTTATACAAATACTTTCTTGATATTATAGATCTGTTAACACTATTTCATTACATTTGTCACACGATGTATGGTATTTATTTTTAAATTAAGAGTTTTATTATGTTGTTTCTAATGACTCAAATTTTAATTTAAACAAATAAAAGAAATTGCCCAAGTCAAAAAAGCTTAATCGTAATTTAGAGGAACTATACGTTTGTTTTTCTTAAAATTTGATGCGTGTTCTATATTAATTTTTCTTGCTTATTTTACTTGCTCAATCCCTTAAATTTAATTATTAACGTAAATCATCAAGGAATAGTACATGCATATAAAAGCCTACGACCAATGCTGTGTTTTTTTTATTACATACGCTCTATAAATTTACAATTTAAACCTTTCTACCGGACTTATAAACATAAGCATATTAAACTCAATACAAGTGAACCTATAAGCAATTAATTAAGTTGGGCGGCGAATTGAATATGCCATGGTCATTACGCTGTTGCGGAATAACAAAAGCCATTTTAAAAATAGATGTTTAGTCAAACATAGCATCTTTTTTTCCTATTTCGTAAATAATTTATTTATTTTGCAGAAACTAAATCTGTTGTTTGAAATATAATTTACAAACTATGATGTCCCATCGGGAAACATGGTCCAAAACATACTTGAATTCTTTTTTAAAATTATACCTATTACATAAAAGCCGTAAATTTAAATCGTATAACATAGAGACAAATATAAAAAAAAGCATTATATATCATTTCCATATTAAAACACTAATAAATAAAGACTATCAAAAAGTATACAATTTATTTTTGGAGCAGTACTGCGTTATAAGACTTCATTTTAAGCGCCCGCCTTTAAATTAACTTTAATTGACTAAAAATTGACTATAATTTGTTCACTTTTGTCCCTTTCTACAAAACGGTCCATTTAGCGATGGATTCCAAAATCTTATATGTTGCTGTTTCACCAAGGGATACAATTCTTTTTTGATTCCCGTTTTGAGATAAGACATTATATTTTGTAAAAAAAAATTCCTGTTTTTGTTTCTGGAAATTAGATAAAGGGCGATTTTTACTAATTACTTTTAGTTCAGAGTTGAGTCGTGCTTAATTGTTTTTAGTATGATTCGTAAATTTTACAGACTTTTAGTCAAATGGGAAGTTGGACCATTAGTGAGAGGGGGCTTAGGCTTTTATTAGTATAGAAAAGGGGAGGGCACTAAATGAAGTTAATCAAGAGAAATACAAAAAAATAAGAAGAAAGTAAATCGTTGCATACACATACATACTTAACAAATAACTATTTGAATATTTTCAACAACATAATAAAACTTGCTCATTACTATAAACTTACTTATTAAAAATAAGAATCAATGATCTTGACATGCATATAAAGGCCTAGGACCTATGTTGTCATTTCATGTTTACATAATTTTATGTTTACATAAGCTAAACAAATTAACTATTTAAACTTTAGCTAACGAACTTATTAAGAAAGTCATTAAACTTAACACAAGTGAACCTAAAGATCACTAATTCCGTGTAGTTAGAAGCATAAAACTCTGGGTGGTTGTTAAGTACACTTCCGTGGTGGTAACGAGCAAAAAAAATATTTAAATATCAATTTTCATATAGCCCATATAATGAAAAAAACGTCTTTGTTCCCCCGGCCCCCATGACTGAATTGCAACTTTTTTACGCAAATGATCGTCGTGAGAGGCTACTCAACAACTTCCCAAAGTTTCATGCTTCTACCTACACGCGAAGTTGGAGAATTCAATTAGTGATGAGTCAGTTTTTTATATAAGAAAAAAACTACATAGCCTATGACCTGTCCCGGGTCAAATGAGGGTCCCATGCAAAATTTCAGCACCTAGGTCCAACGGTGTGGCATTCTATGAGTAACAAAACAAACAAAAGAAACAAACAAACAAACTTTCATCTTTATATATTAGATGGGGTTTTCCCGCTTTGGGAATGTCAATGTTTGACTGTTGCACAGTGCGCACTATTTTGACACATGCTTGGTGTGACGTAGTTTGGTGTGGGATGACGTCAATAGAGAGATATGCTAGAGGGACGATTTTGTAGCGGAGAGCACGCACAGTGTTGTTATTATTTTGCCTTGAAGGATTTCTTTGTTCAATTAAAATATTGATTCTTCTGATGGTGTTTTTACTTATTGAGTTGAAGCCTTGTGAGTCATAAAAATCATTAGAACTTGACATTCTTAAGAAGAACAAATGAAATTAATCTCTTTAGAATGTGTTTTTTAAGATTTTACTATAACTAACCCTACCTAACCAAACTTGAAGTAGTAAACAAGTTTATATATTAGCTTATCTAATACCTTTCAGCCATTTAGTGGTGCTAATAGAATAAATTAAATTCATCTGTTCATTGATGTTAAGAAGGATGAATTAAATACATATATTTATTGATCTTGTGAAGGTTAAATTAAATAAATCTCTTCTGAATATTTTTTTTTGGATCTTATAATCAATACAAAATATCACTAAACAAATTATATATCCAAAACTTAAATTAACACTTCACCTGTTTTACAAATGTCTAAACACAATTGATGTGTCCGAATTAAACAAATAGTCATGGGGTAGCAAAATTTAAACTAATTTAATAATTTACTTATAAGTTACTTATTTATCTAAGTTACTTATAAGTTTATTGATGCTAAAAGGGGGGGGGGAACCTTCAGTATGGTATTTAAGAAGAAAGTTTTAACAAAGGGAAATACTTAAAAGCAGTTGTACACTAAAACAATATATAAGCTATTATGTTCCAATCTTTCTTCAGAGAAATCATGCCCCCAAAAAGAAAAACTCAATTAGGTCGTGTTTCTAAAACGGCAAAGAAGCAAGCCTTACATAGAGAAAATGAAACGAATGAACAAACACAGGCAAGACTTGCTGTTGAGAGAGAAAGAGTTTCAATCAGAAGAGCTAATGAAACCAGTGAACAAACACAGGCAAGACTTGATGATGAGAGAGAAAGAGGTTCCATAAGAAGAGCTAATGAAACCAGTGAACAAACACAGACAAGACTTGATGATAAGAGAGAAAGAGTTTCAATCAGAAGAGCTAATGAAACCAGTGAACAAACACAGGCAAGACTTGATGATGAGAGAGAAGGAGTTTCAATCAGAAGAGCTAATGAAACCAGTGAACAAACACAGGCAAGACTTGATGATGAGAGAGAAAGAGTTTCAATCAGAAGAGCTAATGAAACCAGTGAACAAACACAGGCAAGACTTGATGATGAGAGAGAAAGAGTTTCAATCAGAAGAGCTAATGAAACCAATAAACAAACACAGGCAAGACTTGATGAAAAAAGAGTCAGATCTTCAATGAGAAGAGCAAATGAAACAAAAAAACAAACCCAAATAAGACTTGCAGACCAGAGAAATGGAAATTTAAACAGAAGAAGAAATGAAATGCAGCAAGACCTAAAAGGTGCTGCTCATCAATATGACCCAGATATTCCATACCATCAACATGAAAAGGTCAACATTGGTGAGATGAACTTGATCTGCAAGCATTGCAGTGCATTTAAATGGAAAGATGAGCACCCTGGAATGTGCTGTTCAAATGGCAAAGTTAAACTAGAGACTCTGCAACATCCACCTGAGCCACTTGATCATTTGCTTCAATGTGTATCTCAAACGTCTAAACGCTTCCTAGCCAACATCAGAAAATACAACTCATGCTTTCAAATGACATCTTTTGGTGCCAGCAAAGAAATTCGTGAACAAGGATTCATGCCAACATTTAAAGTTCAAGGCCAAATTTATCACAGGGCTGGATCTCTGCTGCCAGCTGAAGGCGAACCACAGTTTCTGCAGATCTATTTCATGGGAGACCAAGCTAGAGAAGTCCAACAAAGATGTGCAAACTTTCCAGACTTGCAACAAAATGTTGTTTTGGAGTTGCAAGAACTCCTACATGCAAACAATGCCTACCTTCAAATTTTCAAGACAGCTCTAGAAAGAATGCCAACTGATGAATACAAAGTTGTGATACGAGCTGACAAAGCACCAAGACATGAACACCAAAGGCGGTTCAATGTACCAACATTTGATGAAGTGGCCATTGTCATGGTAGGAAATGAATTTGACAGACGTGACATTGTCCTTCAAAAGCGAAACAACCTTCTCCAAAGAGTTGCAGAAACTCATCGCTCTTATGATGCTCTGCAATATCCCCTAATGTTTTGGCAAGGTGAAGATGGGTACTCCTTTGGCATTCCTCAGACAAACCCAGACACGGGAAACAATGTTTTGGGTAAAAAGGTTACAGCAATGGACTTTTATGCATATCGAATCATGATTCGCAGTGGTGAAGATAACCATCTCTTGAAATTTAGACAGCTGTTCCATCAATTCATCGTAGATATGTACGCGAAAATTGAAAGTGAACGCTTGCTCTACATCCGTCTAAATCAAAAGAAGCTGAGAGTTGAAGACTACATTCACCTCAGAGATGCCATTGCAAATGATGCCAATCCAAATGATCTGGGGAAAATGGTTATCTTGCCAGCAACATTTACAGGAAGTCCAAGACACATGCATGAGTACACTCAAGATGCTATGACTTATGTCAGAAATTATGGAAGGCCAGATTTGTTTATCACCTTTACATGCAATCCACTATGGCAAGAAATTCAGGCTCATCTTTTACCTGGCCAATCAGCAGTGGATCGACATGATTTGGTTGCTAGAGTCTTCAAACGAAAACTATCAAAATTAATGGGAGTCATTACAAAAAGTCATGTCTATGGTGAAACGAGATGCTGGATGTACTCAATTGAATGGCAGAAGAGAGGCTTACCCCATGCACACATCCTAATCTGGCTGATGAAAAAATTACGACCTAATCAAATTGACAATGTAATCTCAGCAGAAATACCAAACTCTACACAAGATAATTTTTTGTTTGAAATTGTTGTGAAAAATATGCTGCATGGACCCTGTGGAAACTTGAACAGAAACTCTGCTTGCATGGTTGATGGGAAATGCTCAAAAAAATATCCAAGGAATTTGATACAAGAAACTAAAACTGGTGAAGATGGATATCCTGTGTACAGACGCCGTAAACCAGGAGATGGTGGTTTTACTGCAAAAATCAAAATGAAGGTTGGTTCAACATATCAAGAAATAGAAATGGACAACAGATGGGTGGTTCCCTACACTCCAATTTTGACAAAAATGTTTCAAGCTCACATAAATGTCGAATCTTGCCAATCTGTCAAGGCCATCAAATACATCTGCAAGTACGTCAATAAAGGAAGTGACCAGGCCGTTTTTGGTCTTGAAGGAAACCAAGAGAATCCAGATGAGGTGCAAAAATTTCTAATGGGTCGTTACATCAGCAGTAATGAAGCAGTCTGGAGAATTTTGAATTTCCAAATTCATGAACGGTATCCAACAGTTGTTCACTTGAGTGTTCATCTTGAAAATGGGCAAAGAGTATACTTCAACCAAGAAAATATATATCATCAAATTCTGGAGCCACCAAGAACAACTTTGACAGCTTTTTTTCAACTGTGCCAACAAGACGACTTTGCAAAAACCATTCTCTATTGTGTTGTTCCAAGGTACTATACTTGGAATGCTTCTCAAAAATTATTTAAACGCCGAAAACAAGGAGCAGATGTTGAATATCATCCAGGGATAAAATCTTCAGATGCATTGGGACGTGTGTACACCGTTCACCCATCTAATGCAGAATGCTTCTTTTTGAGGATGCTACTTCATGTTGTTAGAGGACCAACATCCTACACTGACTTAAAAACTGTTGATGGTCATGTGTGTGCTACATTTAGGGAAGCTTGCCAAATGCAAGGGCTACTAGAAAACGATCACCATTGGGTCTTGACCATGGAGGAGGCGTGTACATCTCAATCACCTACCCGTTTGAGACATCTGTTTTCAATTTTGCTGACAACATGCTCTGTTTCTAATCCACTTGCTCTCTGGGATACATTTAAAACATATTTGAGTGAGGACATTATGTTGCAAACCAAGAGAGAGAATCAAACACTGCTAATTGAGTTCTCTAATGAGATTTACAAAAGGTGTCTTATGTTGTTGGAGGATTTGTGTGTATCAATGTCAGGAAGGAACCTTGACCAGTTTGGGTTACCAACGCCTCAAAGAAATGAAAACAATCTTCAGAATAGTGAAATTCTACGAGAACAAAATTATAACACAAATGAATTGATGGCCTATGTCTCAGAAAATCAACCACGTTTAGTTGAGGATCAAAGAGCTGCCTACATTCACATCTTAGAACTGGTTACCTCAAAAAAAGGTGGAATCATATTCCTTGATGCTCCAGGAGGTACAGGTAAAACATTTGTGATCAATTTGCTCTTGGCTACAATCAGACGAGACAAAGGTATTGCTCTAGCCGTTGCTTCTTCTGGCATAGCATCAACATTGCTTGCCGGGGGTAGAACAGCTCATTCTGCCTTCAAGTTACCTTTGAACATGAACCATTCTGAGAATGTAACCTGCAACATATCAAAAGGATCAGGAAAGGCCAAGGTACTAGAACAGTGTTCTCTCATTGTCTGGGATGAGTGTACAATGTCACACAAGCGAGCTCTTGAAGCCTTGAACAACACTCTTCAGGATTTAAAAGGAAACACAAAACTAATGGGAGGAACAGTTGTGGTATTAGCTGGAGATTTTAGACAAACTTTGCCTGTCATTCCAAGGTCAACACCAAGCGATGAGTTGAATGCCTTCCTCAAAGCTTCAACTCTGTGGAAACAGGTCAAGAAAATGACTCTGACCACCAACATGAGAGTCCATTTACATGGAGATAATGCAGCAGGCTACTTCTCACATCAATTGCTTCAACTTGGCGATGGAAAGTGGCAGGTAGACCCAGCATCAGGAACAGTTTCTTTCCCATCAAATTTTTGCACTGTAGCAAAGTCACTTGAAGAGTTGAAACTTGCCGTTTTTCCAAACATCCAAGACCAGTTTAAAAATCCTGAGTGGTTGTGCGAAAGGGCCATTCTTGCTCCAAAGAATTCAAGTGTCAACAGCATCAATTCTCAAATTCAAAATTTTCTACCAGGCATTTCAAACAACTACAAATCTATTGATACGGTTACAGATCCGGCCCAAGCTGTTTACTATCCAACAGAATTTTTGAATTCATTAGATCCTCCTGGCATGCCATCACATAACTTGGAACTTAAAATCGGAGCTCCTATCATACTTCTGAGAAATTTGGATCCCCCTAAACTATGCAATGGAACACGATTGAGCATCAAGCATCTCTTACCTCATGTAATAGAAGCCACAATTTTGACAGGCTGCGCCAAAGGAGAAGATGTCTTCATCCCAAGAATTCCACTCATACCAACAGATATGCCTTTTGATTTCAAGCGCCTCCAGTTTCCAATCAGGCTTGCATTTGCCATGTCTATCAACAAGGCACAGGGACAGTCTTTAAAAGTGGCAGGCATTGTACTTGAGGAAGCATGCTTTGCCCACGGACAGCTATATGTGGCATGTTCTAGAGTTGGGTCACCAACAAATCTTTTCATTTTTGCACCAGACGGAAAAACCAAAAATATAGTCTATCGACAAGCCTTAATATAAGCAATATATAAATTACATGTACTTATTTTTAATTACATTTCAATTTATTTTTTAAATTGTTTTTCAATGAATGAATTGAAATATTTTTTTTAAAAATCTGTTGACTATTATTTTAATCGTGCGACGCCGGGTAACCCGGCTAGTATATATATATATATATATATATATATATATAAGAACAAAGGTTTTAAGAACTCCAGTATATGTAACACATTAATTTGAGCGTGCAATAATACTCATGTTAAAATTGTGCATGTCCTTGTAAATAGCTATACGTTTATCATGTCTGAGACTGCAAATCTTCATCAAAACCTCAGTGAATCAAAATATTGTGTGTGTTGTTTTTTTCCAGCATCAATTCCATGTAGTTGTCTAGTATTGGGTAATTCGAAATCTTTAAAAACGATTTTGAAAATGTTATTCATATTGCCAAATTTCGTTTGTTAATGCCCTTACTATTAAATTCTAGCTGAGTTACAAATTATTTAAAATCCTCAAACTCACTCATACGTATGGTATTTATAAGCCTAGGTATTTTATTGTATCTAGCTAACTCGCTTTTTGTGTTTGGAGATTGACTATGTGTTTCTCTCTCAGCTATATTGTTAAGTTTGCTCTTCACCCAAAGATCGAGATCTTTCTCATTAAAACATTTGTCTCCCCTTCTACACCGAGTGTTATTAAAGACTTTTTCAGTAGGCTTATCTGTTAAAATTACTCAAAATATTTTATAACTGTGTTTACGAGCAACATGTATATAATAAAGAATTTTAACATCCACATGTCAATAACATATTGCTCGTTAAAAATAAAAATTATATGATATAATCAGTTTTTGAAAAAAAAACATAACACATTTAAAGGGTTATTAAATTTATTTAAACTCCTCATTAGCTTTACAATTACGCGTCTACGATATCATACGATTGTCATTAGGCAAAGTAATACACAGTTACAATTCAAGTAATTTAACACAATTGTAAACAGTCACCACCAATTCAATGTCATTAAGCATATTGATACGCACCACACAGCTAGCTAAATGATTAAATTGTTTAGATCGGTCTTTATTTGTTCTAACAAAACTATCATTGTTAGAACCTTACATTTGAGCTCATTATTTTTCTTATTTGTTTTTTTTAAATAAGGCTTCAAATTTGCTAAACTCAACGACTATTTAATTACTTTCTACAAAATCCAGTCCAGGCAGCCATCATTGATGTCCCTTCATTTTAAACCACTGTATTTTTTTTAGCCAATCAACACCCGTCAAAATGATCTCGCACCAAATGACACATGCTTATTGTGAGCATATGTAACACTTAACTTAAAATAGATGTCAACTAACATAAGTTAAGAGGCGCCGAGGCTCACTGAAATAGTTACATCCGGTCACATGTCTTTGGCTGCTAAACATTTGAAAGTTTGCATAATTTTGAGAACGGGTTTGAAGATTGGAACTGTTATAAATTTTTTCTCAAGCTATTTTTTAGATCGTGTTGAGCCAAAAACTCGCTAAATAATTAAACAATTTTAATAAATTAAAACTTTTTTTAAAAAATGTGTGAAGATGTTAAAAGGAAATAGGGGAAGGAGAACAAAAACTGCAAAATAGAAAAAGAAAATGAAAAAAATAAAAGTGAAAAAGAAATTAAGTTTGCTATACATACACTTATTTTTTAATTAAAAATTTAAAAAAAATTATTTAGATACAACTGTTTGATTTCTAATGCCTACATTTTGATAAATAATTTCTTGATGGGATGAAGAAAAGTGCTGTCATAGATCCATTAACTTTTACATTGCTTACAAAGTAATTCCATTTTTTTACAGCAATGTTAGGAAAATATACCAAAAAAAAGATTGTATTTTGTTAAATTGGAAATTGTATATACTATAAGAAACTAAACATTGTAATCTAGAAGCAAGTAAATATGTTAAAATCTTAACAATTGTCTTATACAATATTAAACATGCATCGATACATTTTTCAACAAAACATTGTGTAATATTTTTTAACACATTCTTTTTCTTTATAATAAAAAGACATTTTCATTTAGTCCAACGATTCTCAAAATGGGTGATACCGCCCCTGCTGCAGTAATCGAGGGGGCGTTAAATAACTGTAAGGAGGCTGTGAACGCATTAAAGAAAGAAGAAACATTGATTTATGTATACCGCTCATAACGCTCATTTTTTTTTAAACGTACTTGACGTTTTTTTGGTTCCTGCACTCCCTCACTTGAGTTTGGATGTTTACAACTGGCCACTTTTAGACTAAAAAGAACGTTTGACTAAAATTGATTGCCATAAAAAAAAAGCATTTAGCTTATTTTCGAAAGTTAAAATAAAATGTTATCAAACAACCGACATTTTAAAACTCTTTTCAACCGCATCCATACACGATTGCGAAGGTTTGCTTGCTTCTTACACTATTTCGTTATTGAGTGCCACATCGGGAAACTCTCACACTACCGGTTGAAGAACAAATTATACCGGCTATTAGTGAATTAAGATGTACTGTGCTTAAACTAGCCAGCATCTGATAGTACCAAGAAAATTTTGTTGAGCAATAATACACAATAAATAAGAATTGATGATGTTAAGATCATTTTTTTGTGCTGCTACTTAAAAAAAGTAAATTTTTTCCATTCAACTTGAAGAGTCATTTTTGCCAGGAAATGAAGCTTTACTTTTAGTATACATCAGGTTTACAAAGGAAGAAAAAAAATGTGCCAAGAATCTTTAGTTGCTAAATATTTGCAAAATGATACTAAAGAAGATTATATATTTCATGCATTGGGTAGATTTCTTTTAAAGCAAAAGGAATACCTCTAGGTCAGTCGTCTCCAAATTTTTTAACGCCACAGACCGGTACAAGTTTGATAATTTTACCAGGGCCCACTAGCCTGGGGGAGGGTTTATGGATGGGTGGGGTGTTTGCAGCTGCGTGGATTGTTTATACAGGTATGTTAGATTGTTTTGATTTTATAATTCTAATGTAATTGTACATCAACATGCCTTCATTATAAAATACAGTTACACAAAGAACGAATTAAACATGATTTAATATTTTAATTTACTAGAATGGGAAATCAATGAGAACCCTGAGCTTGTTTCTCTACAACGAGACGGCTCCATCTGGTAATGGGAGACAATGACACCCAAAGAGTGCTAATTATCTCCATTTTTAAATCCCTTATATTAACTTCGCGGCCGTCTCTCTCTGTCTGTCTCTCTCTCATCATCTCATGGGCTCGGCGGGCGGAAAAACAGAAGTCAAAAATGACCCACTTCCAATGATCCGATCGAACTGAAATTTGGCACACGGACCCGTCTTACCTAACAATGCATCGTATCAAAATTTCAGATCGATCGAACGTACCGTAATTAAATTAATGCATTTTTAGTTTATCCTTATATGAGGTATGTAATTTAAATTCACGATTTGTTATTGTTTTTTTGCCACGTGAAAGTTTGAGCATTGAGGCGACCCAACGAAACGACGGTGCGCTTTTGTTTACATTTTACGTGTCACTCTGAGCTCGGTCAAGCGAATCGGTGACCAGACTTTTCCCCTCTCCCCCTCCCACCCACCCCTCCCCCCCACCCCTCCCCCCTAGGGTTATGAAGCAAACTTGTGTTAAGACAGATTCAGTCTGTAAATGTTTGAAAATAATCAATACTGTTAGTTATGTCTCATATATAAGGGATTTATAGTCAAAAACTTTGTTTTTACGGGTTTGTTTTTTAAATCCCTTATATTAACTTCACCGGCGTCTCTCTCTCTCATCATCTCATGGGCTCGGCGGGCGGAAAAACAGAAGTCAAAAATGACCCACTTCCAATGATCCGATCGAACTGAAATTTGGCACACGGACCCGTCTGACCTAACAATGCATCGTATCAAAATTTCAGATCGATCGAACGTACCTTAATTAAATTAATGCATTTTTAGTTTATCCTAATATGAGGTATGTAATTTAAATTCACGATTTGTTATTGTTTTTTTGCCATGTGAAAGTTTGAGCATTGAGGCGACCCAACGAAACGACGGTGCGCTTTTGTTTACATTTTACGTGTCACTCTGAGCTCGGTCAAGCGAATCGGTGACCAGACTTTTCCCCTCTCCCCCCACCCACCCCTCCCCCCACCCCCACCCTCCCCCCCCCCACTAGGGTTATGATGCAAAGTTGAGTTAAGACAGATTCAGTCTGCAAATGTTTGAAAATAATCAATACTGTTAGTTATGTCTCATATATAAGGGATTTATAGTCAAAAACTTTGTTTTTACGGGTTTGTTTTATTAAATCCCTTATATTAACTTCACCGGCGTCTCTCTCTCTCTCTCTCTCTCTCTCTCTGTCTGTCTGTCTTGGGCTCGGCGGGCGGAAAAACAGAAGTCAAAAATGACCCACTTCCCATGATCCAATCAAACTGAAATTTGGCACACGGACCCGTCAAACCTAACAATGCATTGTATCAAAATTTCAGATCGATCGAACGTACCATAATTAAATTAATGCATTTTTAGTTTATCCTTATATGAGGTATGTAATTCAAAATTCACTGTTTGTTATTTTTTTTAAATTCCAGTTCCACGTGAGTTTGAGTTGACGCCGACCGTCGTGTTGACGACGACCGTCGTGCCGACACCCCCTCACATCCCACCCCCATTTATTAAAGACAAGGGACATCACTCAGTGTCAGTCTGTAAATGTTTAAAAATAATCACTACTGTTATTTATGTCTCATATATAAGGGATTTATAGTCAAAAACTTTGTTTTTACGGGTTTGTTTTATTAAATCCCTTATATTAACTTCGCGGCCGTCTCTCTCTCTCTGTCTTGGGCTCGGCGGGCGGGCGGAAAAACATAAGTCGAAAATGACCCACTTCCCATGATCCGATCGAACTGAAATTTGGCACACGGACCCGTCTGACCTAACAATGCATCGTATCAAAATTTCAGATCGATCGAACGTACCATAATTAAATTAATGCATTTTTAGTTTATCCTTATATGAGGTATGTAATTCAAAATTCACTGTTTGTTATTTTTTTTTAATTCCAGTTCCACGTGAGTTTGAGTTGACGCCGACCGTCGTGTTGACGACGACCGTCGTGCCGACACCCCCTCACATCCCACCCCCATTTATTAAAGACAAGGGACATCACTCAGTGTCAGTCTGTAAATGTTTAAAAATAATCACTACTGTTAGTTATGTCTCATATATAAGGGATTTATAGTCAAAAACTTTGTTTTTACGGGTTTGTTTTATTAAATCCCTTATATTAACTTCGCGGCCGTCTCTCTCTCTCTGTCTTGGGCTCGGCGGGCGGGCGGAAAAACAGAAGTCGAAAATGACCCACTTCCCATGATCCGATCGAACTGAAATTTGGCACACGGACCCGTCTGACCTAACAATGCATCGTATCAAAATTTCAGATCGATCGAACGTACCGTAATTAAATTAATGCATTTTTAGTTTATCCTTATATGAGATATGTAATTCAAAATTCACTGTTTGTTATTGTTTTTTTTCTTCCAGTTTCACGTGAGTTTGAGTTGACGCCGACCTTCGTGTTGACGCCGACCGTCGTGCCGACACCCCCTCACATCCCACCCCCATTTATTTAAGACAAGGGACATCACTCGGTGTCAGTCTGTAAATGTTTGAAAATAATCAATACTGTTAGTTATGTCTCATATATAAGGGATTTATAGTCAAAAACTTTGTTTTTACGGGTTTGTTTTTATTCCGTTGTTTTGTCTTCGTTGCTGTCACTGCAGAAAACCCCGCTGCACACAGATAGGGTGTCGGAAATGGCAATAGGGATTTAATTGCTTCGGTGGCGATCTCAGGATATTCCGCCATGACTTTAATCCAGAAGACTGAAAGAGTTGTTTTCTCGAACGAAGGCCACCGTCATTTGCAATCTCGAGACGTTTCACCTCTTCATGCACAGTCAAGCTAAATTCACCTTGTTTGTTGAGAAATGGGCCACGGATCAATTCACTACCAGTTATTGGGTCTTTTGTGATTGGGAAGTGGTGCTCAAACTCTTTTAAAAGCAAAGACAGGTCATCGTGCACTAACTGGGGCAAAGAGTGCTCAGGCTCAGTCTCGCATTAGAATCCCCGCTAATGTTTGGAACATATCCAAAATACATTTGTTCAAACGCCGTTCCCACAACTCCAGTTTGGCTTTAAATGCAGCTATTTTGTAATCCAACTTGAAAACAGTTGTCATTTTCCCCTGAAGGGACAGATTAAGTTCATTGAGCTGGCTGAATAGGTCACACAGGTAAGCAAGTTTTGCGACCCATACCTCGTCACTGAAATGTGCTGCCAACACAAACTTCTTTTCTGAGAGAAATCTTTGCAATCGTTCTCGTAATTCAAATACTCTGGACAACCATCTTATTTCTGTGTTCAAAAGGAGGCATCTGTGCTCTGCGTCCATCTCCTCACAAAGCTGCTCAAATAGGCGCGAGTTAAGGGCGTGTGCCTTGATGTGGTTAATAACTTTAACGACATCAATCAATACACTGTTAAATTATGGTGATATTTTTCGGCTTGCCAACATTTCCCTGTGAATGATACAATATGTAGATTCACTCTCAGGTGCAACCTCCTTAATCCTTTCGAATCCTGTCGTTGATGAGATGTCAATGGTATTTAGGAACACAAAAACGATATAGGAAAATAACGGAAATAGAAGTAGATCAGCTCGCCAACATGGGCGACCCATCAAATTCGCGCACAATCAAAGAGCGCCGACATAAAAGCGTCGTGATAAGAGCGCCGACATAAGGCGCCGACACATGCAGAGTGCAAAGATTGAGTGTAGGTGGTTGTCCGATCTGAGCTAATATGCCATTGATGTTCTTTGGACGTGGTGCCGCCAAAACGGGTAACAAGCTTTTTCATCTTGTGTATGGAAAGACGCACAACCCCTCTAGAAATACACCACAGTAAAAAAAGATGTAAATAATGTAATGTTCCTTTGCTCGCGGACTACCAGGCACATCTCCGTGGACCACTAGTGGTCCGTGGACCACATGTTGGGGACCAGTGCTCTAAGTAATACTTTATCAGTAGCATCAGATGGTGCTCCAGCCATGGTAGGGCGCTAAAAAGTTTTTCTTGCATAATTAAAAAAGAAAGGGCTGAATTCATTCAATGTACACGTTATCTATCATCGATTGTCATTATCTATTTGTCAAAAATTAAGAGCACGCCTATATAATTCATTACAATATGTAATTAAAACTAACACCAATCAGAAGCAACTATTTGAAGGAATTATTATTTCAACAGCTATGTATTGAAAACAGTGAAGAATTTAATCATATACTGATCCATACAGAAGTTCATTGGTTGTCAAAGGGAGCCTGTTTATGTAAGTTTTTAAGCTGTTTAACTTGGTGCTGGACTTCTTGAAAAATAAAAATGATGCTTTACTATCCAATTTAATTCGATTCAAACGTGACAGGGCTTACTTGACCGAAATGTTTCAAAATTTAATAAAAATCAATATTTCGCTTCCAATTGATGAATTGAATTCAATAACAACAAAATACGTTATTTTTTTAGCTTGATACAAAACTTCTTATGTACAAAAGAAATTTAGAACGACTGAAATTCAACCAGTTCCCAATAAAGGTGAAGACCTACTTTCTTATTGTTAGCACTTTCATACTCTCAATTTAAATAGTAATCAACGATTAGATGACTTTTTGAAAATGAACATGCCTGTTTGGATTTTTGATCCTTCTGGGGTGTTTTTTTAAAATTCTTTTGACTTTAAAGTAGTTTTTTTGTAACTACTTAAGTAAAATAAAATAGATGTCAGCATTGTAAAATATTTAAGGGTCGGAGTTTTTTCTGGGATGGGAAAAAGGGGGGGGGTGGGGTGGGGTAGTTATTTTTTATAACATTGACTAAGTTATTTTTTCCGCCCATATTTGAAAAATAAACTTAGTCATATATTGTGTTGTATTTTCTCACAATCCACTCGACATTCATCTACGCCTGTGAATAGAATTTAGATAAATAGATAATTGACAAAGTGTTTCCGAAACAAGAATACCAAACGCTGGTAGCGTTAAGATTTTGTTTTTAATTGTTGAATATGTAATGACAGTCGTGAGTTTATATTTTAAATAATAATACTTTTTGCTCAAGTTTATGCACTTGTGTTAGATGTAATGCAATTTTACCCAGTGTATATTTTTCAAATATATTTTTTCTTAAGTATTTTTATTACAAATTAAGTGTTTACGCTAGGATACCCGAAAACGATTATGCATATTTGCATTATATAGATTATCAAAGGTTTCGGCGAACAGGGGTAAATCACCCCATTTTGGGATAAAAAGGAAATTCTACGGCAGTGGTTCTTAACCTTTTGAAGTCGGGGAGCACTTTTGATCATGACAAAAATTTGGGGAGCACCAAAATCAAGGAGTAAAAAAAACAAAAAAATACACATACATACGACTTTTATTAAAAATAAAACATTATGACATAAGAGTTTAAAATTATAACATGACAAACAAATTGTTAATAAACACAAATTTAATAAGTAAAAAAATAACATTGAACAAAATTTAATTCAGAAAAATAAAAAGATTTAATGTGAAACCTGAGCTTGACGGTTTTTACACATTTCAGTGATATTAGACCTAATTTTAGAAATAGCTACCCTCAATTCTTCATCCAAATTAGTTAGTGTTGCTCGTTTTTTTAGTTTTTATGTTGGTGACTATCGAGAAACCGAGTTCACACAAATATGATGTTGAAAATTGCAACAAGATTTTAAGTGACGTCATGGAGAGAGCTGAGTATTCTTCTTACACAAAGATCCAAAATTCCTCCAGAACCATTTCGGAAAATTTTATTTTAAGTGTACGATCCGATGATAGGTTGATTAATTCTTCTTCTTCTTGGTATGACAACTTACTATTTGATGTATTAACCGTGGCAAAGGGATTACGTATCCAGTCATATGTTTCTACTTTTATTGATGGAAAATAAAATTCAATCTTTTCTTCTAATCAAGTTAAATGCTCTGTTACTGCTGAAATAATTTTGTCGGTAGTGTTATCATTAAGAGAAGGAAAGATATCTACTTTCTTTTTCTCCAAAAAACGATTTTTCCAAAAAATAACTTTTTTCCGAAAGGCTGTCAATTTGTCGGTCGATGTTAAAAAATTTCTTTTCTTCCTTGAAGGCTGGTATTAATACAAATTTAAATAATCAAAAATATCAGCTAAATATGCCAATTTAGCACACCAAATGTCATTTTGAAGATATTCCACAAAATCATCCATATTTTCATGTTGGAAAAAGGTCATCAATTCATCCTTCAGTTCTAAGAAACGACGTAACACTTTTCCTCTGGATAAACATCTCACTTCACAATGCAAAAGCAAAGATTCGTACTTGGCTTCCATAGAGATGCAAAGATTTTTAAAGACGCGTATTTTCAAAGGTCTCGATTTTATGAAGTTTAACATATTTACAACTTTGTCTAGCACAGGTTTTAATGCTATTGGTAATGTTTTGGACACCAGAGATTCTCTGTGCAAAAAACAGTGAGTAGATATAATATTGGCGTTTCTTTTCTTGGCGAGAGTCACAAACCCTTTTAATGAGCCTACCATTGTTGGAGCACCGTCCAGACAAATTCCCACACACAACTCTTATGATATTTTGAATTGTTAGAAATATGAAGAAATAGAATCAAATACATCTTGTCCTGTCGAACGTTCGGTAAGCTCAAGACAGCATAGTCCCCGTTTGGACTACCTATTATAAGCATTTGTTCAGCTCAATCAGATAGAGTAAGTGAGTGAACATTAAATTTTGAGTTTCATAATTTCGCGGAGCACTTGCAACTACCTCGCGGAGCACCAGTGCTCCGCGGAGCACCGGTTAAGAACCACTGTTCTACGGGGTACAATAGTCTCATTTGGGACGTATAAAAATTCGCTATATTCCGCCTGATTTTAATATTTTAATTCCATATCCGTCATTTGTACGTATATTTACAAAAGGCACGGTTTATTATTAAGATTTTTAGGCTTTTGCAAGAGAGAGGTATCTCAAAAAATGAGGTTAATCACTGTATGATCCACATATGAAATAAAATTCAGTAACTTTTTCAGCAAAAGTTGTGAAAAATTGACCTTCTACTTTGACCGAAAATATCTGGGAACAAGACTTACTTCTATAAATGCGAGTAAATTCTTTGCTACTTAGCTTGATCAGACCACTAATGTCAAGAGTAGTGTGGAGCTTATGGTATATGTTCGATACAAACGTTTACAAGCAATGGAAGAGGACATGTTGGTTTGTGTTCACCTCGAATTGCGATGTCAAGGAATTGATATATTCAATAAAATTATTGAATACGTTGAAAAAGTTAATTTAAAATGAGAAAAATGTGTTGCTCCAAATTGGCTGTATCATGTACGTTGTTTTTATGCTTTTGCAAGAGAGAGGAATCCCAAAATGTAAGTTAACCACTGGATGATTTATCATAAAGCTCTGTTTGTGAAACATTTACAACCTGAACTGGATGTCGTCATTCATGATATTATCCAGATTGTAAATTTCATAAAGGACATGCACTCAAAAGCGAATGTTTCGTGTTTTATGTAAAGATAGTGAGGCTGAATATAAAGACTTACTTTATCACACCAAGGTATGGAGGCTTTCACCCAGCAATGTTCTGAACAGAGCATGGGCTCTTATAACTAAACTTCAAACATGTGTGTCTGGCGGATAAGTTACGACCTATGGTTAGGTTGCACATCTCACATACTTGGCTGATATGTTTCAGCTTGTAAATGCGCTGAACAAAGAATTGCGAGTAAAAAATATCAATATAATTATAGCCATATAAGGGATTGCAAAATTTGGATTAAAGCTTTCATATTGGAAAAAATAAGCAGAAGGAGACAAATAGCGGTCTTTCAAAGTTAGCCTTATACTTGGAAGGTTTTGAAAATATAACGTTTTGCTATATCAAATATATACTTATCTTACCAAGGTCACTGTACTCTACAGTTCAGTTATTGATTCGCATAAAATCAGTTGGGTTGTGGATCCATTTCAATGTAACATTGAGGATGTACCAGATGAGCCTCAAGGGTTGGCAGTGGCACTTATAGAACTTCATTCTAATAATCAGGTAAGTATTGAATTGGTAAACAAAGCAGATCAGACACATTTTTGGATGTAAAATGCTGCATACGTTCTAGAAAAGGCTGTCAAAACGTTGTTGCCTTTTGCAACAGTGTTTTTTTTTGTAAACAAGGATTTCCCACTCTAGTGAACATAAAAACAAAGCGGCGAAATCGAATGGACCCTGAAGACAGCATCTAAATTGCTCTGACATCACATAGCCCCAATTGCGATGGAATTTTGTAAAAATAAAACAACATTTAAAAAAAAACGTAACTGTAATGAGATTTAATGAACAAACATATGTTTTATACTAAAAAAAAGTGATGATATTAATTTACATAAAATTTAAAATGTACCTTATTTTATTGCATTAAGTCAGATTTATCACTATATCTAGAGAGGCCAGGGCAGTTAAACCGTTAAAACGATACTATTACATTCGACTGTTAAATTTTATAATTGCATCATACGCATAATCCTTTGCGGGTCATTTTTAGACACTTGAAAGGTTTTCTAAAACTAAACAGATGAGCTTTAGCCTAAGGCTTAGCCCTAGACACGTTTGGGGGGGGGGCTTAAAACGCTCCCAAAACACCCAAGGTGCGTGGGCAAGACATCGCGCCTTCGGGGCTAACGGGAATATACAATTTTATATTTTGTGTAACAGGCAAAAAAGTTCGCTAACCCCTGTACTATTATTTGTGTGCACCTTTTTTTTTAAATTTCAAACTGTACATTAAAATTCATTCGTGTAATTTTTTTTTCCTTTTCTTTTTTGTTTTAGATTTCTATAGTACTTATTTTTAAGGCAAATATAGGCATGTCTATAACATTAATAATTTCTTTTTAAAAATTAATACTAATATATATCATGTTTCTTTCAACCTAAATATGGAGATGCAATAAATATGTGTTGTATTCTAATGCTTTTACCACAATGCCCTTGTACGGAAGTCCGTGTATACATGTTATAATAAATATTTCACGATATATGAAGGCTAGTAAGTGGTATAGGCGAAAAAAACGAATGATGTGTAGCTATAATGTTCAAAATAACAACATAAATTATCTTATATTATCTGTTTACAGACGCTCCTTCTATACAGAAGATTATTGCGTCCTACGCTTATCTATGGTTTGTGTTTAGTCCTGCATTTTTATTAGAGATTTAAATGTTGATAAAGTGTTGGTTTTCCTGGATTCTTCAGGCAACCCATTCCACGCCCGAATTCCGGACGGGAAGAACGAAAACTTGTATGTGTTTGTTCTTGCATACGGAATAAGAAAGGTGTTTTTATCCTTATGTCTATCTGAGGGTTGTATTAAGTTATCTTTGTGTTGTATTTCTAAATTAGAATTAATTGCTTTATGTATGATTACTACTTTGCTCTTGGTTCTTCTATCCTCTAGTGTTTCAAGGTTTAATGATTTAACTAATGGTGTTATTCTTGTCAGTTTTCGAATATTCTCCAGTAATGAATCTGGCAGCTCTTTTTTGAATTTGTTCTAGTTTATCAATGTTTTCTTTGGTGGATGGGTCCCATACAGAAGATGCATATTCTAGTACAGGTCTCACCAAAGTGAGGTAGCATTTTAGTTTTATATCTCTATTACATTTGTTAAAGTTTCCTTTTTATAAAGCCTAAGGTTTTGTTTGATTTTTTAATAACTTCATTGACATGGGGATTCCATGATAGTTTCTCATTTATTAAGACTCCTAAGTATTTTGCATCTTTAGTTTGGGTCAGTTCTTTTCCATGAATGTAATATTTTGAATTTATTTGTTTCTTTTTCTTTGTTACTCTTAACAGTTGACACTTTTCTGGGTGGAAAGACATACTCCAGTTAGTTTCCCATTTTATCAATTCATCTAAGTCTTTTTGTAAAATTTTGCTATCTTGTTCTGATTTAATTGTTCTATAGATTATACAATCATCAGCAAATAACCTAACTTTTGTACCTGTTGAGATGTTGTTGGGTAAATCATTTATATAAATTAAAAAGAGTAAGGGACCTAGCACAGTTCCTTGTGGAACTCCTGA
The DNA here is from genome assembly GCA_944989445.1 of Ampullaceana balthica. Lineage (NCBI taxonomy): Eukaryota > Metazoa > Mollusca > Gastropoda > Lymnaeidae > Ampullaceana > Ampullaceana balthica. Next base: position 859,151 of record CALYLW010000401.1, read on the forward strand.
GTTAACCTTTATTGGTGCAGATTTAGATCCATTAATTATTACAGTTTGCTCCCTGCCCAAAAGGAAGTCTTGGATCCAGTGATGTAAGGGAACCTGAGATTCCAAAGTAGTTAAGTTTTTTTAAGTAAACTAAGGTGGTGAACTTTGTCAAATGCTTTTGAGAAGTCTAGTAATATTGTATCTATTTGATCATTTTTGTCTAAGCCTTTTGATAGTTCATCTATTAAACCTATTAATTGTGTTTCACATGATCTGTTTTTTCTAAAGCCGTGTTGATGTGGGCATAGGGCATTATATTTGTCAAGGTGGTTAACTATTCTACTATATATTATGTGTTCTAGTAATTTACAGGTGATACTAGTAAGTGATACAGGTCTGTAATTACCAGGGTCTGATTTATCCCCTTTCTTAAAGAGTGGATTACGTTAGCTAATTTCCAATCCTGGGGCACTTTACCCTGGTTTAGAGAGGCTTGAAAGAGAACTACAAGATTGGGGACAGTTCATTGCTTAGTTCTTTTAATAACCTTGCAGTCAATTCATCTGGGCGCATTAGCTTTGTTTATTTTTACGTTTTTTAAGAGTGAATGTATACCTATCTCGTCTACAGTTATGTTACCTATGTATTCCATTTTATTTAAATTTATTAAAACTTTCTAGTCGCCTGAGGCAGAAAATGATGATGCAAAGAATGTGTTAAGGATATTAGCTTTAGTCTCATTATCATTATAGGTTTTATTATTTGATCATTTTAGTGTGGCTATTCCTGTAGATTCCATTTTTTTAGATTTGATAAAGTGAATTATTTGTTAATTTTAAAGACTACAAAAAACAACATTATTATTGATATTTTATAAGAAGCACATTAAACAATGCTGGAACAGATTATTTGCAACAAAAAATATGCACGATTCAATTAATCTCTTGTTTCTCATTTAACAGTTTTAATGTTGCTTTACGGTTTAATATGTTGTAAACAATTTTTTTTTAAAATTCTAAATTTAAAAAAAAAGTAATTAAAAGCCAAATGGCTCGCAAAGGCCTGGACCGGGAGGCTGTAGTCAATGGCACCCCTAACACTACCGAAATAGAGAGCTCTTAAAGTCTAGGAGAATATATCTCCATTTAGATAAGTTATTTTAATAAAAATCCAACGTGAGTCTAGACTTAGACCCTGCAAGAGGGAATTTTTTTTTACAACATCCAAACATCTCCCACAAATTTAATGTACATATTTTATATCAATTAATTATTTACTAATGTACATATAAACTTTAAACTATCTTTAAGGAGTTAAATTTATGATAATGATAATTTGTTAATATTCGATTGATATTCAATTTGACAAGTTTCATTTTTAACAAAAATGAATGATTTTATAACACTTTCCAATTAGCTTCCAAAGGACTATCGACCAATTGTGAATAATGTGTTTTTATTTGATGGTTGCATTTTATGGTAAAAATGTGATACAGAAATTTAAATAAAAATAGTAATACTTTTTTTTTCTGATTCTAGTTTTTACTGTTTCAATTCATTAAATAAAAACGAACACATTACGATCAATGTTCCCTTTAAGCTGCACGGCTGAGCGGCAGTTTATATTTGTGATCGACGCCGCGCAGCAGTTTAGAGTTACGGTGCGTACCATTTTATAAAACATTGCAAAATTTAAAAAAAAAGATACCGTGTAACTTTCAACTCGAGTTTTTTATATTTTTTTTTAACTTAACACATGGACTATCGAACCTTGGAGGGAACATTGATTACGATACATATGGGATCACCAATGTACAGTTAATCCATTTAAATTGTTAATTTTCTTTTTTTTAAAAGTTGGGTTTCATTATTGAAAGAAAAAAAACGTACACTCCAAAAAGCACACTAGTATTCGTATTGCATACAAATGAACAAATCCTAGTAGAGACATACTCTTGTACTAACCATGTAAGACGTCTTACGTCTAAAGCAGGATCGGGAAACTTTTGTCTGAGAGAGCCATAAACTAACATATTTTGAAAAGTAATTCTCTGAGAGCCATTCGTGAATGTTTATTCTGTTTTGCGTCGAGCCGTTAAGCTCTTGAGACCCAGTTCATTTTATCGCAAGCGAGCCTCATCAAGCGGGCATCGCCGTAGAGGTAATCCTCGGCAGGTACCGTTACTGCTCCCTCCAAATCCCCGCACAGCTCGGGGCACTCTTCGAGTACGTGGGCCACCGTCTCTTCAGGGTGGCCACACAGCCGACAGGCCAGTTCCCTTCTAGTGTTAAACTTGTAATAAGAAAAACCCGTAAAAAACCAAGTTTTTGACTATAAATCCTTTATGTACGAGACGTAATTAAAAGAATGTTCATTATAATATGCAGCGCCAGACCATCCAGAAATACAAAATTGAAGTTGTGTCGTAAAACATGTTTAATATAATACGCACCGATCAGGAATATGTTTATAAAAAGAGCTGTCAATAAAATACGCACCTTATTGCGCGACAGAAAGGTTGTTCAATATAATACGCACCGCGACGCTCTATCTCAAAAAATAGCATGATACATAGGAATAAAAAAATAATCTAAAAAATCAATAATTTAATTACGGTACATGCGATCGATCTGAAATTTTTTATACATTGTTTTTATCATCGGTACCAAACTGCCTGCAAAATTTCAGCTCGCTATCTTGCGAGCAAGTGGGTTAAAAATCGATCAAAAGTTTTGGCGACAAGCAAGCAAGCAAGCAAGCAAGGTCCGCCGCAGACACCACGAGTTAATATAAAGGATTTAATAAGAAAAACCCGTAAAAAACCAAGTTTTTGACTATAAATCCTTTATGTACGAGAAGTAACTAAAAAAATGTTCATTATAATACGCAGCGCCAGACCATCCAGAAATACAAAATTGCAGTTGAGTCGTAAAACATGTTTAATATAATGCGCACCGATCAGAAATATGTTTATAAAAAGAGTTGTCAATAAAATACGCACCTTGTTGCGCGACAGAAAGGTTGTTCAATATAATACGCACCGCGACGCTCTATCTCAAAAAATAGCATGATACATAGGAATAAATAAAATAATCTAAAAAATCAATAATTTAATTACGGTACATGCGATCGATCAGAAATTTTGATACATTGTTTTTATCATTTGTACGAAACTGCTTGCAAAATTTCAGCTCGCTATCTTGCGAGCAAGTGGGTTAAAAATCGATCAAAAGTTTTGGCGACAACGTCGGTCGGTCGGTCGGTCGGTCGGTCGGCCGCAGACACCACGAGTTAATATAAAGGATTTAAAAATAGCTTCGTGTGTGACAATGTTCAGTTCTCATTCTAGTTATGAGCGTCTGATTGCTAAGTCCAATTTTCCACCAGGAGTCGCTTTTGCTCGGTCGTGGCATGTACTGGAATACTCTTCTGGCCGTGCTTCCATAGGCCCAGCGCTGAAGCCATTTCTCTCGGAAATGGTCCTTAAGCCACGATCTGACCCCCAGCTGGGTCATCGGACGATCGGGTTGGGGCTGAGCTGAACATTCTCTCGCCCCTTATCGACCCTGTATGAATGAGGCTCGCCACTGTGCCCAGTGATATACTGAAGGACTACTTTTCCGCCACGTGCTAGGATTTCACCTACTGTTTCAAAAATGACAATGACCGTTTTCGTCTCCAGAGAGGATCGATCCACAGTCTCGAGCAAAACCGTGAATCGGTGAAGACTACGACGGTCGGGAAAACCTTTCTTCTTTGCTAGACGTCAGCGCACTTCTTTCAAACCCTTGCAGATCGCCTCCAGTTCGGCGTCGTGACTACTGTTTGCGGCTCCGCACGGCCCTGATAGTTCGATACTGTCAGGTCCAGGTTGAGGGTATTGAATTAGTACTCCGTATCCACTTCTTCCATCCTTGAAACGCGAGCCGCCCGTAAAGACTTTTACCACGCTGTCTACATAAGCTTCGATTGTCTTCAGAGTCTCGTCTCGCTGGAGCTCGACGGGACTGGCTTTCGTCACCGCTGTATTTGCCAGTGTTAAACGTAGTTCAGGCAAGTCAAAGCTTTCATGAGGTCCTCGAGCAGGGACCAGTCGCATTCGTTCCCTGTGCTTGGGTATGGGGTTTGAGTCTTCTAGTTTCTAGACCATATCAATGAAGGATGGTCTTTTCAATCGGGTCCTCTTTACCCATCGGTCTTGTAATTGGAAGCAGGGCTCGTCATGCTCCAACCTACGGTATCCTTCTACCGTGGTCATGATTGCCTTTTATCACCTTATCGCCAGGGGTTCTACATTGGACATAATTTCTACAGTGGCTGTGATCCAGACACTCTAGAGCCGTACGGCTTGCAAAGGCCTGGACCGGGAGGCTGTAGTCAATGGCACCCCTCAGACTACTGAGATAGAGAGCTCTCATAAGTCTTGCGTCCGCACCCCAACAGTGCTAGCCAGTTTCTTCACCAGGGACAGTTTAGCTGTTGATTTGGAATACAATTCACGCAAATGGTTATGTAGTTGAACCTTCTGGTCCAACTTGATTCCCAAGTACGTTGGTGTCCGATCCCAATTCACTCTTTTCCCACATATCTGAAGCACCACCTCGTGCTTCAGTGCATTCCGTCCATTTTGTAAAATTGGAGTGGACCGTTTTCTAAGGATTGACTATTAGGCGCCATTGGTTGGCATAGTCTTCGATTCGATTCAGATCCTCCTGCAGTCGGTTCTACAGTGTTGCGACGTCCTTTCCTGAAATCCAAATAGCCAGATCGTCAGCAAACATGGCATTCTGTGACCCCAGAATACCTTGTAGGTCGTGAACGCAGGCTAAGAACAATATACAACTAAGGGCGGACCCCTGTGGGAGTCCGTCCTCCAGGCGCGCTTCTTTGGATAATGACTCCCACACTCGGGTCTTCATCGTTCTGTCCGTAAGGAACGATTTTATCCAACTTTACATGTTCGCAGTGACACCTAACTGATGCAACTTATAGAGTAGCCCTCCACGCCACACCTTATCGTATGCCTGCTTTAGATCGAAGAACACCGCAACGGTGTGATTCCTCGACTGGAGTTCGTTGTGATTGTCTGAATTAATCGGAGAGCCTGGTCCATCGGTTGGCGTCCCTTTCGGAACCCACCCTGAGTCATTGGAATGCATTTGGTCTTTTCGAGGAACCAGTAGAGTCGTGCATTCACTAACCATTCAGCTATATTCCCCACACATGAAGTGAGGGAAATTTGCCGGTAACTGGACGGGTGTTCGCCTTGTTTCCCATTTTGGGAATTGGGGTTATTGTGGCCTTTTTCCATAGCTTCGGCAGCGTGCCAGTTGTCCAAGTTATATTTATGAAACTCAACAGTTTCATTCGGCCTGTCCTGCCCAGATGCTTGAGCATTTCATTGTGAACTTTATCTGGCCCTGGTGCTTTGCCAGCTTGGCACTTGTTAAGTGCAGTTTGCAATTTTGTCATTGTGAAGGGGGCCGCGAAAACCACTAGTTGAGGGCCCTTGCTTTTTCTCCTTGAGTTTTTTTTTGCGCATTCGTTCGATTGTTTGGCTTAAGTCAGATCTGGCACCTTTCTTGTTTACCTGGACAAAGTTTTTGTTTAGCGCTCGTGCGCGCTTAGCTTCACTAGCCCTTTGGCATTTTGGTGTCGTCAAAGGGTTGGAATTCTTTGTCTTCCCCGCGCCAGATAATGCATCTAAGAGCCGCCAAACCTTTCTTCCGTCTACGAGGTCGAGTTTTTCGCACGTATTTACCCATTTCGCCTTCTTCGCTTTGTTGACAGCGGCCCGGACTTCAGGCGTCAGTCTGTTGTACGCCCTACGAGCTTCGGGTGTCTTCAGCCTGGCTGCCTTTTTCCGTGCTTTTGCTCTTTGTTTCATCAATTCCGTCAAACTCTTGTCCCAGTAAGGTCTGAACTTCTGTTTCCCGTTGGTCCTTGGGATCGTTCGCCTCGCAACCCCAAGGATTGTGTCAATAAACTGCCCGTAGGTGGCATCAATGTTGTCTCCTGCAACATCCAGCAGAGCGAGCTTGGTCTCCCTCTCGGCCTCGTACTTTCGCCAATCGGCCTTACGGAATTGCCAATGCCTTCTTTCAAATCGAGGTTTGCCTGCACGAAGCGAAAATTCGATCAGGATTGGTAGATGATCGCTACTTACTTCCTTTAGACTTCCAATCTATGCTTCGACTCTAGGTCAGCGGATATAAGCGTTAGATCTGGGCGGGACTCCGTGCTGTGCACCGTGTGCAGTAGTGTCGGTTCACTGTCAGCGTTTTGCAGCCTGATGAGATTCGTATTAATACAAACATCCTCGATGTAGCGGCCTGACGCGTTCCGTTCGGCATAGCCCCAATCAGGAGACTGTGCATTAAAGTCTCCTGCTATTATCGTTCTTCCAAAAATGACATCTTCCCCAACTGGAAGTGCGATTGGATTTCTGGGCGTATTATAGACGTTCGTGATTGTAAAGCCAACTTCGCCTTTGAAAACTCTCACGGTGAGAGTATCAATATTGCTATAACACTTAACTTCAAGCAGCTCCATCGTTAAATAATTCCGGACTGCTGTGGCAAGACCTCGACATCGCCGGTCACACTTGCAATGGTATAGCGAGTAACCAGTGATATGGAACGGCTTCCCCTTAAGGAGCGTTTCTTGGAACAGTGCCTCGTCCACTTTCCGTTCGTGTAGTATTTTGGTTACTTCGTGTGCCTTTTGCCTTATGCCACAGACATTCAACTGTAAAACTACCAGGGCTTGTTCAGGATTGCCCTTCGCACCCATAAGCGGACAGCCAGTCACCGAATGACCGCTTGGACATGGCGTGTCGTTCGTCACCATGCCTCTAAGAGGGGAGGTAGCCAACCGACCCGACGTACCACAATCCGCCGAGAAGGGGTTTAGAAGGTCCATTCCCGGACCTGCTTTTTTCGATATATGGACCATAGAATAGAGGAGGGGTAGGCAGAAAACTTGAACCCATTGAGGACGGTCCGTGTGCGTTCCACCCCTTGCCCAGAGGGTCTTCCTGTCTTCGGCGTTCCTAGTCGGGCACTGTTGGGTATGGGCCTGCTCCCACACCCAGCACCGGGCCTCTCGGTGAGACCATGCCCCACCCTTCACTTTTCCGGATTTTTCCAGTGCGTATGTTTTGGCGATTTCACCGGGGTTAGTCAGTTTCAAGTCGCAGCCACTTCCGCAACCCTACTTATCTCCCGGGCCCCGTAAAGGCCAACCCTTCCGAGAGCTGAGAGCCATTCATTATGTTTAAACTAAAAATGAAGTAAATGTGTGAATTTTGTGTAATTTCAACACTAAAAGTACAATAATTACCCCTCTAAATTATTTTTAATAAAACTGTAATGCTGTTATTTTTAATATGCAATACACATATCAACTAAGTCGGAATAAAAGTTTTTTAAATTTTTATAAACGAACATTTGTCTGAGAGCCATATGCAGCCATCGATTGAGCAACATCTGGCACGTGAGCCATGGTTTCCCGACCCCTGGTCTAAAGCAAAGAGAGGATAATATATTTCCAAGTAAATCAATCAAAACGGGGGACAGTAAGTGTAACTTAGAATGAAGTCAAATAAAAAGGTAACATTACCCCACCCAATCGTGATAAGACATGCTACAACACAACAGAGACAGGAGCTTCTTGCAGTTCATCCTAGCCTTTCGACGCTGTGTCGTGCACTGGACATAACTTGGGAAGCTAATATGGCGAGTGAGTCCTATGCTCAGAGAATTGTCATGCTCAGCAGGTTGAGCAGGTTGCATAGTTGTACTCAAATCTTTAAACGGGTAGTCTGAGGTTGTTTATTTTTTTCTTTTCTCCTCCAATTTTTTCTAGATTCTACTACAAGCGAATTTCGATTTCTTTCGTTTAACTTTTCCTAAAATTTAGTTTGGTCACTAGACTTAATAGATATATGCTTTTTATAATTTGTTTGCAAGAGATAAAATAAAATCCACGATGGTCAGACAAGTCGTAGTCTGAGAGATCGCTTTTGTGAATAAATCTACATTATAAATTAACTGGTTGTATGTCCTTACTAAGAATTACAGTAAATAACTACAAGAGCTCACAGACTAACTTGCAGACAGATCATATGCATATGGGATGGAAATCAGCTCAGAAAATAGCAAGACATTAGTTAATACCTCAGCTGCCAGTACGCAAACCTCGTAATGTACCAACAACAGCTGGGGAGGTACATACCTTTAAATATCTAGGAGCCATTATATCTAGAGATGGTATCTGCGAAGCTGAAATTCGAGCTAGAATTGGGTCGGCAATGGCAGCAATGACGAAGTTAAAAATAATATGGAACAGAAAACATTAGCCTGCAAACAAAGTTCATGCTTTACAGAACCCTCATCAAAACTATTGTTTTTTTTTATGGATGTGAGACCTGGACACTAATGGCAACCAATGAAAGCAAGCTGCAAGCATTTGAAAAAAAATGCATGAGGCAATTCGCCAAATCTCATATTTAGAACACAAGACCAATGAATATGTCTGGGGCAGAATAAACTCTGTTGCGGGTCGTCAAGAAACAATTATAACAACTAAAAACGTGGGGCGGTTCACTCATTCTCTCACTTATAGATCTCTCTTTGGCCTTCTAAATATTAAGTCTTTAATGTTTATATCAAACACCCGACCGACGTTTTCAGTCATATCAAATGAAAGTACTGGAACTTATAATGTTTAAATTATTTTCTTCTTTTTAGTCCACTTATAAAAACGTGATTTTAAAAAATCATTTTTACCTCTATTTATTTTATTCTTTTTATTCTAAGTGTATGCTATGGTGAGTTTTGATGTGTTGATTATGCTTAAATATTGAGTTCTTCGTGCTGTTATTTGTGTCCGTTATTTCTCCACTTTCTTTGCACTCTCAATGAGCAAGTCTGCGGCGTATGCTACGCCGCGGGGCATCTATTTGATTATATTCGAATATACTACGCATTACCTGACAAACATTTACAGACTGAAACTGACTGATCTCCCCTTGATGTTCAACACTGTTGATGTGGTCGGGGCTGGTGTGAACTCGGCACGTGAATGTAATGTAAACAAATAGCAGACGTATAATACGGATGCTTATATAGAGATACAATAAAAAATTCAATAATTTAATTACGGTACATTCGATCGATCTGAAATTTTAATACTATATATTGTCTTTCAAGATCTATTTGTGATACAATTTAGAGATCTCTAGTACGATCATAAGTGGTCTAATTTTACGTTGGCAAATTTGAAAAAATGCGGACAGTCAGACAGAAATGAAAGCAAGTTAATAAAAACGTGGTAAAAATACTGCACCTGCGTTTACACAACGAGATAGATATTTAATTATATAAAAAGAATATACAAATAATATATATATATATATTAGGACTGCGGAAATTAACGATTAATTTTTCGTTTAATAGTTATAAAATGTTAACGATAAAAATTTTTAACGATTAATCGACCCATCACTTACAAATTATTGGAAGTCAAAAAGTAAAATAGCGGCTGATAAATAATAAGTTTCCTGACGATTACACGAACCTAGTGGGAACATTTTGGTTTGAACTATTGGCTGAGGGAAATGTTGAAAATGTTGATAAAGTTTGCCTACCATGGTTCTAACACTTCACCTACTTATCAAACCAAATGAAAAGCGTGCTAAGCTAATTGCAGAAATAGAGTATAACAAAGAGACAGCAAATGACGACAGCTCTTCTGATGAATTACTTTTTTACGAAATGGAGATGAAAGTTTTCTGAATCTATTAATCCTCTACAATGGTGGAAACTTAATGAACACCGATATCCGATAATGTCATTCCTTGCCAAGGCCGTTTTGTACATACCAGTTACCTAGTTTCATGTGAATGATTGTTCAACTCGGCTGGTTATATTGTCAATTAGACCCGCTCATCACTTGAACCAAACAATGTCAACAAAATTGTCTTTTTGTGTAGTTGGTTAAAAGTTGACATATAAAGGAGACATTCCAGTGTTATTTTGATTTTCAACAAGAACGTTTATTAAGTTTTACTTATGACATCATACATTTAATTGTTGGCTTTAATCGAAATTAACGATTAATTAATCGTTGATTTTTTCAAAATTTAATGATTAAATTTAAATTGATCGTTAACAGCCCTAATAAATGTACTAGCTGATATACGTGGGCTCTACCGTGCCTGTATTGGGGTTCTTATGTTTTAAAAACTTTTAATCACTAAATGATATAATAGAACAGCCTAGTCCTCATTGGAGTCACATTATCCGTGAAAATCGTGTTTGCTATAGTCATTTGAAAAGTTTTCCAATTGCTTGTATACATTCCAATAGGATCCCTCTCTGATTCGGGATACTGTCCACTGTTAATACACTTTCTTCGCACCATTTAATCTATTTAGAGATATGATTCGGTATGGTAGTAATTATTATTTTTATATGGCTAGGGAGATATTATAAATTGACAAAATTATGAGTATAGCCATTATGGCTAGAGAGGTATACTAAAATACCAAAACTATTTGTAAACTAATAATACAAACTACTATATCAGTTTCAAAGTTGAAATAAAGAGAAACAAAATAAGTTGAATGATTTTTAAATGTTGATTGTATTTTACTGTTAAAAATTAACTTTCGTTGACCATTTAAACTACTAAAAAAGATTCAGTATGGTAGTTCATCCATTATGCCTAAAGAGATATACTAAAATACCTAAACTATGAGTAAACTGATAATACAAATTATCCTATAAGTATAACATATAAAATTGTAATGAAAATAAAGAAAAATATTTCATTTTTTAAAATGTTAATTACATTTATTTAAACTTTAGAAAATAAACCCATAACTGCATTATGTTTCTGAAAAATTGAATTTTTTAAAGAGAAAATATAATGCAATTTATACATGAGGCATAAACATATGAAATTACTATTAAATATATTTACATATACGCAAACAAAAATTGACAGTTTCAATACTTTTTAACTTTTTAGTTGACATAAAAATGTAACTTATATATACACTATCTTTGGCCATTTAAACTAATAAAAATGATTCAGTATGGTAGTAATTAATACAGCCATTATCCCTAAAGAGATATACTAAAATACCTAAACTATGAATAAACTGATAATACTAACTATCCTATAGGTATAAGTGTCAAAATTGTAATGAAGGGAAACAACACAATTTGAATTATTTTTAAAAAGTTAATTAGATTTTAAACTTTAGAAAATAAACACATAACAGTATTATGTTTGTGAAAAGTTTGAATTTTAAAAAGAGAAACAAATACTTAAATGTATACATGAGGTATACACATATTAAATTATTATTAAATCTATTTACACACAACAATTTGACAGTTTCACTACTTTATAAATCTTTGATTGACATAAAAATTCATGTTATATATACACTTTATTTAGATATTGTAACTACTGATGAGTATGATTCAGTATGGTGGTAATTATTATAGCCTTTATGCATAGGGAGATATATTAAAATACGTATCTCATCTTTTCTTATCTTTTCGTATCTGTCACATACGATTCTTCTATACAGAAGATTATTGCGTCCTATGGTTATCTATGTTGTGTGCTTAGTCCTGCATTCCCACTAGAGTTTTAAATGTTGATAAAGTGTTGGTTTTCCTGGATTCTTCAGGCAACCCATCCCACGCCCGAATTCCGGACGGGAAAAACGAGAATTTGTATGTGTTTATTCTTGCATACGGAATATAGACGGTGTTTTTATCCTTGTTTGTCTCTTTGGGTTGTATTAAGTTAATTTTATGTTGTATTTTTAAATTAGAATTAATTGCTTTATGTATTATTATTATTATTTTACTCTTTGTTCTTCTATCCTCTAGTGAAGGGGTCGGGAAACTTCTTGTCGGAGAGAGCCATAAACACCAATTATTTTGAAAAGTAATTCTGTGAGAGACAAACACTATGTTTAAAACTAAAAATTCAAATACATGTTAGCATTTTGTGTAATTTCAACACTAAAAATAAAATAACTATATCTCTGACTTCTTTTTAATAACATTGTTATGCTGTTGCTAATCAATACTGAGTATTTCTTACAATAATGCGACTATGGGTGCCGCATGGCTTTGCTGATTTGATTTGATTTGATTTTTAAAAAAAATATCTGTGTTGTTGTTTATAATACGCAATTAATATGTCTGACAAGGAGTCTGAAGAATTTCTGTTTTTTTGTAATAATGGACCATTTGTCTGCGAGTCAGATTCAGCCATCAAAAGAGCCACATCTCGCTCGCGAGCCATGGTTTCCCGACCAAGGCTCTAGTGTTTCAAGGTTTAATATTTAACTAATGGTGTTATTCTAGTATGTTTTTTATACACTTGAATAATGAATCATGCAGCTCTTTTTTAAATGTGTTCTAGTTTATCAATGTTTTCTCTGGTGGATGGATCCCATACAGAAGATGCATATTCAAGTACAGGTATCACCAATGTGATGTAGCAAAATAGTTTAATATCTTTATTACATCTGTACAAGTTTCTTTTTATAAAGCCTAATGTTGTGTTTGATTATTTTAATATCTTCATTTACATGGGGATTCCATGATAATTTTTATATATATTATTACTCCTAATTACTTTGCATCTTTAGTTTGGATTAGTTCTTTTCCATGAATGAAATCTTTTGAGTTTCTTTGTTTCTCTTTCTTTGTAACTCTAACAGTTGACACTTTTCTGGGATCCCATTATTGATCGGGGTCATAATGGGTGGGGTACAAAATATGATCCCTAATACTGGACCGGGAAAATGTCGGGTATATTAACTAATATCTTATAAAAGGAAATAAAAAACTACATTTTTGGCGTTCTGCTGGCCCACAATGTCTGGTAATTTTTTAAAAAAATATAATATCATCGTGAGGGTGTACTCAACAATGTCCCATTGTTACATACTTATGCGTACACGGGAACTTGGACAAATAGTTATGGGTCAGTTAGTGAAGGCTTTGCCTTTTATTAATGTGTGTGTGTGTGTATAAATATATATATATATATATTAGGGCCGTTAACGATTAATTTGAATTTAATATATAACTCTTGAAAAATTACTGATTCATTTCATGAATTAATCGTTAATTTCGATTCAAGCCAAAAATTTAAATTTATGACATCATTAAACTGAACATCTTAAGGGAAGTAACAAAAACAGTAAATTGACATTTAAAAAAAAATATTTTGAACTAAATTTTATTTTATTAAATCCACGTCTACATAAATTATTAAATTATAAAAATTCGCCGAAGAAGTTTGTACGTTAAAAAATATTTAAATTATTATTAATAATTAATTTTTTTTTAAATTGACAAGAGTAAATAAATATTTTCTTACATTTTAATTGAATTTTTATCGATTAAAATTATTTTAATCGTTATTCATTAGATACAATTTTTAATATTTAATCTAGAAATTAATTGTTAATTTTTGCAGCCCTAATATACACACACACACACACACACACACACACATATATATATATATATATATATATATATATATATATATATATATATATATATATATATATATATATATCGAGAGAGAGAGAGAGAGAGTGAGAGAGAGAGGAAGAGAAAGAGCGAGAAAGAGAGCGATACAGAGATAGAGATAGAGTGAGACAGAGAGAGAGAAAGAGGATAAGTTTAATCAAACTATTTTCATCTTCTAAACCAGTTCTTATATTAATACTTATGTTCATTTCTACAGTTAACTAATCACTGTATTGTGCATCCGCATCAGGCCAATTATAAAGATCCGGTTGTGAAAGGAAACGAGAACTTGACGATTGCTCAACACTGATATTTAGCAGGAGTTGAGCATTGCCATTGCTTAACTTTTTGGTTTCAAGTATAAACAAAAAATAAAAGGTTAAAACATTATAGACGAACAAAAAGTCTTAAGTAACATTTTCTTTAGATTGCATATTGGTATCTATAAAAGGTATGTCTAATATTTTGTTTTTAGTTGTTATTATGATTTAATTTTTGATTTTTTTTTAAAATTTAGTTTACACTTAACTTAATATTATATTTATTATTATCTGATTTTTATACTTATTATTAGCAATATTATTACTTTAAAAAAAATATTATTCATTTTTTGTCTAACACTTTGATATAATTAGCTTTTTAATTTATGAAGCGTCTATCGATTTCAAAGTACCTTTAACAACTCTACATTTTTAATCCTGTAATGTAGGCTAAGCAAAATGAAATTAATGAATTTGTTTTCTTAATTCTTTATTTGAGATATATACCGTGTATTTTTAGTAGTCAGTTAATATTACTGAACATAATTTTCGTCCCACAGAAAATGGTTTCCTTCAATGTGCTAACAATTTTAAAGTTCAGTATAACCTTTCATCTTTTACATCAATACGTCGTTGGACAAGGTATGCAGATAACTATATTGTTTTCAAATAAATAAATATAAATATATATATATATATATATATATATATATATATACATTTAAAAAAAATTAATATATATGTATGAATGTGTTGTTTGATGGAAACATCTTATGTGTTTCCTGAAATATGTCGAAGTATTGTTGTGAACCTGAGCCATATTTGAATTATATATATTAATAATTAATAAAAGTTTATAAATTTTTGTAAGTAAAAATTTCTCCTGCGTACTATTATAACTTATTAATAATTTATCTGGAGGTGCAGACGTCGACTAAAAAATGGCGACTAATGACATCATTAGTATCAGCACAGTTAAATTTAAGCATATAAGTGGAAAGTTGAGCAAAAATTTAGTTTTTAAGCTAACTGCGGATGGCAAAGTAGAAGATGGTATTTTATAAAATAAAATGTTGTTCAAAATATTCTTTTTTTTCATTGTCTTTAAGACGGGGGAAATAACTCAATAAAATAAAATACAAGTCAATTGCCAGTTTTTGTTACATCCCTTGACATGTTCCGTTAAATGACATCAGACATTATTATGTTTGGCTTTAATCGAAATTATTGATTAATTAATCGATAAATGTTTCAATAGTTAAAGATTAAATTTAAATTAATCGATAACAGCCATAATCTAATATATAAAACTCAGTTGGTGTTTGTATGTTTGTATGTTTCAATTTTCGACTTTCTGTTACGCAGCCACGGAAAAACCAAATAACGGATGTTGACCAACTTTGGCAGGACGGTTCCTTTTACCCTGGAGATGGTTTTAAGATAGTTTTTGTAATTGTCCCTTTTGCCCGAATGCCGTAAATTAAAAAATCAGAAAATGCAGAGACAAAGGGAAAAAAAATTATATCTCAATTCCATATTGGACAGCTTCATGCGGATATTTAAAACATGTTTATTTTGGTGCGCTTTCTAAAATCTTATATTGTCAATTTGTGGTGCGCACATTTTCGTGTACGCATCTTAGATTGAGCTGTGTATTTTTATATTAATAACATTCATATTTGGTTTGACCTTGCGGTACAAAGCAGTGGCCTTTTATACGAATACTTTCTTTATATTATAGATGTGTTAAGGTCATTTTATTACATTCGTCACAAGATTAATGAAATTTATTTTAGAATTAAGAGTTTTGTTATGTTGTGTATAATAACTCACAATTTAATTTTAAAACATAATAATTATGTGAGGGAATACTACGTGTAAATAAGTGGCCCAAATAAAATAAACTTTATCGTTTTTTTAAAATAAATTTGTTTCGTGTTCTTTATTCCTAATGTAGATTTATTTTTAATATATATATATCTATTTATATCTATCTATATCTATATATATATTTATATTTCTCCAACTTAAATTTTTCTCCTTATTTCACTGGCTCATTCTTTTAAATTTATTTATTAAAGATAAGTATCAATGATCTTAACACGCATATAGAGGCCTAGGAGCAATGCTGTATTCTTTTACGTAAGCTAAACAAATTTACAATTTAAACTTTGGCTGCCGCATTTATTAACAAAAGTATAGTAAAACTCAACACAAGTGAACCTAAAAGCAATTATAATTTAAGCTGTGCTACGAATTGAATATATCAAGGCCATTCCTTTGTAGCCGAATTAACAAAATCGATTTTAAAAAATACATTTTTAGTCATTGTTAACTATAAAAAAACCGATGAACCTTTTTTAAAAAAGTTTGGTAAATACATTGTTTATTTTTCATAAACTACATATGGGAGGTTTGAAATAAAATTTACAAAATATGATGTCCCATCGGGAAACGTAATTTCATTCCTTTTTGAAATAATACTAATTGAATTAAATCCATAAATGTAAATCATATAGTATAGAAACAAATATATAAAAATTATTTCTCATTCCCATATTAAAACTCCTATAAATAAAGATGGTTTTAGTTAAGTTTTTGTAACTGTCCGTTTTGCCAGAAAGCCGTACATTTTTTAAAAATCAGAAAATTACGATGCGCACACTTTCGTATAAGAATTTTAAATAGAGCTGTTTCATTTTATTATATTAGTTGCAATTTTAAAAATCAGAAAATTACGATGCGCACATTTTCGTATAAGCATTTTAAATAGAGCTGTTTCATTTTATTATATTAGTTGCAATTAAAAACATTTACATTTGGTTTGGCTTTGCGATATAAAGCAAAGTCCTATTCCGGGTACTTTTTCTATGCATTTTTCGATGTAAAACGCGTTGAGCCCAGCTGCTAGCTAGGGTGTCGCGCTATTTAAATTCTCAAATTGTTGCAATCATTTCGATTGTTATTATACGACACGCGACTTTAGAGGTGAAGGTTTAAAGAAATCGAGTAGTAAAAAAAATTAGTGATTAATTAATGTTATTTTTTTTTCTAAATAGAATACAAGAACTATTTTAAGAAGTTTATGTAAGGCGAGCTTCTGCTTTAAAATTACTTTCAATGAAGTTACAAATCATGGCCCTACATGTCTTTAATAACTGCCTAAATACCTACTGAATACCATTGCTTATTTTTAAATACACATTTATCAATATGTTATTACAGAGAAAGACATTGATCGATACGAATGGTACATTTTCAAATATTCGGACATACGGTCTGTTCAATAAAAATATTCTTAAAACCCATAAAACTCAACAACATTAAAATTATTATTTAATGGACGCATCTCAAATAAGTCGTTTGGAAGGTGTATTTTTGTAAATTTTAAATTCAATTTCAAAGTGTATTTAAATTTTTTTAAAAGCTGCTGCATTTGTTACTAAAAGAAGATTTGTTTTTAATTTTATTGTTCTGATTCAATATGTAATATAATGAATATAGAATTAAACTAACTGTTCATTATTTTGATAATTAAAATGCATCTATTTGTTTTTAATGTTGTCTTAATTGTTCTGACTCTCCAAAAAGTAACAACATTGACTTGAACAAAAAAGAAAGATATCCTTATTTACACTTAAAGACAAACATCTATTTATTAAGCATCAAATCTAATTCTTTATTTTCTACCACTTTCAAATGTTCGTTTGGTCTTAAATTTAATGTTTTCAATAGTCTCTCAATCTAATTTCCTTTCATATAATGTTATTTTATAATCCAATAAGGGGCGTTACGCTATTTTTAAACATTTTTATCTACCCCCTCCCCCTGTCACAAACTGTCACAAATCTCGGTCCCCCACCTAAAGTACGTCACACTTTCGAAAAAAAATGTTGTTTTTTATTAACAAAATAATGAAAATTTAATATAAAACTCCGTGACGTCACACATGGCCGGACCCCCCTCCCCTGTCACAAACTGTCAAAATTTCTTACAACCCCTCCCCCCTCTGGAGCGTGACGTTCTTTATGGACAGCCCCTAAGCACGTTATTAAGAAAACAATGATACAAGAATGTCAAAATGAACAATATATGTTTTTTTCTTTTCATTTTCCCAGATGAAACCCTAGTTACGCCGGGTATTTGGCTAGTATGTATTATTCTATCTAATACATACTCGCCCTAAGTATGCGTGTATCTCCCCGTCCAAAGGCGCGCGAAAAGGTGCTCGAAATGCACGCAAAATAGGTGCGCAAAATTATTTTAAATAAATTAAAAATGTTCGCCGTAAAAAAAAATTATATGACGTCAATGTTTTAGCACATAACGTCAATTACCAAAACAACACACGAACCTGTGACGTCAGAATTTGTGTACACACAAACACACATTGGTGTTGAGTCTAACATCGGCCACCAGCCTATGCGTGTTTGTCTCCGTTATAAATCATGATGTAAGTCACCACCAACCGGTTGATGTCGGTGTGTCGGCCTTCGGTTCTTGACCCACTGCCAACTGCATTGCTGCGCCGCATTTAAGGTATGACACCATTCTCCTACGCCTGTACCCATCGTCAATGTCACGTTCGCATTGCTTTATTATTTCTTCTTCAACTCCACAAATTTACAAACCTTCGCTTGTTGCCACGAGACAACTATGCCTCGAAAAAAGAACATTCGATGAAGCCGAAATTGCCGATAGAAAACGTCGCAGAAACGAACATAACAGGAATCGAAAAAGAACAGAAACACACGAGGAGGCATCCCGGCGACGAGAAACGCGAAACCAACAAGATCGCCCTCGAAGAGCAAGTGAAACCGACGAACAACGGTCCCGTAGACGGGAAGTAGCAGCCACTAATAAATGACGTCGGTCAGCAACACTCCGGGAAGTACCTGCACCTAAGCATCTGGATGGAGCAATCGGAAGTGACTTCATGAATGACAACGTCGAGCAACATTTCTGTGGCAATTTACAATTGCTGTGCACATTCTGCGGTGCCACAAATTTTCCTGGCGAACATCCTGTAGACAAATTATTTACCACGTGCTGCCAGAAAGGAAAAGTGGCGCTAGATCCCATCCGCATATCACCTTTACTGAGGACGCTCATGACGGGGGAACACGAGCACTCCCAAAACTTCATGGACAACATCAGGTCTATTAATAGCGCCTTAGCCTTTGCGTGAATGGGTGCTATAGTCGCTCCTCCTCCCGGATACTGGCAACACTTCTTTCACATCCACGGACAGATTTACCACAGATCTGGGGCTCTGCATCCTGACAATGATGATCGTCGTCAATTTGCTCAGCTGTATATCCTTGATCCTGATGAAGCTTTAGAACAAAGGATGCAAATGTGACCTCACTCTACATGCAACCACGATCTCATGGCGCTCCTGAGCTCATTTATGACAGACAACAATCCATTTGCAGATGCATGCAAGCTGCTGTGTGAAGTGGAACAAGAATTTCTGGCGGAAGCCGTTTTACGGAATACACTACCTACAACTGTGTCGCTGGCCATCATTCATGATAGAAACGATGACCAAAGGCGTTACAATGCTGGACGGTCCAATGAACTGGCTTTCGTTTTCCAAAATGCGGATGGAGAACCTCCTCTTGAACGGGACATCAGACTACACTGCAAAACAATTTCACACGCAAGTAAAACACAAAGAATCAGCATTCTCGACCCCAACTTGGATCCCATGGTCTACCCTGTGTTATTCCCGTATGGGGAACAAAGCTGGACACCAGATATTAAACTTCAATATAATCATACGAGTATAAGAAGCTTGCGTCGGCCGTCACCCACGAATCCCAGAACAAGAGTCACTCAAATGCAGTATTACGGCTACCGATTTGCCATCAGAGAAAAATTTAATACTTTCCTGAGTGCTGAAAAACTCACCCTCCAATATTTTGTGGATGACTACATCAAAATGGAGGGAAACAGACTCAATTTTGTGCGACACAATTGGTCAAAACTAAGGGTAGAAAAGTACACTGGCTTGAGGTTTTTTTTTGCAAACTGAAGCGAGACGACAAGGCATTATGCCAGGCCAACCCCTAATACTTCCTTCATCCTTCCAGGGAAGCCCGGGAACATGCTCCAAAATTATTAAGATGCCATGGCGATTGTTAAAAAGTACGGGAAACCCAACTTCTTCATTACAATAACATGCAACCCAAAATGGCCTGAAATTTCCACCAATTTACCACAAGGCCAATCAGTGGAATTTCGTCCAGATTTGGTCGCACGCGTTTTCAAACTTAAACTGGATGCTCTACTAGATGACATTGGCAAACATCACGTTCTTGGAAAACCAATAGCAAAAATTCATGTCATTGAGTTCCAGAAACGTGGGCTTCCGCATGCTCACATACTATTAATTTTATGAAGCGAGGACAAGCCTAACGACGGTGAACAAGTGGATATAATGATTACTGCAGAAATACCAGACAGTGCAACACAGCCTCGACTGCACGAAATAGTAACCAAACACATGATTCATGGGCCCTGTGGGAAATACAACATGAACTTTCCATGCATGGTTGATGGATCAGGTTCGAAGAAGTTTCCGAAGCCGTTCTGTGAAGAAGCAATCATTAATGTTGACGGTTATCCCAAATATAGGCTACGGAACAATGTTGTAACAGCAATCGTCAATAGCCGAGAAATTGACAACACATGGGTCGTTCCTTACAATCCGTACCTCAGCCTAAAGTACAACTGTCCTATCAACGTCGAGAGCTGTGCTTCCATAAAAAGCGTCAAATATCTCTTTAAATACGTCTACATCTCCATTAAAGAACACGGGACCCTGAACCACGATGAGATCACCTCCTTTATGGACTCTAGATATGTGAGCGCGCCTGAGGCTGCTTGGCGCCTTTTGGGGTTACACATGCACAAGCAGTCTCATGCAATTATCAGACTCCAAGTTAATCTCCCTGGCGAGCAATTGGTAGTTTTTACTACTGATAACTTTGAGGCTGCAGCACAGAACGCAGCTTCGGGAGACACTACTTTAACACCATGGTTCAAACAAAATCAACAATACCAGATGTATACAGGTATATTATATATACACTGACTTACCTGAACATTATGTTTTTCCCGAGAGGACCAGAACATGGCAGAGAAGGCAAAGGGGTGCTGACAGAATAATTGGTCGTATGTACTCTGTCAGTTTAGCGTCAGACATTCAGCGCTTCTGCTTGCGCTTACTTCTCCTTCATGTGCCAGGTGCAACTTCCTTTGAGGAC
Organism: Ampullaceana balthica; assembly: GCA_944989445.1. NCBI lineage: Eukaryota > Metazoa > Mollusca > Gastropoda > Lymnaeidae > Ampullaceana > Ampullaceana balthica. Next base: position 880,238 of record CALYLW010000401.1, read on the forward strand.
ATTCTTACCGTCCATGGTATTACATATCCAACATTCAAGGAAGCTGCACAACACCGAGGCGTCTTCAATGACGAGCAGGTCTGGAATATGACGTTACATGATGCAGTTGCCGAAAAGAGACCCGCTCTCCTACGGAAATTATTTGCATATATGTTCCTGCTCGCATCTCCTTCAAATATTTCACAATTGTTCCAGAAATATAAATAATACTTTTATGAAGATTTTACGTTGCAGTTTCATCACAAAGTGAATTGCAAACACTGCCTCAATTTGGTCCTTACTGATATTTAATTGATATTTATTGCCAATAGGAAAACCTGCGAGAATTTCGGTTTACCAGTTCCACCAAGTCACGTGGAAGACATACAGGACAGCATTTTTGATCCGGTTTAACAACTAAGCAAAGCAACAGACATGTTGCGGAGTCTCAATGAACAGCAGAGACACGCATTTGATGAAATTATCGCAGCCGCAGCCAATGATCATCTTCCTCATAGGTGTTCATTTCTTGACGGACCTGGTGGCAGTGGTAAAACATATTTGTACACAACCTTGCTTGCATCCTTTAGAGGGGAACAGAAGATTGCTTTAGCTCCTGCATCAGCTGGAATCGCGGCCAATTGACTGGAAGGTGGTTGAACGTATCATTCCCAATTTCAACTTCCCGTCCCAATTATCGACACATCAACCTCCAGAATGAGAATGACCTCCATCGATGCTGACATTCTCCTAAGAGCCACAATAATCATTCGGGATGAATTGACGATGGCTTCTAAGTATGCATTGAAATACGTGAATAACTCTTACAAGATATCATGCAAAATGACAAACCTTTCTGTGGAAAAAAAAATTTCTCTTGGGTGGGCACTTCAGACAAACCTTGCCCGTTGTTGCTCATGGAACCAGGGCAGCCATTGTCGAAGCAAGTATTAAGTTTACCGATCTTTGGTCTAAATTTACAATTCTCACATTGACAAGTATTGTTCGATCTATTGATCCATAATTTACGTCTTGGTTGATTGAGCTAGGCAATGGAACATTAACCAATGAACATGGATTGGACGAGAATATGTTTGAAGTTTCAGCCCATATGGTATGCACAGGATCTATTGTTTCCGAAATCTTCGGTGAATGACTTCTAGCCAGAGATACGGAATAATTTGTAAATAAGGCTATTCTCTGCCCTACAAATGCTGATGTGGACCTTATCAATAGTAAGGTTCTGCATTTACTTGAAGGAGAACCCAGGGCATACTTAAGTTCCGACTCCATCGACGACTGCACGCCAGATGATCGAAACAATTATCCCGTGGAAATTCTACATCAATGGCACCTTCGGGAATGCCGCTTCATCAATTAATATTAAAAGGTGGAGCAATTATAATTCTTCTTCGCAGTTTTAACACCAAACGAGGTGTATGCAACGGCACCAGATTGGTGGTTAGGGACCTCAAACCCAACCTCATCATCGCTGAACTTCTGTCCGGAAGTGACAAAGGTCGCACTCTATTCATTCCACGCGTGGACATTGCCCCGACAACCACAGACATGCCTTTCGTTCTACGAAGAAGGCAATTCCATGTGAAGTTAGCTTTCGCAATGACCATAAACAAATCGCAGGGCCATACACTGGATAAGGTCGGTATCTACCTACCACAACCTGTGTTTAGCCACGGGCAGTTATACGTTGCTTTCTTTTGTGTACGCAGATCAGCAGATGTAAAGGTCCATGTGGCAGATGGTCCTAAACAATGGAAACTGCTCCACGACAGCTCCACCTGCTACACTACCAATGTGGTATACAAGAAAATCTTTCATATTTAGCTGTTCATATCGTATTGTGTTCATGCCAATAAAAGATACAATTTCTTTTCTATTGCAGTATTTTATACATTTCTTTGTTATTTCTGTTCATATCGTAATCTGTTCATGGCAATAAAGGCCACGTGGTTTTTTCTATTGCAGTATTTGGTAATATCTATGTTATCCCTTCTGTGGGATTTCGCTCTGCCAGCTTCAGCAGGCTGTTGAACTAGTATATATATATATATATATATATATATATATATATATATATTATAATATATATATATATATAAATATGTGTGTGTGTGTGATTATAAAAGTTTCAAGATATATACCTTAATAAACATTTGTAGATGTAAACTATAACACAATTGACTGAAAGCTGGTTGCATTAGCAGTTAAAATTCATAAATATGTTTTGCAAAAAGTATATATATTTTTCCTAATACGTCTTTTTTAATAATTAAAAGTAAAATTTTTATTGATGTTATTTTATGATTTTAAACAAAAGGGGACGCACCAAAATGCAAAAAGGGATCAAAACTTGTTGGAGATGCATGTTTTCAAATCAATACATCACCTGTTACCTGGTTGGAAGCAAATGTTAGTTAGTGAATAAACATTTTTTTTAAATTAAAATTTTTTTTGGTTAAACTATTGTTATCAATGTTTTATAAAATTATGTGTTTTAGGACTTAAAATACCACATAATGTTTGGTTTATATTTTTATGTTAAATAGGTCAAAATATTATCATGGGCACTTGATTTTGGTAAAATTTCATGAGAAACATTTAACTAAAAACATAACATTATCTTTTAACAGTGGTATGTTTTAATTAAGACATGTATCTCTTAAAATTTAAAGAATATATATTTTTAATATTCAATGGGAAATCAACATTATTTTAGGAAACTCTTACACGATGCTTCAATCTCACACTTAAAAAAACAACACACATACACACGCACACACTAAATAACACATACATGAATATATATATATATATATATATATATATATATATATATACATATATATATATATATATATATATATATATATATACATATATATATATATATATATATATATATATATATATATATATATATATATATATACATATACATATATATTAATTATGAGTAAATGACAATCAATATTACATTTTCAAAACTAATAATTCACAGAAAAATTGTGCGGATAATGGAATGACATTGGCTTTTATTAATTCAATAAATGAAACTAAAGAGATTCTGGACTCTTTCAAATTTGATTTTTTAGGTAAGTGAATTTATGTATATATTTATACATGTTAAAGGCAATGTATGAAATGCCCGCATTCTGTAGAATGCCTAGCAAATGTATAGAATGCCTAATGGGTTTAGGCAAAGTATTAAATGATTTTCGTACGGCAAAGTATGTAGTTGACCTACCCCAACTATTTTTCCCGCCACTGATGTTGGCAGTGGTGCTTTGGTCGTTGTTTGATGTTGGCGATCGAAGCTTGTGAGTGTTGAAAGTTATTGTAAGACAGCGTTTAGCCGGTACGAGGTTCCACTACCACATCACAGACAATATTGGAAAAATCCTTCTTACGACATCAATGTATATCATCCGGCTGAGATTCCACAGACGTTATTGCATAACATTTCCCCTTGGATTATTGTTTTACCATGTCAGAAGAGAATGTAGTGCTAGGACATGAATCACGCCATGTTGACATGCAGCGACGGTTGTACGATGATTTATCTAAAGTAAGAGCCAATGCTGATAAAAACTGCGTTTTGTATCCGAAACTAGTTACCAAAAATTAGTGGACGGTTTGAAAAAGGGAAAACCACAATTAAGCAACAACCACTGGACTATTGGGAGGTGAAACACTGTGATGTCATGATGGTGGAAATTAAGAGTAAGTTGATCTACCCTGTTAAAGAAGGTTTTAGTGCCATTCAGTTTTGCGCCGTGGACTCCAAGATATATGACGCCCATTTAACCATTGGTCATGGAGGACGGGACAGAATGTTGAAAGAACTTTCACCCAAATGCAAGACAATTGCCCGTCATGATATTTAGCTCTACATTAACCTTTGTGAACCCTTTTTTCTGAATTAAATTCTCGTTGTTAGGTCTATCTCATCGACTTTCAATCCTACCATGATTTATATCTCAAGTTTATAATGGTGTATCAAGATCATCTCACCAAATTCGTGGTTCTCAGGGCCCTGAAGACAAAGAGGGCACAAGAAGTAGCATACCAGCTCGTAGACATATTTACCTTGCATGGTGCTAAAGTGATTCTATCGTCCGATAACGGCAGGGAATTTGCAAACAATGTGGTAAGCAGCCTAATGGAGTACTGGCCCACCTGGGGGAGAGTTCATGGTAAGCCGCTCCACTCACAAAGCCAGGGGAGCGTCTAGAGAGTTAACTAGGACATCGAAAATATGCTGTGTGCTTGGATGTAAGATTAAAAAAACTAGCCACTGAAGTGAGGGGTTACGGTTCGTCGAACTCACGAAGAACAGAGCTTTTCATTCTGGGATTAAAAGATCACAATACAAAGCTCGCTTTGGCTGCAGAGCTAAAGTAGGTCTCACAACGTCATCCCTACCTGACGATGATTTACAAGATGTGGAAACAAAGGAATACCTCGAAACAATAATACAGAGCAGGAAGGGAACGATGAAGTAATTAAGAGACAGTGATTTCTGCTGAAGACATACATGAAAATGCAATCTATGATGATGAAAACCAAAGCAGTGGTGAAGCCATGGTTATCGAAGAGCCATGCGTTTCCGTTTTTACTGAAGACCCTCTTTTTTCCACTTCCTGCTGCGTCTGCTTAAAGGAAAATAAAAGATCGGTGCTAATACATGTCGAAAGTGTAGCCGATATGTTCATGCCATCTGTGTGAATTATGCTAAAGACGATGACGACAACGAAGTAGAAGATTATGGGGTTAGCATTTTGTGCACTGTTTGCTTCAATATTGAGAAAGTTATCAAAAATAAAATGGAATCGAGATCGAAACTCAAAATTAAGGTAAAAAGAATGAAAATTGGTTCTGACAAAACATTTCCTCCTGTGCCTTTGGGAGCCACTGTTAAAGTACCGATTCCCGATGTTGACAAAGGGCGGGGAGACTCACAACATCTGATGGCAGATGTAATGAGCATGACAAAAGATGGCTTTTACTGCTTTGGTACTGCACAAGAACTCTTAAAGCAACTATATGCCGGATCAGAAATCACCATAAGTCAAACATATTTTTGAAAGCGGAAGAAGTTCCTGACCATGAAATAGCTATCCAATCTGCTTCTACATCTCAATTCACAGGAAGCCGACAAGTATTTTTCAGGTATATGTGCAAGGTGAAATGTTAAATTATGAGGTGTCTTTGTGTGAAAAAGAAAATTAAGTGCATTTCAAAATGACATTCTAATTTACCCTGCGGCAACAAGTAGCTCATTTCATTTGTGTTTAACTTTTACTATTTATCAATTCATCACTAATTCGTGAAATATTAATATGCAAGACAATAGTGCTAAAATATTATTTTTTTGTTTTGTGTGTGTGTGTGTGTGTGTGTGTGTGTGTGAAAGAAGAATATTAATTACAGTACAATTACAAGTGTCATTCCAGTCTTACCTGTTGTAGCAAATACTTCAATCTCAGCTAGGCTGTCGTTGTTTGAACATCATATGCTTTATTTTGTATTACTTTCATTTAAAATAGCAAAATAAACTATTCAAATCATTGATATTGTTTAGCCGGAATTTTTAACTTCGGTTAGTTAAACCCTTATAGTCCCATCCATTCACTTCAGGTATCGACCCATGCATTTTTTGACCGCTGAATTTTTAGCTCAGATGTTCATAACACTAAAACGAACTCTAGCCGCGCATGGTCAAGTCGAATCTCATTCTGGAAGTTTGAGATTTATCTCTTTAAGATTGGGCTATAAATCCGTCACCGTTCTCCATCTACTTAGCAGTGCCGTACGACAGTGTCTGAGCGAAGGACCCAGTAACTACCCAAATCATCACCCTCGCTATGTCGAGAGCGGAGCCCAAGTCAATAGGTCAACTGCTATTTCAGAAATTAGGCTGCAAATTTCAGCCTGCAATGACAGTGTCACCAAATAAAGTCTCACCCAAAATAAAGTATCCTCAGGGAACTTAATTTTAAAATAAAGTCTCCATAATTAAAATATAATGGCCACTTAATTATATTAAACTAGCGAAATACTCGCGCTGTGAAGCGGAAAAAGTAGTATTTCAGTAAGCGTTGTCAACTGGAATACGAAATTTCAGGCAATGGGACCATAAGTAATAAAGATTATTGAGAAAGTTCATTGAGATAGAAAATTTCAACTGGAATTAACATCATAATACCAAAATAAGTTAATCCATTTGTTTTGGGTTGGGAAAAGAAAGCCACCTACCACATTTAGTAAACATTGCGAACGTTGTTCCGTTGCGCATATAATTTGAAATGAAACCTGTTTAACTTTTGAATATGAATATTTTAATTACCTTTTATTACCTTAGTATGCGTAATCTAAATCGTATGTACTAAGTTTGATCAAGAGACATTCATTGTAGCCAGAATCATTCTCTGGAGTGTAGTCAAACACTTTCTAAAGTTTTATGAAAATCAGTTACTAAAATAATATTTATTAAGCTTATTTTTTTTTAAAATGAAATTAAGGGCTCCCGTGCTAAATCGTTGCAAGATCTCAATTTCAAATAGCCATTGATTTCAATCTTGATCATGATTGATATCCATGTTTGTCAATTTCTTTCAAGGTCGTGTAAAATCAAAAGGGGAATAAAAGACATTAAGGGCCCACTGGCAAAAATGGTACAAGATGTAAAGTTCAAAAGGCCTGAAGATTTCAATCTAGGTCATGATGGCGATATGTGTCTATTTTTGTCTAAATTATTTACAATCTATGGGGGATACACATTATTTGGAATCCCTGCCTCAAGGGAATTGACGTTAGGAGTTAAATAACCTAAAGAATGTTAATACGAGCTTTCTCGTATTTTATGTTAGGTTTTGGAAAAAAATCAATCGATTTACCCAGTAACCACTGTTTTAAATAACTTTTATATAGCTAATATATAAAAAATGACATTTTGGGCCCCGGTTTACTAATAAGTGCTATTCTAAAAGTGTTTTATGCCAGAAACTTTTGTTTGGAAAGTACTGATATCTTTCTAAAGTTTCATGGTGAAAAGATTAATACAATAATATTCTTACTGCTATCTAAGAAAAAAATGACACTAACGTCTCCCTCACTCCCCCCCCCCAGGACTAATATTGTTGTAAGATGTAAAGTTAAAAATACCTATTGATTTCAATCTTGATCATGATGAATGTATTTGTAAACATTGGTCGATTCGTTTAAAATCGAATGTGCCATAAATAACTAAATGTTTACAAAAATATAGATTTGGGTCACCGGCCAAAAATGACTGACAAAATGTGTTGATTGCCCTATAACCTTTAAACTATTTAAGTTGAAACTAATTTTTATAAAGCTTATATAATGCAAAAAACTACATTTTGGGCGGGCTCATGGTCCCTAATGAATGGTACTGAAAACAATGTGCTCGTTATCATTGTGAGAGTTAACTCAACTTCTTCCCAAAGTTTCATGCTTCTACCTACTCTGGAAGTTTTACAATGAGTGATGAGACACTGATTAATAGCATTTCCCTTTATTGGCATATATTATCAATGAGTATTTTATAAAAGTGTATGTCTACCTATATATATATAGTATTTACGCTGCATTCATTTGTGCATGATTACTCAAATCTTAACAATCATGATTTTAGCCAGAGGCGTAGTGCGGTAAGAGAAAATTTTGAGACTACCCCGAGCGACACTTTAAGCGGGATGGAGTATTCATCGGGGTTAATCCAAAAGCCACTGAGCTTAAAAAAGACGATGCTTAATTAACATCACAAATTACTGCCTTTATACATGCAACAACTGACTTATACACACATCTCCCTTATACACTGCCTTTATTCACACAACTTCATGGGTTCAACACCTTTTCATCATCTTCGCATAAACGTAAACACTTGGACTTTTACAATAATTATGCTTTGTCCTTGTGTTTTTAAATGATGATTTAGTATTGTATTGAATTTGTGATAGGGAGGATTTATTTTGATCGAGGCGTTAATTTACAGGTAGGGGAGATTTATTTTTTAATATTGAGGAATATATATATTCTTCCACGAAGAGATTATCCGCCAGGGGAGAATTTGTATTGAGGGTCGATTTTTTTTTGGTGGGGGGACACTGGCATTTTTAGTTCCTGTTGTGGTCTAGCCTGTTAAGGTATGCGTTAGTAGGGCAGTGATACGATCTCTTTTGTGTCACCAAACTCTGATATCTGTAACTCAATTTCCACAATAGGTATGTTCGACTTTGTCTTGGCATGTAGGTACATACACCCTTAGCGATCGTTGATTAGACACTTTCCTGTCACTACATGTTTCCGAAGTGGTATGCAATCCAGGTTTTTGTCCCGAGAGAAGTAACTGTGCGTTGTCCAACGATTCGTTTGTTGAGACGCCCAGAAGTCAAAAGAACCAGAAACTATCATTCGAGTTTTAATTGTCCTGCTCCCTCGTAATAGCTGCAGTACATAGCGTTATGATGTTTTGTTGCAAGTGCTGTTTGGTGAATTCATAGTTTATTCGTTGAGTTGAAGTTGTAACAAAGAAAAAAAAACTTAAATAAATAAAAGTAATTAAATATATGGAAGAAAATAAGAAAATAGGAAATTCGGAAGCTTTACACATATGCTAAAGTACTTTTGAAACGAACATGCAACCTTTGAGGGAAGTGAATGCACTTAATAAAATGACATGTAACGGATATCTCACTTTCGCTGTGAGAGTTTACGGCACTGCGTGGTAGAAATTTATAATCGTCCTGAAACATCGACTAAAAATTAAGCTGACCAGAAATTAATTTTGCAACTTTTCTTTATGTGATAAAAGAGAAAACCTATTTATTAAAAACTTGGTTTTATAAAATTGTTTGTCAAAAATAGTATTTGTTTGTGATCTTAATTTCATTTTAATGGCTAATTTGATCAGCTGATGAATTGATCACAAAACCTGTGCATATTCTTGTAAAATTCGTGAATTAAGTTTCACGATGTTATTGATATTTTCTGTTTGAATAAAACAATTTTTAAAAAAAAACTATTAAAATTTTCTATGGTATTTAAAATTATTTTTAACCCCGTCATCTATTAGTGTTGTGCGTATAAACGTTAGAATGTTCGACATCTTTCAGGTACCGAAATATCATTGGCTATTTTTGAATACACTTTCACAGAAATTATTTCCCCAGACAATTTCAAACATAGTTTAATGAAGCTTGCAACTACTTGTAGAGTACCTTTTACCTTTTCCACTTTGTTAATCAAGTTCAAACATTAACAATATGTATATCCTCCTGTTTAGATGTGGGTGTGTGTAGAGGAATTAAAGTGTTAATTTAATTATTACATTTCTTCACTGTTCAGACATTTTAAACCATAGCACATCAGTACCAAAGCTAGAAAATGTTTTAAAAAGTACATTAACAATAAAATAAAAAAAAAGAAAATAAAAAACATCCCTTAGAGGAATTCGGGGGCTTGGTATATTATTTCATATTCAAATGGTACTTTTGTTGGATGTGATATATACTGCATATTTGTATCATAGAAACTTTGTAAACGACGCGATATTAATTATTATTTGTTTTTATTTGTTTTATTTTGTTTTATTTTTTGTTTTATTACATTTTTTTTTGTGTGTGTTTTTTTGTATTGTTAATATATTGAATAACATATTTGAAACATGTATATTAAAGATAAACAAAAGTTTAAAACGGAATCCAGATTAGATGGAGACTAAAGTAATATAAATTCAAACATTTATAGTCAGATATGTATGTTATAAAAATATGTTTAAAATAAATATAAAACATTGACTTTTTTTGCAGGATTTATTTAGGCACTTTACATATGATACACGCCTTTTCTGTAAAAAAATTAAGTTTATTTGTAATATACTTTAACCTAAAGATATTTTTTTTCCAGTGTGGATAGGGGCAAGTGACTGGGTCAAAGAAGGAGTATTCACTTGGGTAGAATCTAACGTGAACGCCACTGAACTTCAACAGCTCTGGTCAGCAGGGGAGCCAAATAATTTACGCAGGAACATCGGAGATGAGGATTGTGTTGGCATCCTTACCAATTTCTATGCCAATGATGAACCCTGCATTAGAAACTATTCTTACATCTGCATGGACAAATGTAACTTACATGTATATTTTGCTTTATGGTCACAATTATTTTTTGCCATTTGGTAATTTGTTAAATGAAGCGGATCAATCTGGTTTCTGTATCACAAAATCCAAAACGTTTGTGAGTCTTTCGTTATGATATTTATAGACAAGCTGATTGAGGATGTCTAATGAAAGTTAAAATAGGCTTTATTTAAAGCACACTCAAATTTTGAATAATTATTTCAGAAATCAGTTTAAAGCCATTCAAACCTTGCTTAGCTTACAAACACATCAGAAATGAATGCGGCTAATTTGTGCATCAACAATGAATTATCTAATCTTTTTTTTCCCTAAAACATGAATTTAGCCAGAGGTATAAAAAATGCATAATTTTTAAATTCTCCCTGATACCATTAGCAAATAAAACTGTTTATTTTTTAAATAAGATATAGCAACGTTTCAATGTCTAAATTAGACATCAATCATTTATAAGCGTAAGACGCAATAAGATTCTATATGACATGAAAGTGTGTTACGTATGAAAAAAACAATTATGTAAAATAATACCTTTAAATTATATGTAAACAGTACTTAAGTTTTAGTTTTTAGCTGATTTTTTAATTTTAAATAAGTTTTAAAAAGTGTTCAAAAATGTTTTTTAAAGTTTTAAATAGAGTTTATATTATAATCATGTAAGTTTCTCTACTTTATTTTTAAAACTATTCTCATTACAGCTTGTCCGTACAATTTAAAATTCGAAAAAGTCTTAAATTACGAAGTTAAAATTTCCTGGAAGTTCAGACTCAACAGTTTCCCATCTAAAACATTCAATGTAAAATATCAAGACTTAGTAACAAATATTTCAAGTGGACCAATTAGTGTAACAATGTCAAGGTCTACGCCAAATATAACAACTCATGTCTTTGCATATTCCATTTCCGGATTATCCGCAAAGACTCCTTACAAGTTTTCCTTAGATGTAAATTCTGGGAATGGAATCAGTGAATGCACTCCTCTGGTAGTTACCAGTAAAACTAAAGGTGAGTTTTTTAAAATATCTCACAATTTTTTTTTCCTTTATATTAAGTTTTAAGTGTTTATGAAGAAACAAAAGGTTCGTTGTTAGTATATAATTCAGAATTGCATTTTTAAATCAAATAACAAAAAAATCTTTTTATTAAAGTTTTCTCTGAAGCATTTGAATATAAATCAAATCGTATTTATTTTCAAACGTTGTTTCATTCATTTAAACATTTATAACAAAAATATATTTTTTAAAATTAAATTAGGCTGTTAACAGTTATATTAAAGGGTCCTCAGATCAGGACCGGCCCCGTTTAATCAGGACATGTTAACCGTAACTTCAATTAATCGGTATAAGCTTATTCCCCTGAGTTAAATTTTTTGTTGTGTTACGGCTGAATACCAGAGCCAATAGGCGAGCGACCGTGACATTAAAGCGTTTTCTTAATATTCTGGTCTATAAATAATATAAAAAATACACGTCATTACTGTTAGTTGAAATTCGGATAGTGAACGATGTTTTCTTTTGTCTTTTTCTTTTTTAGATTCGCTTTATGCCGAAGCATAGTACGAGAAGTAACAAACGGGGTGGCAGTAATGTCAAAATGTGAACATAGGTCAAGGTCGCGAGTGTTACTATTTATATCACAATAGGAAGGATATGCCTACCAGACGGTTTATTAGTCCTCAATTTCGATTTCGGTCTTAAATCGACAGTTTTCCAGCCAAGTACGAACACGTAAAAGAATTTGAGTTAAAATCACCACAATGTTATAAAATTTGATGTTTTCTAAAAAAATATTTTGTATGCGTCGGAAAAGGAGCACAGCGAATGACAGCTGAACACAAACGGCGGTGACGTAACGTGCGCTTTGATGTCCCCATCAGACGTCATGAGGCGAAAATTTGATACATTCTCTTGTTTGTTCTTTAAAAAATTAAGGGACAATGCGGTCTCTTTTTTTAAAACAGTTAACTGAACCTCAAAAAAGAACTTTTTTATCACTACGGTTTAATTCTTGGTGTGGGGCGATTTTTTTTTAAATTTTATTTTTTTAAAATTATGTTATTTTTTTTGTTGTATTCGCTGTTTTGACGGCATCACAGCAGAGAGCTGAATACTAGCGTCTGCACATCACAGGCGCTTTGATGTCAAATCAGATGACGCGAGGCAAAATTTTGATGCATTCTCTTGTTTGTTCACAAAACAAAGTACAAATACTGATCGACGGTAAACACGTCTGGAACTGTTAATCGGTCTTCAAAAAATGAGCGATCTTAACAAACGTATTATTAAAAAACAAATCTATAATTTGAAATATAGTATATATTCGTCAAACATAGAGGTATGTAGCTACATAAAACATATACAACATAAATTTAGGTATACTTTTACAAGCCTTTTGTCAACTTTGTTCTTATCATTTTAGCTGACATTAGTGATAGTACATTGTCTTTCGTTTTAAAAATGCTGTCAGGGTATGAGAATCACTGCGAATGATTGTTGAGAATGATTGTTGTGAGATTGTTGTGAGCCAGTGTTGGAGTCGGGTCAAGGCGTTGTTTACGGGTATGAACTCCTATCACGGGAATAATGTCTAGTGATGTCTGAGTGAGCTTCTGGTCACACGGGATATTTCAGGGACATGACCAGAGGACACGCCAGGGTCAGTTGAGACCAGTTGGGGGGGTTTATAAGAGAGTAGTCGAGACGAGGGCAGGAGTGGCAGACATCTGGGTAGTTCGCACAGTGTTGTGCGGTCAGACCGGTCAGGATAGACCGGGGAGCTGCAGGGTAGCAGTAAAACAGAGTTGAGTTTAACGTCGCCCAGAAGCGGTCGGGTCGGACCGAGGGCATGCTGGAGCATACAGCCGTTATATATAGATGTATTTTATGTCAAGGCAAGACAGCCAGTTGTACAGTTGTTTATAGTAGAATAAACATTGCATCGTTACACAGACTTGTGTCATCTCTTGTGTATGTTGTGTGTAGCGGAGAGCAAGGTACAATCCACCTAACATAGAGACTTAACAAATGCCTTGTGTTTCATTATTGATTTTTGTTGCCTTTTTATTGGTTTGTTTTACAAAATATACATTCAAAATAGAATAAATTAAATAATATTGCTAACATTTAACAAAAAAAATTATAACTAATGTTCTACCAAAGGACCACCTGATTGCCCCGTTGACATCATTGCCTATGAAGTAGGACATGACCATGTTGTGCTTGCCTGGACACCTGGAAGAAAGGATGAGCTACCGCAAACATTTAATATATTCGTCCAAATGGTTTCGGTACTAAAAACCAAATCAATTTCAAGTGCCTCTGTTGGCAGTGTTCATATCAAAAAATTTTCAACCGTAATGCACAGAGTTGAAAAGTTATCAGAATCCACAAACTACACATTTTCTATCGAAGCTGAGAATAAATTTGGCTTAAGCAAATGCAAAGGAACATATATTCAATTGACAACCACTTCAGGTGGGTTATAAAATTTAAGTATATAAATTGGATGGACTTTTAAAGTTAAATTAATTGTCTTTAAAACCTATACAGGAAAGAAAACAAAACTACATTTATTCATTTTTAAATCTGTATTTACTGTAAACATCCTGAGAAAGATGTTTTTACTCTGAAAACTTAGTAAACTAAATTAAATCTCAGACGTTTAATTCTAAAAAAAAATTTTCGAAAGTGTATTTAGTTTTTAAATACCTCAAATAACAAATTTTCATATTTTAGTCTCAAAATAAGATTTTTGATTTTTAAAAAAAATAAAATAAATCCTAAAAATTTCTTATAGAAATGATTTCAAAATAAGTGTCATACATTTTTATTGAATGATCAGTCTATTAATATATTTATCATTTTTCTGACATATTTTCAAGTATAAATAAAACTAAACGCAATTCATGTTTGTCGGCAAAAGCGTCACTAGTGGTTGCTTGCCGCCCCGGGTGACACCATCAGAGAGAGGACGACACCAAAATGTTAAATTTTACTGTGTACATTTTTATGTTTAAAAAAAGACGACAATTTTTGTTTACTTAGAAAAAAATAACGAAATACAATAAAATAGGTTAGCCGCGAAAAATTATTATTAAAAAAAAATATCAGTTAACATGCAATCATAAAAAAGTCCAAACCAACTACTTTAAAACAAATTAGTTGAAAACTAAAAGAAACAGCCAAACCGTAGAGATAATTTAAAAAAGCTGGACATGAAAAAGGCGGCGTCATTTGTTTTAAGAAAAATAAAGCCAACTGGGCTTTGATATACCGACACCATGGAGTAAGCCGGAGGCTGAACCCCACCTCACTACTCCCTCCACCACAGTTGGTGGGAATACGATTTTTTTAGAGGAATTATGTATTAAATGTCTTTGAGTTATATTTTTGTTTTATTTATATTTATTTTAGGCTTGAAAACTTGCATATCTATTTTAATATATTTACTTTAAGAAACTTAATTTTCTTGAGTATAGGACATTTTTTTAAATATCCTTTAACACGATTTTATTTTCACACGAAAACATTTGGTCTTGTCGATTTTGTATGAAACGATTTTCACTGATAGACCGTTTGATGCGTACTTCGGCATTCGAGGAAAAGTTGATTTTGAAAGATGCCGATCAAAACCAGACCTTTGCATTGCAGCAACGAATTTTTTACGTTGAAAAACATCTGGTTTGACAATGATATAGCATATTGTTGAAGAAATAATATGTTTTATTCAAGTAATTTGTGTACAATTCATAATTTCACATTGGCGCAGCAGTAAAAGTAAGCAATTGAATCTTTTGTTTAGTTTGTTGAAAGAGTGAAATGTAGTGAGACTTTACTAGAACTATTTTTGAGTCAAAATGACACATTATACCTTTTCCAGCTTAAATAAATAATTCTTTAGTAATAATTTAATTTAATTTTGAAAGTTACAAAAGTAAGCCAAATTACACTTAATGTTTGGACCCGTTCAAAGGCTATACGAAATTTAAAAATAAAATTATTATAAATGTTCTTAAAGTATGACAGACAAGATTTAAACTTTAAAAAAATGTCATTGAATTAAAAAATAAACTATTTTTGTTTTGTTGTTTTTCCAGGCTTGTCTGACATATGTTGGGAACATTTTCCTTTTCAAAATTGTTGTCACATGTCATTAAAGGGTGCACGATGAAAGAGTGACGACAAATTAGCGCAAACATGAGAGTCCCATGACTCGTAAGTAGTCCTTCTTTTGAATTAGCATATATTAGAACAATCGCTTCCAATCCTCATCTGCTCTTTTTTGTTGTGTGCCAATTTAATTAGAAGGTTCACTAAGACAACAAATTATAGACAAACTTGTAATAAAAACTCGAATGAGTATTTAAACCCATTTTCCAACAAATAATTTCTTGTTCAATGGAAATCATTCTAGATTACATTAAAAGTTATTTCAAATCAATAATTCTGAAACTAAACAAAACAATTGCTATCTACAAATTGTTGCTAAAATTTCGGGAGTCGAACGAAAATATATTTTTTTTAAAAATTCCCTCTCCAACATTGATCAAAATATTTTTAGCTATCGTTTCACGTTTGTTTCAACCGGATACATGTTATGGTTGGCGAGAAATTGAAATAATACTCATATTTATATCCTGGAAATTCAGTAAACCTTTTCGGAGCTTTGTTTGGCCCGTGCAGATCATTGGGACATCCTTAACATATTTGCAAAACACCCGAACCATCTATCTGGTATGGTTCAGGAGGAGTTGCATGAACAGAAAGGACATACATTTCATATATGCGAATGTGTCCATATTCAAAACGATGAATTTAAATAGAAAATGTAAACACGATTCTACTGAACTCTGTAATTGAAAGACGCAAAGTTGATTACTTGTAATTTTCTTCCGCAGCGAAGAAATTAATTATTGAAACGTAGGTTAAAAACACACAACAAAACTATTGCGTTCAAATGATTAAAGAAACACACTGGCATGCATGTGTAGCAGTGTGGTAATGAATTTGACTTAACATTAACGAAACAAAAATGAAATCAAATAGTGGCTTTTCTTTAGTGATGGAAACTTGTTCCCATGGACAGCCAATAACATCGTTTTGGGAAATATCATTTATGCACAATACGACGTAACAACATCGGTTTTTATTGACATGGCGTTATTGACATGGCGTTATTGACATGGCGTTATTGACATTTGTCTGGGAGTAACACGTCTAAATGATTGGGATTATCAAGATTACAATTATATTAGTCCATGTCTTGAATGGTATGTCCTAATTATTTTAATTGTTCCCATAAACCTAAGAGGCGTGATTTTTCGCTTTTGCTGTTGATTTAAATTTAAATGAGTGTCTTTTATGCATTACTTAACCATGGAATTAAACGATCATGACAACGTTAAAATTTTACAGATGGTATTTTAAATAAACAATAATAAAATATGTACAAAACTAAAGGAAAAATATAAACTAAATTCACCATTTCTTTACAAGCCAATCACTTATGATTCATTAACAAAGTACCTAAATCGCAACTGTACGTTAATATGTGTATATATATATATATATATATATATATAATATATATATATATATATATATATATATATATATATATGTGTGTGTGTGTGTGTGTGTTTAATTTTTTATTTTTTTTTAATTCAATGAGATCAATATAATTCTTTATTTAGCAAAGGAGTTTAAATTGGTATTTATTATATTTTTTTAATACTTTTTTTGGGGAAAATTACATTGTCAACAATTTATAAATATTATAAGCTTAAGTTCAATATTGTTTATTTTCATTTATTTATATTTTCTATACAAAAATAAAAGAATGGGGGTATTTTCAAATTAATGAAATTTAATCAGTGTTGATATCAATAAAATATTGCTACTTTATTTAGAAAATGATTGATTCCTAGAAATTGTTTCAATAACTTAGTTTGATTTTTATTTTACTATTGAACGCTTACGGTTGCAGCCACGACACAGACCTTGTTTACACTGCACCGGTTGTAATCTCACCTGTGCCTGCTATAAAGCCGTCAGAAGAGGATACAACACCACCAGATTACGAGCCCATGAACTGTGACTTCATTTATGCAAACTAAACAGATATGACACATATTGCGTCCATGAAATTTTCACATTCAGAGAATAATGATATTTATCAGTAGAGATGTAAAGCCTTAAACAATTTTATTATAACGATATATATATACTTATATATATATATATAAAAATTTGGAAAAAAATATGCAAATCTTCCTCTGATGATTCCTTAAGGATCTCTGCGTATATGTATTTGTCTCTTAACCCCTCCGGTACCAATATGGCTGAACTTAGCTGACACTTTAGCTGTTATAGCAATTGTATTGCAGCTATCATTGTTTATTTCAGAGTATTTTCTTTTCCCATAGATCGACGAAGCCACTATATAAAATATTTTTTCATGTAACTTTGACATTACTTTTAATAAAAATAATTTGTCATGCAAATATAGAATATTATGACGCAATCTGGGTAGGGGTTAGATCAATCTTGCTGCAGTTATATATCTTTTTAAAAAATAAATTCTTATTTACCTACATCCTCCAGAAAAGAGCTCATGAATTATTATTTTTTTAAATGAAATATTGCAGGTAGTTTGGTACAAATTTTCTGTAATAGATTTACCACTTATCAAATATAAATATACTAGGGGCAAGTACCCGGCTTTCCCGGGTTTAAAATAAGGTTTTCTTTTGAAGCGTACAAAACTGTTTATTTGCATCTTATCGAGCTGATAATTTAATTTTTTCTTCGTATGTTATCATTGCGGGATAGTACTCAACAACTTTCCAAAGTTTCATGCTTATATGTAACAAAGCCCGCCCAAGGACGGGAATAAGTGTAGGGGGACCTGTGAACTTCATGGGCGCTCTGTTTTGGTAGTTTTTATGCAGAAGCGTTTGAAGGACATTGTCGTTGCAGGGCAAGGTATGTGGACAACAACAACAACAACAACAACAGCAAAAAAACAAACAGCAACAGCAACAACAACAACAACAACAAAAAACAACAACAGCAAAAACAACAGCAACAAAAACAAAACAACAACAAAAAAACACAAAAAAAACAACAACAACTACATCAACAACAGCAGCAACAACAAAGCAACACTAACAAAACAACAACTTCAACAACAACAGCAACAACAACAAAGCAACAACAACAAAACAATTATCTTATGGCGATAAACGTCTTCTTGTTAATCTCGACACCAAAATGTTTATTATTTTACGTCATGATGTTACGACTTAATTTCAATAATTTTTATTTTATATAGCTCATATAAGGAACAACTACATTTTGGGCCCCCGGCCCCCAGTATCTTATTACTATGGAACGAAACCTGTTTAATAACCTTTCCGGTATAATTGTGTGCACGTGTACCAAATTTCACGTTACAACTTACTGTATGTCACTTTACTGGCTTGACTAACATTTACTGGCTGCAGACAATAATGTATAACTAGCTGACCCGCGGCGGATCATATGCCGCTAATTGTTACATCGTTCCCTATTCAAAAATTAAAATATAAGCATAAACCACTGACGTCATATAAAATTTTTATACAAAATCAATCGCAGCGCCACCTAACTTACACATACAAACAATGACGTCATCGATCGCAGCGCCACCTAACAACGTTTCATAAAAGCGTTTCACCCATTCATACATACATACATACATATGTATACGACGGAAATTATGTATAACATACATTAACTATCAATATATGAGTAATAACAAAATACTAAAGCGTACAATTATACATTTGAAACTATTCTAACCATGTCTTAAATTATCTAATCGAAACTGAAACAAACTCCCAGCCAGGCCCTCACTTCTCAAGTCCCGATACTCTCGTATTGTCTGGCACTCCTAATATTTATACTACGCTAACCCCAAAGCCTCGAGTCACTCTGCCCATCGGGCGTTTGTACGGTCCCAAGGTCGAGCACACGCCGTCTCTGTCCTGGTTTGTCAGTTCTTTTATTGCAAGATCATGAAGCAATACTCATGCGTAACTGGCATTGTGAGTCATAGCGTGCGATTCTTCAGTTGTTCTAAAACGTTACTTAGAAGGACTCAACACAATTCAGTTGCAAGGATATTCAACCAAACCTCTATAACTCAGAGTACTGCTTTTTAAAAATATGTGATCTAGTTTTTATATATTTATTCCCTTTTATTTCGTATGCAAAATTTCCTGTCCATCTCTATATATGTTGATGCAATATTTATTTCAATTTTATCTTTTGTACGGCGAGGCTAGCTTCAATTCCAGATTTGTAAAAAATATAAACATACTAATAGCGAAAATACTTTTTGCTACATTTTTTTTCTACCAATATGCACACAACAGAAACATTGTAATACTGTTTCTTACTTAATTTACCTAATTGATGAGCTTTATATTTATGTTACAATTTGTGTATATTGCTTTTAAAAAAAGGATAATTTATATATTCCATTAAAGTATATGATATTTCATCCCTCCCAGCTTGTCCTAATAAGATATCAATTTTTCCAGTTGACAATGGTGCCCTTATCTCATTAAGGCCGAAGAATAAAACAGACTACTATCAGGTCAAAATATGCAACACTACACACAATATGACATAAGCTCATTCAATAAATCGTGTTGGTGTCCATCAGAACTCAATCTTGGAAAATTTAAAATACTGGTTCAACACTAGCGGGCTGTCTAACTCGAACCAACTGGAAGTCACAGTCTTTGCTATCAATGTCTTTGGAAAATGTAGAATGCTTCAATGGCATAATACATTCTGTTGCTACAGGTAAATTGTAGACTTATTAAAATGTTTTATAGGGCTGTTAACGATTAATTTAAATTTAATCTAACATTTTTGAAAAATTAACGAATAATTAATCGTTAATTTCGAATAAAGCAAAAAATTTAAAAAATGTATGTCATAAGTAATACTTTTTAAGCGTTATTGTTGAAAATCTAAATAACACTGGGATGTTATTTTTTAAAATGTCATCTTTTAATCAACTACGAAAAAAGACAAATGTGTTGACATTATTTGGTTCAAGTGATGAGCGGGTCTAATTGACAATATAACCAGCCGAGCTGAACAATCATTCCCATGGAACTGAGGTAACTTGTATGCACAAAACAGTCTTGACAAGGAATGACATTATCGGATATCGGTGTTCATTAAGTTTTCATCATTGTAGAGATGTTATGGATTCATAAACTTTCCACTCCATTTTGTAACGCATGAATTCATCAAAAGAGCTCTCGTCATTTCTGTCTCTAAGCTAGACTCCATTACTGCCATTAGCTTAAAACGCTTTTCATTTGGTTTGATAAGTAGGCGAAGTGTTGGAAACATGGTAGGCAAACTTTATCAACATTTTGAACATTCGCGTCAGTCAATAGTTTAAAACCACAGTGTTCGTGTAATCGTCAGGAAATTTATTATTTATCAGCCACTATTTTTTTTTATTTTTTCTTTACTTTTTGACTTCCAATAATGTGTAAGTGATGGGTCGATTTATCATTAACAAATAATTTAATCGTTAAAACGTTTTAACAAATAATCGAAAAATTAATCGTTAATTTCCGCAGCCCTAGTTTGTTATTATTAATTTCTCAATTTCGAATTATTTTTTAATGTAATCGAAACGACACTGTGAGCAATTTGAAAAGACCAAAAAAACAAAAAACACAAAAAAGAAAAACCCACAAATAAACTACAAACGTTGTCTGTTGCATAGAGAATATTAATTTGATAAAGTTAATTTTTGGAACTAAGATTTTTGTTCTTGTACAATCAAAATGTATCAATTATTATAGTGGCACTTTTCTATTTTTTTAAAATATCTCTTAAAAAACAATATCTCTTAACCAAAAACTAGTGTCCTTAGAAATGCATACTTTTAAGCAGCTAAACATTTTAAAAACATTAATTTATTCTTGCGTACTTAATAAAAACGTAAAATTGACGATTTAATAATTATTTAGAATAAAATATACGATATGTCATTTTTGGTTTGCTATATATCTTTTTAAGCATTTTTTTTTATATACGAGAAAGGAAAGAGAAATACTAGGAATGAAAGGAACAACAAGCATCAAAATTATTTCAGAAAACAATGATTCCATATAAAAAACAAAATACACAAATAAATTATGTAATTCAAACAATAGATAATTTAAGTTTAAGCTTTATTATATAACTAATACAACAGTTAACGTTTCGGTAAGTATTTCCAACAGTGCAATAAACATACAATACTCACATAAGTATTAAAAGTTTTATCGTTTTCCTATTCTCTATGATGTATTAATATTGTTTTTTAAAAATTAAAGCAATATCACAGTCCTATTCTATATGATATATTAATATATTGCATATAAAAATTGTGACTCATATGTATACTAATGTTTTCAGATGTAAACAGCTTTTGGCCGTCTCAATATATAGCAATACTTACTTGTTCTGTGGCAATATTGCCTGTTTTTTTCATAATTGGTCTTATAGTAGGCTTAAAGAAAGGTAAATTTGTTCAAAATTGTAGAGCCATATCAATGCTAAGAGATAAACAATTATAACCGATGAACATATCTTAATAAAAATACTTTGCTGAAAAAAAAATAACTTTATTAATGTGCATACAACTATAAGAGTAAACAAAATTTAAAAATTATTTTTAACAACTGATTATTCAACACTGATATCTTATTTGATTACAGGTAAAACAGGGAAACAAAATGAAAGGTAAATTCTGGAAAACAGATATGTCAACAAATGATTTTGGCTTTATTTTAAAATAATGTTTAGGGGCTGATACTAATTAAACAAATTGTGTCAGGTTAATCGGTTAAAAATTTAATAGATTAATTTCGATTAACTATATTTTAATAACGCATATATGGATCCCATTAAGTAGCGGTTCATTATTTCGCGAAATCAGTTAAGTCGAAGTAATTTCACTGCTCCCCAAATTTGGGACATAATACAGCAAAGTCGTTCTGCTATGCAAGAAATAAGGAAGAAAAACCTTTTTGTTTACGTATTCAAGTATAAATAAATAATAATAATACGAGGGAAAAGTATGTAGGTAACGAAAATATAAATTGTTAATAAATTGGGAAAACAAATTTTTATAAATATTTTCTTAAATTTAAATCAAATTTTAATGGATGAAATTAGATTGTTAATTATTAATTGATTAATTAATGGTTAATTTCCGAAACTCTAATTTTTATAAAATATATCTAATTTGAACATAAAACTGAATAATAGAGTATAATTGTAAAAAGGCGTATTGTTTGATACTTTTAGTGAAATCTTTGTTTACAGGGCACAAAAACTAATCAATATAATATGAAAATAACTGAAACAGGTACTTACATAATATTCATTTACTGAACGATCTACGCTTACTGCTTCTGTTATTGTGATATATATCATATTATAATACGTTACATATTTAAATCGAAATCAGCTTATATATTGCTGATAAGAACTAATTAATTTCCAAATTAGAAATTTATCGCACTTTAGCAATTAAATACGTGCCAAAATATCATATAGCCATGATATTAATATGATCATAAAACACAGGCTATCTAAAATATTACAGAAAATATATGAAATTAAATTTTTAAAGTTTATATAATTCCTCTATAAATAAATACTTTAGCAACATTTAAATTTATTACATTTAAAATTAAAACCACTTAAAATACAAAGTATTTTTTACGCACAAATAATTACTGATTTCAATTTTCACTTAAGATACATATTCAACATTAAAATCGATGTATATGCAGTTGTTTAGTCCTAAAATAAATAGAAGTAAAAAAAAAGAAGATTTTTGAAAACGACGTTTTGATAAGCGGACTGAAAACAAGAACATATATTTTTTTTCACAGATTTGTGAAGGGAAATTATTTTTCTGGATTGATAAAAATTTCAACCATATATGCTCAAGTACTATGATGTAATATGACTAAAACGTGGGGCGGGCGCCTCTCAGGCTTAACTAATTCAATTCACTCATTTTCTTTCTCGTCATTTGTAAACCCTAATCATTTTAGCCAAATGTCTAAAAAGCACCCACCCACGTTTTTAGTCATGTTACATTATAGTACTTTGACAATATAAGTTTGAAATTTTTATCAATGCAGAAAAATAGTTTGCTGTCATAATTCTGTGAACAAAAATATTATTTTCTTCTTTTTAGTCCGCTTAAAAAAATGTGGTTTTAAAAAAAAATATTTTTTTTACTTCTATTTATTTTATACTTTTTAAGAGTATGCTATTTTGAGTTTGAAGTATTGATTATGTTCAAAAATAGTACGCATTGCCCGACAAACATTTACAGACTGGAAATGACTGATCTCCCCTTGATGTTAAACATGGTTGATCTGGTCGGGGTTGGTGTGAAATTGGCACGTGAATGTAATGTAAACAAGTGCAGACGGATAATGCATATGCTTCTATATAGATAAACTATAAAGTTCAATAATTTATTAACGGTACATTCAATGGATCTGAAATTTTGATACAGTGCATTGTCATCCAAGATCTATATTTGGTAAAATGTTGATATCTCTAGGACCATCAGAAGTGGTTTAATTTTACGTTGGCCGATTTGAAAAAGTGTGGACAGACAAACAGGAACAAAAGTGAGTAAATAAAAACGTGGTAATAAATAGAAGTAAAAAAATTTTTTTTACAAACCACATTTTTTAAGAAGACTAAAAGGAAGAAAATAATTTAAAACTTATAAGTTCAAGTAATTTGCTTTAATATGACTAAAAACGTGCGGCGGGCGCTTATGAGGTTTTACATATGCAGTTCACTCATTCTCTCACTTATATATCTCTCTTTTGCCTTCTAAAGTATGAATCTTTAATTTTTTTTTAATCAAACACCTATCTTTGTGTTGTATTTCTAAATTAGGATGTGATTTTAAAAGCAACCGCCCCACATTTTTAGTCATATTAAATCAAAGTACTTAAACTTAAAAGTTTTTAATTTTTTCTTCTTTTTAGTCCGATTACAAAAACGTGCTTTTTAAAAATCCTTTTTTACCTTTATTTATTTTACTCTTTTTAGTCTAAGTGTATGCTATGGTGAGTTTTGAAGTATTGATTATATTCAAATATAATACGCATTGCCCAACAAACATTTACAGACTGAAGTTGACTGATCTCCACTTGATGTTAAACATGGTTGATGTGGTCGGGGCTGGTGTGAACTCGGCACGTGAATGTAAAAGTCAACAATAGCACACGGATAATACCGATGCTTATGTAGTAATAAACTAAGCAATTAAATAATTTAATAAGGGTACTTTCGATCAATCTGAAATTTTGATAAAATGCATTGTCATACAAGATCTATCTGTGGTAAAATTTTGAGATCTCTAGGACAATCAGAAGTGGTTTACTTTTACGTTGGCAGATTTGAAAAAAATGTGGACAGACAAACAGGAACGAAAGTGAGTTAATAAAAACGTGGTACTAAATTATTTAAACATCTTTTTTAAAAAGGACATGCTTTTATTTCACATATAAAGTGCAATAAAAAGAAGAAAATAAAAAAAATCAATCCGTAAACCTATCGACTGCACATAAAAGAGTGGGGTACCCATCACAACTCATTTCTTTTTGCAACTACACTTTTGCATATAGAAAATTTGTTCTAATTAATATGATAGTAGCATGTATATGATCAAAGTTTTGGAAACTTTTAATGTTTATTAATATACTTATAAACTTGTATTTATGACAGTGAGTTGTGATGAGGGCCCCACGCTTTTATGTTTTAAATTTAAAATGCAGTAAATTTATTAAGGTACATATCTGAAATTTTGATACAATGCATTGTCATCCAAGATCTATCTGTGGTTAAATTTTGAGATCTGTAGGATCATCAGAAGTGGTTTAATTTTACTTTACAAGATTTGACGGATGGATGGAAAATACAACATACAAACAGTTTGACTTAAATAAAAGCGTGTAATAAGAAAAACCAGTAAAAAACCAAGTTTTTGACTATAAATCCTTTATGTACGAGAAGTAACTAAAAGAATGTTCATTATAATACGCAATGACAGACCAACCAGAAATACAAAATTGCATTTGAGTCGTAAAACATGTGTATATAATGCGCACCGATCAGAAATATGTTTATAAAAAGAGCTGTCAATAAAATACGCACCTTATTGCGCGACAGAAAGGTTGTTCAATATAATACGCACCGCGACGCTCTATCTCAAAAAATAGCATGATACATAGGAATAAATAAAATAATCTACAAAATCAATAATTTAATGACGGTACATGCGATCGAACTGAAATTTTGATACACTGTTTTTATTATCGGTACAAAACTGCCTGCAAAATTTCAGCTCGCTATCTTGCGTGCAAATGGGTTAAAAATCGATCAAAAGTTTTGGCGACAATGTTGGTCGGTCGGCCGCACACACCACGAGTTAATATAAATGATTTAATAAGAAAAACCCGTAAAAAACCAAGTTTTTTACTATAAATCCTTTATGTACGAGAAGTAACTAAAAGAATGTTCATTATAATACGCAGCGCAAGACCATACAAAAATACACAATTGTAGTTGTGTCGTAAAACGTGTTTAATATAATGCGCACCGATCAGGAATAGGTTTATAAAAAGTGTTGTCAGTAAAATACGCACCTTTTTGCGCGACAGAAAGGTTGTTCAATATAATACGCACCGCGACGCTCTATCTCAAAAAAAAGCATGATACATAGGAATAAATAAAATAATATAAAAAATTAATAATTCAATTACGGTACATGCGATCGATCTGAAATTTTGATACATTGTTTTTATCATCGTTACAAAACTGCCTGCAAAATTTCAGCTCGCTATCTTGCAAGCAAGTGGGGTAAAAATCGATCAAAAGTTTTGGCGACAAGGGCGGTCGGTCGCTCGGCCGCAGACACCACGAGTTAATATAAAGGATTTAAAAAACAAACCCGTAAAAACAAAGTTTTTGACTATAAATCTCTTATATATGAGACATAACTAACAGTATTGATTATTTTCAAACATTTACAGACTGACACCGAGTGATGTTCCTTGTCTTTAATAAATGGGGGTGGGATGTGAGGGGGTGTCGGCACGACGGTCGGCGTCAACACGACGGTCGGCGTCAACTCAAACTCACGTGAAACTGGCAGAAGAAAAACAATAACAAACAGTGAATTTTGAATTACATACCTCATATAAGGATAAACTAAAAATGCATTAATTTAATTACGGTACGTTCTATCGATCTGAAATTTTGAAACGATGCATTGTTAGGTCAGACGGGTCCGTGTGCCAAATTTCAGTTTGATCGGATCATGGGAAGTGGGTCATTTTTGACTTCTGTTTTTCCGCCCGCCCGCCCGCCGAGCCCAAGACAGAGACGGCCGCGAAGTTAATATAAGGGATTTAATAAAACAAACCCGTAAAAACAAAGTTTTTGACTATAAATCCCTTATATATGAGACAGAACTTAAAGTATTTACAAATATCTACAGACTGAATCTGTCTTTACTCCCCTTTGCTTTTAACCCAAAAAGGGTGGGGTGGGGGTGGGAGAGGGGAAAGGTCTTGTCACCGATCGCTGGGCTAAGTTCACCGTGAAACGCCAAATGTAAACAAAAGCACGCCGCTTTACCTGGTTTAAGCACGAGACGTGTTCACACCAGTGGCTGGCCTGAAGTCAAGTGACCCGTAAAATGTAAACGATAGAGACCTCTACATATAGTTTATATAGATAAACTAAAATTGCATTAATTTAATTACGGTACGTTCGATCGATCTGAAATTTTGATACGATGCATTGTTAGGTCAGATGGGTCCATGTGCCAAATCTCAGTTCGATCGGATCATGGGAAGTGGGTCATTTTTGACTTCTGTTTTTCCGTTCGCCGAGCCCAAGACAGACAGACAGAGAGAGAGAGAGAGAGAGACAGAGAGACAGAGACGGCGGTGAAGTTAATATAAGGGATTTAATAAAACAAACCCGTAAAAACAAAGTTTTTGACTATAAATCCCTTATATATGAGACAAAACTAACAGTATTGATTATTTTCAAACATTTACAGACTGAATCTGTCTTAACTCAACTTTGCATCATAACCCTAGTGGGGGGGAGGGTGGGTGGGGGTGGGTGGGGGGGAGGGGTGGGGGAGGGGTGGGTGGGGGAGAGGGGAAAGGTCTGGTCACCGATTCGCTTGACCGAGCTCAGAGTGACACGTAAAATGTAAACAAAAGCGCCCGTCGCTTCGTTGGGTCGCCTCAATGCGTCAGCTCAAAATTTCACGTGGCAAAAAAACAATAACAAACAGTGAATTTTGAATTACATACCTCATATAAGGATAAACTAAAAATGCATTAATTTAATTATGGTACGTTCGATCGATCTGAAATTTTGATACGATGCATTGTTAGGTTCGACGGGTCCGTGTGCCAAATTTCAGTTTGATCGGATCATGGGAAATGGGTCATTTTTGACTTCTGTTTTTCCGCCCGCCGAGCCCAAGACAGACAGACAGAGAGAGAGAGAGAGAGAGAGAGAGAGACAGAGAGACAGAGACGGCGGTGAAGTTAATATAAGGGATTTAAAAAGAGGTGGGAGGGATCTCTTTTTTTTACATTTTTCATGCGGCGTATTTTTCTCAAAGGTACAAAATCTACAACTGACAGTCTCAAAAGTCAAATTGAAGTTAATTGAAATTGCATGCCCTCCAAGCAGGGTGGGCGCCGGCGCCCTCCCTGTCAAAAAAGGTGTGAAGGCGAAGCCCTGCCGCTCCCACTCTCCACTACACTCCTGTGTATATGTACATTGTTTATACATATGGTTAAATTTAAATTCTATAAATAAACAGACCAATGTGAGGTAGCATTTTAGTTGTTTTTTTTTAAATGACATATTATATTTTTGTAACTCATTTAAGTCTTTTTTTGGAAAATGCATGTAGTCATTTCATACTTTTTTTCAATTTTTCTGTAGATATTACACTCATCCTCTAATTTAGTATAACATAGTTTTTCCTTTTGAGATGCTTTAGGTTAAACATTTATGTAAATTATAAAGCAGGTTGGGGACTAGAACAATTCCTTGTTAAACTCCATAGATTACTGTAATTAGAGATAATATAGATTAGTTAATTATTACTGTTGATCGTATTCCTTATACAATATCTTGGATGTAAACATTTAAAGGACCAGAAATGCATATATATATATATATATATATATATATAAATTTGTGGCCTAAACTAGAATGGTAAACTTTCAAATGCTTTTGATTTGTTTGATACGATTATATCGTTCAATTTTTTTCTTTATCTAACTAGATCCCACCCACGGCGTAGCAAACGCCGCAGCATTACTCATAGATAGTGCAAAGAAAGGGAGAAACCCCCCTCCTCCATCACACACGCTTGCCAACCATAAACTGTGATTTCTAGACCCTTCTATATTCAATTCCAATCCTTCTATAGTGCTACTCAGTGCGGTGCGCATGGTGCGGCGTGGTGCGGTTGTACACAACTACTACATATTTATAGACGGGGCGTCTTGCTTTCAGTTTGTTCTGGCGACTTAAATATACAGTTGGTAGCATCCTTTTAAAAGATCATGTATTAGACACATTAATTTGGTTTGAAATGTTTGTTGTTGTTTTTTTGAAGCCAAGTTGATAACGAGAAAGTTTATTATTTTGTCTATTTTATTAACTGTATTAGTAAATAATGACTTACAGTTATTTGCCAGTAATTCTAATTTTGTGAAAGTGTGTAAATTAACCTGGTTCAGCTTAATTTCCTTTTAAAAACAATAAGTAACTCAAGCTTAAATCAAATGCTCTAACAACTTACCCTGTTTTAGAAAGGCTTAGAAACGTACTTAGCGAGTTTGGGACAGCCCATTGTTAAGTTCTATTAGTAATTCATATGGTAATGTATCGGTACCAGAAGATTTCCTGTTTTGTTCTAATTTTTTATTAGTGCTTGTCTTTTATTTTTTTGTGTCCTTTGTTTTTTTTTAACTAAAAAAAAATTCTTACAGTTTATTAATGCATCTTCCTTCTTTAGTTATCCATCACTTTGTATCTAGTTGCTTAGAGATTTTTGACATGTCATTGTTCCCATTGTTAAGGATGTAAGCTTTTATATATTTATCTTATCTTATCTATACAGACGCTCCTTCTATGCAGAAGATAGTTGCGTCCACAGACCATGACAGATGATCTGTTGGCAAGTGATGCAGCATTCACAGGCCACGGCTTTGTGGGTTCCACGCATTACCCGGCCGCCTAACACTACAATGTAGTGTTAGGTACCCATTCAGAGTGGGGTGACTCAGGGACGCCCTAGGCCCCGGGAACAAACCCTTGCCCTCGCACGGATTCGAACCCGTGACCATCGGTACGACAGTCCAGTGCGCTGCCACTCGACCACCGCGTATGAAAATATTATTCATTGTTTGTCATTTTCCTTAACGCTATTCAAATTTCAGAAGTTTTTTCAAACATATATGTTTTTTTTACATTGTGTTTATTGATTTCCAAATATGTTCTAGCATTCTCAGTTTTGTTTAATTACTTCGAATATGTTTGGAGATTTCCATCGTTGTTTGCTTTACGTTTGTTATTTTACATTTATTCCATTTATAAATGAGTTTTTTTAAAGATGGTTTTGCTTATTTGAGTTTTGTTCTTCTGATGTTTATACTGACAATATCATGGCCAAAGATTTCAGCGACTATTTCTTAGTCTACAACTTGTCCCGGACTGTTTGTTACAAATAAATTAAATTTACATTTTTTCCTCATAATTTTCTAAGCCATTTGTTTTAAATTTACGTTGTGTACTCTATTTACAATAAACTTATGAATTAAAAAAAAATACTTTGATATGTACTGTGGAATAGTTGTTCCAATCTGGTTTTATAATTTTCAAAATTATACACATATTATGTTTAAGTAATTAATTAATATTTTTTGTGTTAATAAATTAAACATATTTTTCATATGGTGTAAGTTAGTTTTCGGAGATCTACATACACTTCTTAAAATGTTAGGTGCTTAATTAGGAACAGTTTTGGTTTATCCATTTTACCCGAATCAGCGAACAAGTCGGGTTCTTCGTTTTATATTAGCACTTCTATATCTGTAAACATATTATTTACAGTAAAAAATAAGAACTAATGACTATTATCTTTTTTTTATTGTCTTGGTTAAGCTTTTTTACTCATGTCATGATTTTTTTAAAACAATGTGTGTGGATTTTATTTTGCTGTTGATTTATTAATTTCTAAGAAACTAATGTCAGTATTTTTCAAAACACTGTAGGATTTTATGATGTTCAGATCATAGGAACTTAACACACATGTTCTGACTTGAGGAGACTCCATCAGCACATCGTGCCAAGATGAGTCTTTATTTTGTTTATTGTTAGGTACATTAGTGTATTCCTATAGAATGTGTGGTACCGTTCATCACTTTTCTGCATGTCCCTCCAGAAATCGTTTCAATTTTTAAAATAATATTGTGACCTTGTTTTTTTTACAGTAAGAAATATGTATTTATTTATTTTATTTTATTTTATCTTTCGTTTTTGCTTTTTTGTTTTAATATAATTGTTGTACAGAACGATAAACGTCCAACACACCGTTTGCTCTTTCAAATACATTACGCCAAAACCATTTATGGACCATGGTTCACAAAAATAAATCTGGCATTTACGCTTTGTGGATAAATATATCTGAAGTGTACAAACAGTGGAAACAAAATTATTTGGAATAAAACACCCAACCCCCTTTTTCCTTTAATAATTTTATTCGCTTTTTAAATTGTCAATGTTTTGTCAACTTTGACAAACCAACTTTGTTCTTCTAATGCATTAACAAATGTAGACTTATAAAGTGTATGCAATATATATCATGTGTTATATTTTATACAATTAATTCATTTTTAAGAAACATTTCTTATATTAAAGTAATCTTGCTTTACATAACCACTTTTTATTACTATTTTTCTTAGCTATTCAGTATCATCGTCTCGTCTTGTTGCAATAAGTGAATTAAATTTCAAATATAGGAATACATGCATTGTCATGACTAGATTTATATACTTACTTCCTCTTATTTTGTCTAATCCTAAATTTTCTTTTTTTAAAAACAATTTTCAATGTTATCATCAAACAGCTTTATTTTGTTTTCATGTTTTTTATTATCGGAACCTAAACATGTTGTTTTAAATATAGAGAGAGCGTGAGCAGGTAAAGTATTTATGAAACTGCATTACGTAATTTATTTTAAAAATAGAAATACAATCCTGAATTCAAGTGTATTTGTTGTGGTGTAAATGTTTCTCTGTTTGCATCATTTTTTCTCAATGTCACTTTTGCTATACACATATTATTATATTAGGAAAACTAAAATCAAAATTCCTACAAAGTCAATCGTTGGATGCCAGGGGTGAAGTTTGTTATCGATTTTGAAAAAAATTGATTAATTAACATTAATACGTGTTAACAAAAGTTTAACTGACAAATGGTAAATCTTTCCACGCTTGTTGGGTTGACTCTAATTACAATTTTTTTTTAAAAAGAGTGTTTTTCTTTTATATAAGCCTAAAAAAAACAACAACAGCTATTTTAAAAACCATATCTTTTAGAATGTTAGTCCAATGTCCTGACGTTTGAGAAATTAAATGCTTTTATTGTTAATTCATAATTATAAATTACAATGAACATGTTTGAAAAAAGAATAATAAATTACTCTTTATTCATCTTTGAGGAACTAATACAAGTATTGTATATGTATATTCATTCGGGTCAAATTATTTTATTTTTAAAAATTGAATTCAAGCTTTTTCTAATATCAGAAAGTAATTATTTTAACAAAGAAAATATATATCTATATATATATATATAACAAGAACAATAAGTTCAAATTAGTTTCCGAGTTTCCGTGAATTTCAACAATACATAACATCAAATGTGGGCAAAATTGTGGCCCCCTAAACTGCACTGTGCAGCCCAAAGAACCCGGCAGGGAATTCATGTTCAAATGTTTCTCCTTATAATAAGGAGTTCACTTGCAAATCCTGCTAAGTAGCTAAAACAATTTGATGAAACATTGTCATTAATTTTCGAAGTTTTTCTCATATTTTATTGATCTTTTCCCAACAGAAATTAACAAACAATACTATATAACGACAGTTACTTAATTAAATAAACGTATTAATTTTACCATAGATGGAACTTTATTTGGCTAAATGGTTTAACAATAATAATTCATTAAAAGAAAGCGGAGACGCCGTCCTGTATTGAAATGAAAACAAATTGTTTCCGTGTCTTTCAATTCTGCATATTATGTAGATCTTTTCTTTGATATTTACAATTATTTGTAAAAATAAGAAGCATCAGATTTATCTTATAGAAAATGCACACAATTAACTCTAGTATCTTAAGTGCAAAACTAAACAGGAAAAAAAAACAACATATCCATCCATCAATCCTCTATTACGCAATGCTGCCATTTGGCATCAAAACGAAATACTTATTTCACTACTGCTAAATTAGTTTTTAATTTTTCAAAGTGATTCCCCTTTTATTTTATCATGTTTTGAACTTTTATCCCGGAGAACTCTTCCCTTAGACCATTTTTGTAAGAGCAAATTTTAGATGGTCACAGTGGGCTACACTTTTTTCTATCGAATCTAGTAAGTAAAATTGTTTGTTTTTTATTGCCTAATGAAAATTTATGTTAAAAAATAATAAAAGGTAACATTATTGTTTATACGATGATAAAGTGAGTTTATGTTTCATATTGGTCATCATCATTTGATAAAATTTGAAATAAAATGGTATGCTACTGTGATTTGTTCCTAATTCTATTGGTAAAAAGCGCTTTTATTGGCCGTTATTTAGAACGGTTTCTTATTTAATGTTGGAGCAACTTAGATGGTTTTGCAAGTGTTATACAATTTTAACAATAAAATGAAGCGTATTTAGTAGGTTTTGAATGAGCAATAAAAAAGAAGACTGTTTAGTTTTAACATTTAAACAAGATAAGGGCAGTTACTCATTTTCTACCGCCCCCAAAAATAGACTTAGCTGGTTTTGCCAGTGGAATTCTCAAATAAGGCTAACATTTGTTTTTTTAAATCCCTTATATTAACTTCACCGCCGTCTCTGTCTCTCTGTCGTTCTGTCGTCATCTCATGGGCGGGCGGAAAAACAAAAATAAAAAATGACGCACTTACCGTGATCCGATCGAGCTGAAATTTTGCACACGGGCCCGTCTCCATAACAATGCATTGTATAAAAATTTCAGATCGATCGATCGTACCGTAATTAAAATAATGCATTTTTAGTTTATCCTTATATAACGTATGTAATTCAAATTCACGGTTTATTATTGTTTTTTTTCCCACGTGAAAGTTTGAGTTGACGCGTTGACGCCACCCATCGAAGTACCGGCGTGCTTTTGTTTACATTTTACGTGTCACGCTGAGCTTGATCCAGCGATCGGTGACCAGACTTTTCCCCTCCCCCCCCCCAGGGTTATGAAGCAAAGTTGAGTTAAGACAGATTCAGTATGTAAATGTTTGTCGCGTTTGAAAATAATCAATACTGTTAGTTATGTCTCATATATAAGGGATTTATAGTCTAAAACTTTGTTTTTACGTGTTGTTTTTTTTTAATCCCTTATATTAACTTCACCGCCGTCTCTCTCTGTCGTCATCTCATGGGCGGGCGGAAAAAACAAAAGTCAAACATGAACCACTTTTCGTGATCCGATCGAGCTGAAATTTGGCACATAGACCCGTCTCTCCTAACAATGTATCGTATCAAAATGTCAGATCGATCGAACGTACCGTAATTAAATTAATGCATTTTAGTTTATCCTTATATAACGTATGTGATTCAAATTCTCGGGTTTTTTTGTTTTTTTTTCCACGTGAGGGTTTGAGTTGACGCTTTGACGTCGACCGTCGTGCCGACACCCCCTCACGTCCCATCCCCCGTTATTAAAGACAGGGGACATCGCTCGGTGTCAGTCTGTAATTGTGTGTCGCGTTGGAACATAATCAATACTTTTAGTTTTGTCTCTTATATAAGGGATTTATAGTCAAAAACTTTGTTTTTACGGGTCTTTTTTATTTAGATGTGACCTTTCGACAATTACCTGACCCACTGATTCGGCCATGGCCTCGATATTTTTTCCCAATTCTGCATAAAACAGATTATTAAATTATGATTGTTTTAATTTTTTTGAATAAGACACTTGGTACTACAATAAAAGAAACTATAGTGTATAAGAGATTCTAAAATTCTACTTAAAAGAAAAAAAATTAATAATCTTAGGAAATTGCCATTGTCAACTCATTCTGTGTCGAACTATTCCCGCACTAGAGGCCCCCAGATAGCTACTGCTGAGTGACGTCAGACACTGAAAGGTACTGGTGCTTCTCGTTCTCCAGTGCATTCAAGTGGCAGTTTTGAGAAGCTGGATCCTGTGAAAATGTAATTTAGAATCGTTCAATTTGATAATTAACAATACTGTTTTAATGCTAAATCAAACAACTTTTGATTTAAATACGCTAAAATAACCCACAAGCAAGCTAAATAAATTTTGCTCAAGTGACTGTGATGTTACCGTACCAAATAAATATATAAATAATTTATTTACATTAAAATAAGTAGGGGCAATAACACAGTTCCTTGTGGAACTTCTGAGTTAAACTTTATTGGTGCTGATTTAGATCCTTTAATTTTTACAGTTTGCTACCTACCAAAAAGGAAGCCTTGGATCCAATGATTTAAAAGACCTGAGATTACAAAGTAGTTACGTTTTTTGAGTAAACTAAAGATATGACATTTGCAATATGCTTTTGAGAAGTCTAGTAATATTTAATCTATTTGATTATTATTGTCCAAGCGTTTTTACAAATCATCCATTAAACTTATATTATTCTCTCCCGACTTAATTGTTAAGTTTGTTCTTCACCCAATGATAAAGATTTTCATATTTGAAACATTTCGTTTCCCCCCTCTTACCCGAGTTTTAATTAATACATGTTCAATAGGATAATCCGTTGAAATCAATCACAATGTGTTTAAAATGTGATCTGTATATAATACATAATTTAAACATTCACATATTAATAATTTATTTCTTTTTTTTTAAAAATCATATGATATAATCAGTTGTTTTTTTAAGCGTAACTTTTTAAACTCAAGCTATTTAAAGTAGTTAATACCTTAACTTTAAATGTTTAACAAATGTAACGATTGACATGAGACACGGTAATACACAATTGCTGTTCAATTGCTTTTAAACACGACCTTACGCAGCCTTCACTTAAATGTCGTAAGCCACAATTATACGAATTACGCAGCTAGTTAAATGAACAAATATTCTGGACGGTCCTTAATTGGTACTAACAATACATCCAATGTTATCACCTTACCTTTTATATATTTTTTTTTAAATGAGGCTATCAAGTTGCAAAACTCAATTACTGTTTAATTCTTACTACAAAATCCAATTCAGACTGACATCATTCATGTCCCTTCGCGTTAAATCTACTCAATTCTGTTTAACCAATAAACACCCGTTAAAAATATCCCGCACCAAATGGCACACGCTTATCGTGAGCAACAGTAACATTCAATGTTAAAGAGATATCAACTAAGATATTATGTTAAGAGGGGCCGAGGTTCGCTGAAATAGCTACATCCTGTTACATGTATTTATTTCTTAAACATCCCAGTGTAGACAGTTTGTTTAATCAATTTTAGTCAATGAATAATTATTAACAATAAAATTAATCTATACTAAAAAAAGGAAAAGCCCTGACTGACTCATCACTAATTTTTAAAACCCCTGTGTAGGTCAAATCATGAAAATGTTGGATGTTCTTGAGTCCATTCTCATGAAAATAATAGGCGAAACATTTTTTTTTAAATTACCACTCATGGTGGTAAGAGACTCGCCTAATATATATAGTTTTTCTAATAATATAAGCTGCACAAAAATGTGTTTAAAATTTAGCTACTGTTTAAATGGATGGATCTTGACCAAACCTGGTACATAAAACTAGGTGCCAAATTTTAAAATACTATAGGGCAATAAACTCCTAATGACAATTCCTGTTTCGTAAACATTTAATTCTTTAATCTTCATTGCATTTTACAAGAGTTGGCCAATGTTGACAAATATATCAATCATGATTCAGATTAAAATTAATGTGTTTTATATTTTACATCTTACATCAATGGGGCCGGGAGGTAACAATGTACTTTTTTTTATTTTGTAAGCTGTATAATTATTATTGTATCCAATACACATGAAACTTAAAAAACATGTTGACTATTTTCCCCACAAAGTTTTCTGGAATAAAATCTCAACAAAAAAAAACATTATAAGTGGCGATGGGCAAAAACTGTAAATTCTGCTAACATGAGGTACATAAAAGGTGTTTAACAGTTTCTACCGGGTAAATGAACGACCCTGACCAAACTTGGTATATAAAAATTTGACGGCTCATATTAAAGCTATATATGGTATGAAACTTCTGATATCCATTCTTTTTTGGCGGGGGTGGGTGGTTTTGGGGGGGGGGCATTTATTAATTTCATCAATTGTATAACCTTATTTCCCAATAGATTTTAAACAATCTTAACACATATTGACACATATCTCCCTCATGATCCAGATTGAAATTATTCATTCTTTTAAAATTTACATTTACACTAATTAGGGCTTTTGGCCTTTAATGTTTTTGTTTACCAATGTAAGCTATATAAATATTATTGTTTTCATCCGTTCGCCATGAAAATTAAGAACGTTTATTTGAGAACGTTCCCACAAAATTTTCTAGCATAAACCTTTTTAAAATACAACTTATTACTAGTGGCTGGGAAACCAAATGGTATTTTAAACAAGACTACTAGGTAAGTGGATGGATCTTTACCAAACGTGGTATATAAAATGTGATGCCCTAGTTTACATTTCTAAATGGTACTAAACTCTTATCTCAACTCCTTGGGGGGGGGCAGTCATTTTTGTTTTGGCGGTAATTTTTTAAAGATTTATTTCAAATTAAATTCTAAACACATTTGAGAAAAATTAACACTTATCTCAATTATGATTATGATTGATTTTTTTTTGGGGGGGTGCCTGGGTTCCCTTAATATAGTTTTGTAACTTATATAATATGTAGATATATTATTTTATTAACTAATCGCCATGAAACTTTTTAAAATGTTGTTGAGTACACTCCCACGAGGGTTTCTGGATACAATGGATGTTTCTTGATCAAACTTGGTAGATACTTTGTCAATGTCTCGTATTTAAAAAAATTCAGGGGATTGAAACCTTGATATCCAAAAAATAAGCACTTTTTATTTCAAAATTTCCATGCGTTACGGCCTTAACCCTCCAAATCGTTCGCCATCTAAAACTTTCTTATTTATGGCCCAATCTTTACTAAGTTTGTTTGGGGCTTCCTTGTTCTAATCGACACTGACAAACGTACTCATTTCATTGGTATGACGCTAATCTCAGTTGCCATATTGAACTTACCTAACGTTCTTTGTTACTTTTGTTCCCATCAAAAGGATGTTTGATACGCGATATTCCAACAAAAACAGAATCTAAAATTTCCCATGCGATTGCGGGTATTTTGCCCGTAAAACAATAAATACTAGTTTATTAATTTTTAACAAGCAGTCTTTTTACTATGCATTTAGTCCTAGAGCACGATTTCGATCACATATTTCGATCAAGTGTACTTATTAATGTTTTATATATATATATATATATATATATATATATATATATATATATATATATATATATATATATATTAGCATTTATTATAATTAATAAACACAATAATTTTAATTTAAACATTTATAAAATGAGTAAAATGTAAGAAAAACGTCTACAATATCAATGTTTGATCCGGATGGATTGCTAATTTTACTAGCCTTCAAATGTATAGCATTTTAAATTGTATATTGCAGTGCCATTAATATCTCGCTCTTTTCTGAATGATTTATATACTACTCCTTAAAATATTTCATTTATAAACAGTAATAAGAAATCCTAGTAATAAAGATAAACTCCTCGACAAATGTCAAACGAATAAAATTTCATAGCTGTATAGCTCGGCGCTGTAGCTCTTTTTTTTAAAAAAAAATGGCCTTCGAGTTTTTTCCTGTTTTAAATACTACTTACGTGAAAATAATTTAATAAATGTGTCAACTATTTCTTTGTTAATAGATCTACTCTCAATGACTTTGCATTTATGAAAACATGATGACTATAAACATAAGCACAATAAGCTACGCATGCAAGCAAATTTCATTAATTAATTTGTGAACTGTGTATTATTCAAGTTATATAATTAAACATCTAAGCATGGATTGGTGCAACTGATTTGGTAATTGAAAGAAACTACATTTGGATACAAGATGACCAGCTTCCAAATGGCCACATATCAAATTCATGGGATTTGAACAATTTGATAATCAAAACGATGCATAAGAAGATGAGGATTGTCTCAGTTTAATTAACACAATGACGTTAAATGAAGCTTCATGCACCTCAAGCTATTCATATATCTGTATGGATATAACGAAAAGTACGTTTCGAAAATATATATTTACATGTCTTCAATATTTCTATGCACTTAAAATAGTTCGTATTTTGCGCAAATTTAAACTTTTAAATATGGATGGTTATATATTAAAAATCACAAATTCACACACACATACACAAACACACACATATATATATATATATATATATATATATATATATATATATATATATATATATATATATATATGTATGCATATATATATATATATATATACTAGGGGCAAGTACCCGGCTTCTCCCGGGTTTAACAACAACAGCAACAACAACAGCAACAACAACAGCAACAACGACAAAAACAACAAAAACAAAACAACAACAAAAACAACCAAATTAACAACAAAATAACTACAACAACAACAGCAACAACAACAAAGCAACAACAACAAAACAACAAATACAACAGCAACAACAACAAAGCAACAACAACGTGAAGGACATTGTCGTTAGAGGACAAGGGATGTGGACAACAACAACAACAGCAAAAACAACACAAAAGCAACAACAGCAACAGCAACAACAACAGCAACAACAACAAAAACAACAACAGCAACAACAACAAAAACAAAACAACAAAAACATCAACAACAAAACAACAACAAAACAACAACAAAGCAACAACTACAACAAAAACAGCAACAACAACAAAGCAACAAAAACAAAACAACAACAAAAGCAACAACAACAAAGCAACAACAACAAAAAAATTATTTTATGGCGATAATCGCCTTCTTGTTAATCTCGACACCAAAATGTTTATTAATTTGCGTCATTATTTTACGTCTTAATTTTCAATAATTTTTATTATATATAGCTCATATAGGGAAAAACTACATTTTGGGCCCCCGGGCCCCAGTATCTTATATTTAAGGAACGAAACCTGTTTAATAACCTTTCCGGTATAATTTTGTGTACGTGTACAAAATTTCACGTTATTTGGTTGTCTGGATCTTGAGTTATTAGGGAACAGACAGACATACATCCAGACAACAAATGCGGCTTATATATAGAGAGACTAGGGGCAAGTACCCGGCTTCGCCCGGGTTTAACAACAACAGCAACATAACAAAAACAACAACAGCAACAAAACAACAAAAACAAACAACCAAAACAACAACAACTACAACAACAACAGCAACAACAACAAAGCAACAACAACAAAACAACAACTACAACAACAACAACAACAGCAACAACGACAAAACCAACAACAGAAACAGCAACAGCAACAAAACAACAAAAACAAAACAACAAAAAAAAACAAAATCAACAACAAAACAACAATAAAACAAATACAGCAACAACAACAAATCAACAACAACAAAACAACAACTACAACAGCAACAACAACAAAGCAACAACAACATGAAGGACATTGTCGTTGCAGGGCAAGGGATGTGGACAACAACCACAACAGCAAAAACAACACAAAAGCAACAACCTCAACAGCAACAGCAACAAAAACAGCAACAACAACAACAACAAAAACAACAACAGCAACAACAACAAAAACAAAACAACAACAAAAACATCAACAACAAAACAACAACAAAACAACAACAAAACAACAACTACAACAACAGCAACAACAACAACAGCAACAACAACAAAACAACAACTAAAACAACAAAAGCAACAACAACAAAGCAACAACAACAAAAAAATTATTTTATGGCGATAATCGCCTTCTTGTTAATCTCGACACCAAAATGTTTATTAATTTGCGTCATTATTTTACGTCTTAATTTTCAATAATTTTTATTTTATATAGCTCATATAGGGAAAAACTACATTTTGGGCCCCCGGCCCCCAGTATCTTATATATATGGAACGAAACCTGTTTACTAACCTTTCCGGTATAATTTTGTGTACGTGTACCAAATTTCACGTTATTTGGTTGTCTGGATCTTGAGT
Organism: Ampullaceana balthica; assembly: GCA_944989445.1. Taxonomy (NCBI): domain Eukaryota; kingdom Metazoa; phylum Mollusca; class Gastropoda; family Lymnaeidae; genus Ampullaceana; species Ampullaceana balthica. The sequence continues at coordinate 921,057 of CALYLW010000401.1, forward strand.
TATTAGGGAACAGACAGACAACAAATGCGTCTTTTATATATAGAGACTAGGGGCAAGTACCCGGCTTCGCCCGGGTTTAAAATAAGGTTTTCTGTAGAAGCGTACACAACTAACTGTTTACTTGCATGCTATAAAATGGTACATTTAACAGTGTATGTGCTGCATGGCTTAATTTCAAGGATGTCACCATCCTCATCTTTCACAATAACAGTTTTGAGATCTTCAAATGAAATAGGTCGCCGAATAGGGTGCAGCAGGAGGCGCATGTGAAATGCTTCTCTGTTGTGAGGATGCACAGTGTACACTCTTCCCAAGGCATTGTCTGTCACATATCCCGGGAAGTCTGCAAGAGGTATACCTTTTTTCGGATTTGCCAGACCTATTGACTGGCATCCCAGCGAAAATGTCTAGGCACTTCAGAATACAGCAATGTTTTTGCAAGAGGATCTGTTTTGCAGAGATCAAAAAACGCTGTTAATGTAGTCTTTGTTGGAGTGTCTGTCAAATGTGCTGTTGGCTGTCCTGGTTTATAGTATACTCCTTGGCCTCCTTCAAGATGTACTGCCAAGTGAACAACTGTTGAATACCTTTGATGGATGGGAAAGTTAAGCAGGCGCCACACTGCCTCACTGCTACTAATGTATCGTCCTTGTTGATAATTAATTGGTAACCCCATCAAGCCTGTTCGGCATTTCATTTGCAACAGTAAACATGGCTGCATCACTTCCCTTGGTAACATAATTGCAAATCTACTTGATGCTTGTGTTTCTATGACGTACATAGGTCATTCCATCCTGTGCATATTCATGCATGTAACGGGGCCCTCCACTGAAGGATGAAGGCAGCACCACTAATTTGCCAAGATTTTCAGAAGTCACATTGTTGTCATTCCTTACTGCCTCTAATAGTACACCATAGTCCTCAGCTCTAAGTTTTGTTTGGTTGAGTCTGATGAAACGCAATCTCTCATTCTCAACCTTAGCATACATATCCACTATGTATTGCTGGAAAAGGCGCGGGCATCTGAGGAGTGTATTAAATTCGTTGACTCTTTGCATCATGCGATGTGCATAGTAGTCATTGCTTGTGGCCTTGTTTACAACTTTTATGTTCAAATCATAGCCATCTTCTCCTCTAACAAATAGCAGAGGATACTGAAGTGGATCATATGACCTGTGAGTGTCTTGAATCCTTTGAAGTGGCATTTGTGAGCAACTTCTTGAATGCAGCACAATGTCTCTACGATCACCTAGCTCTCCAGCAATCATGATGCCACTTCACTAACAGATGGTGCATTGAATCTGCCTTTGTGTTCCTTTAATGGTGCTTTGCCGGAAATTTTGATTTTGTAGTCCACTTGAGTGTTATCCATAATCTCAGCAGCCATTTTAAATGACCTCACATAGCTGTTATGCTGATGCAGCATTCTTTGCAGTTTGAGGACAATGTTTCTGTCAACAGGACTGTCAAGCAAATCCAGTCGTCTTTGCACTTGCTCATCTTCTCCCAAGAAGTAAATCTGGAGATATTTGCTGTCTACAGCATTGACTGGATGAAGAGGTCCAGCATGGTGGTACACTTGGCCTTGGACCTTGAATGTTGGTGTCCACCCGTTATTCACGACAACATTAGACTTGAAGGAAGTCACGGCAAACATATTATTGAATAGTCTAATAAGTTTCACAAAGTCCTTTGATTGTGCAGTTTCACCATTCAACAGAATGCACAATGGTTCTGGTGGCTTTAGAATTGGGGGCAGTTTGACTTTACCACTGGAACAGCACATGCCTGGAGTTTCTTTGCTCAGCTGTTTCAGCTGCTCTGGGAACTCTGTGGCGGACCTGATCTGCCTGGATTTTATATATTTTTTTTTCGTATGTTATCATTGCGGGAGAGTACTCAACAACTTCCCAAAGTTTCATGCTCCTATTTACACGGGAAGTTGGATATTTAATGATTAGTCTGTTTTATATAGCTCATATTAGGAAAATACCTACATTTTGGCCCAAGGCCCCCTAGTGAGTAATAATTTTATATATTTTTTTCGCATGTTACCATCGCGCGAGGGTACTCAAAATCTTCCAAAAGTTTCATTCTTCTACTTACATGGTAATTTGGAGAATTATTGATGAGTCAGTTTGATATATGAAAAAAAACTACATTCAGGCCTCTGACCACCCAGTGAGTGATACTTTTTATTAATGTTTCGCCAGTTACCATTTTGGGAGGGTATATAACAACTTCACAAAGTTTCATGCTTCTACCTACACAGGAAATAGGAGATTTAATGATGAGCCTGATTTATATAGCTCATTTAAGAAAAAACTACGTTTGGGCCCCCGCCCACCCCCCTACCCAGTTAGTGATAACTTTATACTTTTTTCGACTGTTACCATTGCGGGAGGGTACTCAACGACTTTCCAAATTTTCATGCTTCTACCTACTCGGGAATATGAGGAATTGGTGTTGATTCAGTTTTATATAGCCCATATAAGGAAAAACCGGTTTTGGGGCACCCCGGCCCACCCATGAGTGGAAATGTTTACATTATTTTTCACCAATTATCGTCATAATAGTGTATTTGGCAAGTTCCCAAAAGTTTCATGCTTCTACCCTCACGGGAGGTTGGAGAATTAGTTTTGAGTCAGTTTTAAATATACGGAAAAAAAATACATTTTGGCCCCGCCCCCAGTAAGTGATAATTTATATAATTCATTTTTCTGTTGTATGGGGTTTATTTGTTTTAAAGAAACATTTCGAAACGCAATGTTTGAGCTTAAAATGTGCCCTGCTGGTTTCGTTTAAGTTATGCAAAAAGTATAAACACAGTTGCTTAGCTACAGTGTTTATGCCACCCAGGGATGGACGATATTATTGACTCCTACCCTCGCCGATAAAAGGAAAAAGCTTGATCGGACGACTGGATAAAATACATATAGAATATACAAAAAAGAAACAGTGTAAAGTAAAAAAATATGTAATTTGCAAACAAATTTTATAAAAATATATACGTAATCTTGTTAGAGGCGCAACATTAACAGACATAAAAATAAACCATTTCATAACATTTAGTTCACAACAAAAAACACACACACTCACTGATTCACACATGTGCACACAAATACTTAAACGCACACCCACAGCGGTATATTAACAATTAAAATAATAACTGCTCTTTTCACTTTGTTTCCTATTTACAAATTAATATGAACTCAAACTATGACGTCACATCACATTATTTTATGGCAATAAACGCCATCTTGTTAATCTCGACACCAAAATGTTTAATATTTTTACGTCTTAATTTTCAATAATTTTTATTTTATATAGCTCATATAGGGAAAAACTACATTTTGGGCCCCCAGCCCCCAGTATCTTATATATATGGAACGAAACCTGTTTAATAACCTTTCCGGTATAATTTTGTGTACGTGTACCAAATTTCACGTTATTTGGTTGTCTGGATCTTGAGTTATAAGGGAACAGACAGACGACGGACAGACAACAAATGCCTCTTATATATATAGAGACAATTTATTTAATTCGTATAGCATTTGAATATAATTATTTTGAGCCTTAAACAACAGAAGCAGAGACAAATTTAAACCATGATGTGGTAAATAGCATTTACCTTTGTCTACCTACGAAGATGATCACGGTTTCCTTTACAGCGAGCTCAACCCGCACAACTAACATCAATACTTACCTTCAACGACTTTTGGTTACGTATCAATTTCAATAAGGTTTTAGCACATCAACATTCATCTTTTCGCCTCCAAACCAAATACTAATAAAGTTCACTCGGAGACTTTTTAGCTTGGCGTCATCCAACAATTCTAAAAACGCCGACCAGTGTCTAAAGCTTTCTCGAGCAGAATTGTCGAGATAAATATCCACATCTTGGAGAACGTTTCCGAAAGATGTTGCAAATTTTATGGCTCGTTTTCCTGGTAAGAATTTAATTCAAGATTTTAATGTTCTGTTGTTGAAACTTTATATTTAAAAACGACAGAGAGAAAGTAGTTAATTAATAATTATATTTAGAAACATAAGAGAATGATCGAACTCTGTCTAACAACGATTACATATAAATGTTTGTGACATTATGAAAAGTCATTGGGGGCTTGAATGTTAAGGAACCTTCAAACCCACACTCTGAAATCAATGGAGCAATGTTACTGCACCTCAAGTTACAACAACAAAACAACAAAAACAAAACAACAACAAAAACAACAAAAACAACAAAACAACCAAAACAAAACAACAACAACTTTTTGCATAACTTAAACGAAACCAGCAGGGCACATTTTAAGCTCAAACATTGCGTTTCGAAATGTTTCTTTAAAACAAATAAACCCCAATACAACAGAAAAATGAATTATATAAATTATCACTTACTGGGGGCGGGGCCAAAATGTTTTTTTTTCCGTATATTTAAAACTGACTCAAAACTAATTCTCCAACCTCCCTTGAGGGTAGAAGCATGAAACTTTTGGGAACTTGCCAAATACACTATTATGACGATAATTGGTGAAAAATAATGTAAACATTTCCACTCATGGGTGGCCGGGTGCCCCAAAACCGGTTTTTCCTTATATGGGCTATATAAAACTGAATCAACACCAATTCCTCATATTCCCGAGTAGGTAGAATCATGAAAATTTGGAAAGTCGTTGAGTACCCTCCCGCAATGGTAACAGTCGAAAAAAGTATAAAGTTATCACTAACTGGGTAGGGGGGTTGGGCGGGGGCCCAAACGTAGTTTTTTCTTAAATGAGCTATATAAATCAGGCTCATCATTAAATCTCCTATTTCCTGTGTAGGTAGAAGCATGAAACTTTGTGAAGTTGTTATATACCCTCCCAAAATGGTAACTGGCGAAACATTAATAAAAATTATCACTCACTGGGTGGTCAGAGGCCTGAATGTAGTTTTTTTTCATATATCAAACTGACTCATCAATAATTCTCCAAATTACCATGTAAGTAGAAGAATGAAACTTTTGGAAGATTTAGAGTACCCTCGCGCGATGGTAACATGCGAAAAAAATATATAAAATTATTACTCACTAGGGGGCCTTGGGTCAAAATGTAGGTATTTTCCTAATATGAGCTATATAAAACAGACTAATCATTAAATATCCAACTTCCCGTGTAAATAGGAGCATGAAACTTTGGGAAGTTGTTGAGTACTCTCATATCATATATTTTTAAAAAGTATTTAGTTATGCAGTTTCATCCATAGTTGCTTTTTCCGTAAACGATTATTAGAAGCAATATTATAACTTACGTAGAGCACTAAACATAAAACTTTTGCTCCTTGTTTAGGTCTGTAACTACTGGCACCAATGTTTCCTTGATCCAGTTCTGTGGAGAAAGGGTCAATTTGAGTTCATGGAGAAGAGACCCGTGCCTGAAAGTGAAATAAATGACTTAATGAGGAACACATCGTCCTTGGTTGTAACTTATACAATAATTTTATATGCTTTTTTCGCATGTTACCATCGCGCGAGGGTACTCAAAATCTTCCAAAAGTTTCATTCTTCTACTTACATGGTAATTTGGAGAATTATTGATGAGTCATATAATAATATATATAATATATATAATTCATTTTTCTGTTGTATGGGGTTTATTTGTTTTAAAGAAACATTTCGAAACGCAATGTTTGAGCTTAAAATGTGCCCTGCTGGTTTCGTTTAAGTTATGCAAAAAGTATAAACACAGTTGCTTAGCTACAGTGTTTATGCCACCCAGGGATGGACGATATTATTGACTCCTACCCTCGCCGATAAAAGGAAAAAGCTTGATCGGACGACTGGATAAAATACATATAGAATATACAAAAAAGAAACAGTGTAAAGTAAAAAAATATGTAATTTGCAAACAAATTTTATAAAAATATATACGTAATCTTGTTAGAGGCGCAACATTAACAGACATATAAATAAACCATTTCATAACATTTAGTTCACAACAAAAAACACACACACTCACTGATTCACACATGTGCACACAAATACTTAAACGCACACCCACAGCGGTATATTAACAATTAAAATAATAACTGCTCTTTTCACTTTGTTTCCTATTTACAAATTAATATGAACTCAAACTATGACGTCACATCACATTATTTTATGGCAATAAACGCCATCTTGTTAATCTCGACACCAAAATGTTTAATATTTTTACGTCTTAATTTTCAATAATTTTTATTTTATATAGCTCATATAGGGAAAAACTACATTTTGGGCCCCCAGCCCCCAGTATCTTATATATATGGAACGAAACCTGTTTAATAACCTTTCCGGTATAATTTTGTGTACGTGTACCAAATTTCACGTTATTTGGTTGTCTGGATCTTGAGTTATAAGGGAACAGACAGACGACGGACAGACAACAAATGCGTCTTATATATATAGAGAAGTCTAATAAGTTTCACAAAGTTCTTTGATTGTGCAGTTTCACCATTCAACAGAATGCACAATGGTTCTGGTGGCTTTAGAATTGGGGGCAGTTTGACTTTACCACTGGAACAGCACATGCCTGGAGTTTCTTTGCTCAGCTGTTTCAGCTGCTCTGGGAACTCTGTGGCGGACCTGATCTGCCTGGATTTTATATATTTTTTTTTCGTATGTTATCATTGCGGGAGAGTACTCAACAACTTCCCAAAGTTTCATGCTCCTATTTACACGGGAAGTTGGATATTTAATGATTAGTCTGTTTTATATAGCTCATATTAGGAAAATACCTACATTTTGGCCCAAGGCCCCCTAGTGAGTAATAATTTTATATATTTTTTTCGCATGTTACCATCGCGCGAGGGTACTCAAAATCTTCCAAAAGTTTCATTCTTCTACTTACATGGTAATTTGGAGAATTATTGATGAGTCATATAATAATATATATAATATATATAATTAATTTTTCTGTTGTATGGGGTTTATTTGTTTTAAAGAAACATTTCGAAACGCAATGTTTGAGCTTAAAATGTGCCCTGCTGGTTTCGTTTAAGTTATGCAAAAAGTATAAACACAGTTGCTTAGCTACAGTGTTTATGCCACCCAGGGATGGACGATATTATTGACTCCTACCCTCGCCGATAAAAGGAAAAAGCTTGATCGGACGACTGGATAAAATACATATAGAATATACAAAAAAGAAACAGTGTAAAGTAAAAAAAATATGTAATTTGCAAACAAATTTTATAAAAATATATACGTAATCTTGTTAGAGGCGCAACATTAACAGACATATAAATAAACCATTTCATAACATTTAGTTCACAACAAAAAAACACACACACTCACTGATTCACACATGTGCACACAAATACTTAAACGCACACCCACAGCGGTATATTAACAATTAAAATAATAACTGCTCTTTTCACTTTGTTTCCTATTTACAAATTAATATGAACTCAAACTATGACGTCACATCACATTATTTTATGGCAATAAACGCCATCTTGTTAATCTCGACACCAAAATGTTTAATATTTTTACGTCTTAATTTTCAATAATTTTTATTTTATATAGCTCATATAGGGAAAAACTACATTTTGGGCCCCCAGCCCCCAGTATCTTATATATATGGAACGAAACCTGTTTAATAACCTTTCCGGTATAATTTTGTGTACGTGTACCAAATTTCACGTTATTTGGTTGTCTGGATCTCGAGTTATAAGGGAACAGACAGACGACGGACAGACAACAAATGCGTCTTATATATATAGAGATAGATATATATATACGAGAGCAATACCCGTGCGATGCTACGGGTAGGCACAATGAAAATAACTTTATTTGGATTTGAGTTTCACATTCCCCTTAATAATGAGTGTAAACGTATCAGGAAATTAGGGTAGTCATAAATCAAACCCGTTCTTTATAAAAATCACGATATGTGTGTCTAGAAAATAGATAGTATGATGAATTTAAATATTACCCATCAATGTTGGTATTTCTACTTTAATAACGCACGCTTTTGTCTATATGCTTTACCAGAATAACAAAGGTCCTTAACAGTTACAAAAATCTAATGGGCAAGGCTCAATTTCTTTTTCCATTAATCAAATAATGAAAAAAATATCTTTGATTCCTTTGGTTCTAGGAAAAAGCTCTTAAAATCACCCACTCCATTTTATAAGCTAAGTATGAAATTAGTTCAAGACGTATAGGATATTTTTTTAGCATAGTAACAAAGCAATAAATTGGCAGATACTTGTTTCACTTAAATAATGGATTATTCTTCTTTGTATTTATATTCAAGCCTTTTTTCATTGTAGCTTTTTTAGCTTATAAAATGAATATAAGTTAGGGCTTAATATATAACATATATTATGTAGGCATTTGATTTTAAAACAGAATAGTTTTTAAAAAATCAGTCTGTATACAAAACTTTATCCTCGTTGTATAATATTGCTCAAATAAGATCAAGTTGTTATGTCACAATATCAGTTGCTGTTAGTGTATTTTTTTGCAAGAACAGGGTAGGCACAATTAAAAAATAACTTTATTTGCTTTTGGGTCTCAAATTTCCCTTAAAAATGAATGTAGATGCATCATGAAATTAGGGTAGTGATAAATCAAACCACTTTTTATAAAATTCACGATATGTGTGTCGAGAATATAGTGAGTATGATGAATTTAAATATTAACCATCAATTTTGGTATGTCTGCTTTAAAAACGCATGCTTTTCTCTATATAATATACTCCTAAAGAATATAAATGTACTTAACAGTTATAAAAATCTAATCGGCAAGGCTCAATTTCTGTTCACATGAATAACAAAAAAATTTAAAATATCTTTCCATATGATTCCTTTGGTTCTAGGAAAATGCTCTGAAAAACACCAATTCCATTGTTTAGTTTAAGCATGAAATTATTATTATTATTTTTTTTAATGTAACAAACAAAATGTACATTATATATTATTTCTTAAACATAAAAACCTTAATTATCTTCTGTTATGTTTAATATCATGTTTTGAATTGTTTGTCTAAAAATGTGTTCTAATGTTATGTTTGTGTAACTGTGGTTATGGAAGAATGCCGTAAGTCTGTGATGCCATATGTGTTTTCTGTACTGTGAAAGTATTTTTTAAGCTTATAGTTTGTTGTTTCTTGTTTATAGAGTCTGGTATTATGTTTAGTGTTATTGCTTTGTCTATATCTACCTTGTGTATTGTGCCTGCTTGTATGAATTGTTGGAGTGTGTTTTTAGTTTGTAAAATTGTATTGCATGTGAGATATAAATGTTGTTCTGTCTCATCAGCTCCTGGCCTACAGAGTGGACAGCCTATTCTTGCACCTCTGTCTTTATAATTTCTTGATGAGACTGGTGTTGTATTGTAAATTAGTCTGTATGTTATTTCTTTTTCTTTATTTGATATTTCTTTGATATGTGTATTTTTAAAAGTTTCCTCAGTGTTTTTAATTCCATAAACTTGTGTCCATTTAATTCTATTGTTCAGAGGTGTTGCTTGTCTTTTTATTAAATGTGTATATATTTCTTTGGTTGTTTTGTGTACTACTTATTCATTACCTTTTATTGCTTTGATGCATGCTGTATGAAATTGTGATTGATTTCTACCCATTTAATTTTCAGTGCTGTTATCAATTGCTATTAAATGTCATATTCTGATTCCTAAGTAATAATGTGTGAATGTATTTTCTGATCTTTTTTTAATGGCTTGTCCTTTACATTTTATTCTTAGTTCTTGTATTTTTGTTTGTATGTCTTGCAAGTTTATTCCTCTATTTAGCTTAGATTGTATTAGTGTTGTTTGTTTGATAGTGTGTATTGTTCCTTGGAATATGTATTTAGTTATGTGTGAGTTAATTTCTTATAAAATTATCGGTGGGGGTACCCATATTGTTCCTGTATATATTGTTTTGGGGTGACATATGTGCTTATAATTGTGCTCCCTCCAAACATTTTCTGTGCTGTGTATTTGTTTTTGTCAATAATTTATTTAATTGATTGTTCAATATCCCTCCATATTTCATTGTTTGTCTGTGTTTGATTATTGGAATAAAAGATCCCATAAATTCTAAGACTCTCCTTTCTAATTATGCCTAAGGGGAAATCTAGTCTATCTTGCCAGCTACCTATCCCCATAATTTCAGATTTGTTTACATTATTCTTGGACCCACTACCTTTTCCAAAATCTTGCAAAATTGAAATTATTTTATGAATTGACCTATCATTTGTGGGGAAAAATACCGTGTCATCTGCATAAGCAATCACTTTAATATCTCTGGCTCCAGGGATCCCTATTCCTGTAATGTTTTTCTCCATTATGATTTTCTCTATAAGTGGTTCAAAGGATAAAATATATAGATAAGGGGATAAAAGACACCCTTGTCTAACTGATCTTTTAATTGCAATGTTTTTTTTAAATTATATTATTTATTATCAGTTTGCTGATAGGCGTTCTGTATAGAATTTTAACCCAATTACAAAAATACTCCCCTAATTTATTGTGTTGTAATATCTTGTGAAGGTATGCATGGTCTACCCTGTCAAAGGCTTTTTCCTGGTCTAGTGATAATATACATGTTTGAATTTGTTTTTCACTTGTATATTGAATAATGTCTCTGATTAAATGATTGTGGTTGTTGATGTCCCTGCCTTTAATGCTGCATTGTTGATTGACATGAATTAGAGTATTTAAATCGGTTTTAGTTTATTGGCTAATGTTTTAGTAAGAATTTTATAATCTGTGTTGAGTAATGATATGGGCCTGTAATTTATAAGTTGTGTTTTCTCTGTGTCTTTCTTTGATAGAAGTGTGATGTATGAAGTGTTCATTGAATTTGGTAGTTCCATGTTGTTGTAAGCTTCTTCTAAAGTTGCATGTAATATTGGGCCCAGTGTTGTAAAAAAGAAGTTGTAAAACTCTGATTAAGAAGAATTAGTTATTATTTGAGCAAGATAATATTTATTTGAATATGTATGCTTAGTGGAGAGTGGAAATATGGTTTATGGGTTTAATATACGCATCTTCTTTTCACACGAATATGAACATAAAAACTTTTTTTTTAAATTCATAGAGATTGATTTTCTAATAAATTATGTCATTTTGAAAGGACGTCCCAATCTTTTCTTCTAGTATTAACAAAGCAATAAATTGGCAGATACTTGTTCCACTAAAACAATGATTACTTTTCGTTGTATTTGTATTTAAGCCTTTTTTCATTGTAGCTTTTTTTAGCTTAGTAAATGACATATTTGGTAATGTATGGCATATTTGGTAACGGTCTTAATATATAACATATATTTGACGGCATTTGATATTAAATCAGAATAATTTAAATAGAATTTTTTCAAGAAAGTGTATACAGCTTAAAAGAAAACTGCCATTTAGTAAACCACATGAGCTGCCTTTGAAATCAGTCTTTATACAAAACTTTATCCTCGTTGCATAATATTGCTCAAATAAAATCAAGCTGTTATGTCTAAATATCAGTTGCTGTTAGTGTATTTTTTCGCTTGAGCACGCACTTTCTGATGCTAGAACCTATATATGAATCGTAATACCTACGATATGTCTTTACACTAAATATATGTATACCTTAAAGAACAGTACAGTTTATACCCGTAGTGTGTGCCACCCAACTCATAAAAAGCATATTATTCATGTGAATTTTGATGCTTAAGTAAGGTGTGCATGGGTTTTATTTGTTTTAAAAAAAACATTTTGAATCGCAATGTCTGGGCTTAAAATTTACCCTGCTGATTTAGTTTAATATATGCAAACGTATAAAAACATTTGCTAAGCTATAGTGCTTATGTCATCCAGGGTTGGGCGATATTATTGACCAATAAATGTTACATTTCAAAAGGTCATAAAGTTGTACTCAATATAAAAATAGCTGTTCCACTTATTACCCACACTTATTGGTCCGTGCATATAACTCCTATATATAATCCATTTTCGTCTATAACAGTACCGACTTTTTTTTCACGAAAAGTTGTAAAATGATACTGTGTATTTGATAATAAACAAAATAATAGTATATCTATATAAATATTGCTAAAATATTATACTAAAGAAAACAGTGACGGTGGTTTGTAAACAGAACGTTAGGTAAATTAACGTTGAACATAAATGTAGACTGTTGGAGAAAGATTAAAACAAATAAATTTTTCGAACGGCTGGATGACGTACATCTCGAAAATACATAAAGAAAACAGTGTAAAGATGTAATTTGCAAATATATATTAATTATTTAAAATTTAAAAAGAAAAATATATACGTATTCTTTTTAGAGGCGCAACATTACCACACATAAAAATAAACCGTTTCATCACATTTAGTTCACAACATAGACACACACACACACACACAAACATAAACACACAAACAGATAGTACCATTAAAAAAAGCACATTTCATTGAAATAACCGCGGCTCTTTTTACTTTGTTTCCATTTTACAAATTAATATGAGCTCGAACTATTACGTCACGTCACAATATTTTATTGCGAGAAACGCCGTCTTGTTAATCTCGACTCCAACATGTTTATCATTTTACGTTTTCAATAATTTATTTTATTTTCGGGAGTTACCCCGCATAGCGAGCACACACACTCAGACGCGCTTAGGCGCAATATATATAGGGATATATATATATATATATATATATATATATATATATATATTAGGGCTGTTAACGATTAATTTAAATTTAAAAGTTAACTTTTGAAATATTAACGATTGATTAATCGTTAATTTCGATTAAATCTAAAAATTGAAATTAATGGTGTTATAAGTAACATTTATTAAAATATTTGTCGAAAATCGAAATAACACTGGAATGTCTTCTTTAAATGAAATCATTTAACCAACAACGCAAACAGACAAGTGTATTGACATCATTTGATTCAAGGAATGAGCGGGTCTTATTGGCAATATAACCAGCCCAGCTGAACAATTGTTCACATAGCTTTAGATTGTCTCAGCTGCAGTTTCCGATACTGTAGTGGATGTTCGGTTTGCAGTTGATATGTAAGCGAAGTGTTAGAACCATGGTAGTAAAATTCTCTTTAAGCAGCGTGGCTGCGCAGATATTTGACCTACGCCACACAGGAGTTTAGAATAACCGCGATGCAAATTTTGAAAAATATTGCACAAAAAATGGACGTTGTGGAACTTTGCTGACGAGTTTTTTTTTAACTTTACACACGGACGAACGAAGCTTACACTCAGAGGGAACATTGCATGGTAGGCAAACTATTTATTTCAATGGACACAATAACCGTTATCAACATTTTGAACATTCACGTCAGTCAATAGTTTAAAATCAAAATGTTCATGTAATCGTCCGGAAATTAGTTTATATTTATCGGCCGAAATATTTTACTTTTTGACTTCCAGTAAGTTTATAAATATGGTTCAATTTATTGTTAAAAAATTTAATCGTAAAAATATTCAACAATTAATCAAGGAATTATTGTTTAATTACCGCAGCCTTAATATATCTATATATATAAAAATCAAAGTATATCTGTGTGTGTGCATGTCCTTTATAGCTGACTAAACTATTCATCCTAACATCATGAAATTTTCGGAGACTGTTGAGTACCTACCTGGAATGGTAACTGGCAACTTTTTTTATTCTAAATTTAACACTCATGGGGCACCGGGGGCCCATATTGTCATTTGTTGCTTAAATAAGATATATAAAATTAGTTTATGCGTTAGCTACTGAGTAAATGAATGGATCTTAACCAAAATTTGAATACAAAAACCTGGTAGCCCATATTAAAATAATATAGGGCACATAACTTCAAATGTCCATTCCTTCGGGACCGTTATCCCCAAATGTCTTTTCTTCGTATATGTTTAATTTATTTTCCCCCATTCAATTTTTCACGATCTTGAGAAATATATTTATGAGGAAACTTAATTAAAATGAAAAGGTTTTTAAAATTTAAATGTATCACCGAATGGGCCCAGGGGCCCCTAAATGTCTTTTTTTCTTATGTCTATATATATATAAATCAAAGTATCTCTGTGTGTGTGCATGTCATTTATAGTAGACTAAACAATTCATCCGATCGTCATCAAATTTTCGGAGACTGTTGAGTACCTACCTGGGATGGTAAGTGGCAACTTTTTTTCTAAATTTAACACTCATGGGGCACCGATGGCCCATAATGTCATTTGTTGCTTATATGAGCTATATAAAAATTAGTTTAAGCGCTAGCTACTGTGTAAATTGTTGGATCTTAACCAAACTTTGTATGTGACAACTTGATAGCCAACATTAAAATACCATAGGGCACTGAACTGCAAATAGTCATTCGTTTGGGGCTGGGGGCCCTAAAATTCATATTTCTTAAACGTTTAAGATTTTATTCACCATTCAGTCATTAACAGTGTTTTGAACTTTATATCTTGGCCAGAATGGGCCCTGGGGCCCTTAATGTCATTTTTTAAAAAATCTTAAATGAGTTATATACAAATTAGTCCCATACGAAAACTTGGTAGCCTATATTAAAATACTATAGACACTGAATTTCTAATGCCAATATCTTCGGGGCCGGGGGCCCCAAATGTCTTTTTCGTATATGTTGAAGATATTTTTCCTATTTACTTTTTAAAGATCTTGAGAAATATAGTCACAATAAAAATGAACTAAAATGAACAGGTTTTTGAAATTGACCTCTTGCACAGAATGGGCCGGTGGGCCTGTTAATGTTATTTTCCCACTATATTAGGTATATAAAAAGTAGTTTAAGTGTTGGATAATGAGAAAATAACTGGATTTTAACCAAACTATATACTACTATATTACTATAGGGCACTGAACTCTTAAGTTCCATTCTTTCGGAGCTGGGGGCCCCAACGTCTTTTTACTGAACTTTAATTTTTTGTGTTCCCTATTCAATTTTACACGATATTGAGGATTATAGCTTGAGTACAATGGTAATTAAAAAAACTATATTATCACTCAATTTGGGGCTTGGCCCTTGATATCGTTTCTTCTTTGTACGCTATTTAATTATTTATTTATTTATCCGTTTGCTATGAAACTTGGAATTTTTTTTTCTAGCTTCCACGATGGTTTCTCCAGAATTATTTTTAAACATACCACTCATTGGTTTCTTTAAAATTATTCATTTTTACTGAGAGCGTTGCAACGCACGACGGGTCTGCTAGTATATATATATATATATATATATATATATATATATATATATATATATATATATATATATATCGTTAGAAATGCCGGGATATATGTATATATATATATATATATATATATATATACATATATCCCGGCATTTCTAACGATTTATCTCAATATTTTCATGTACGTTCGCTAGTATAACCAACTCTACAGCAGTATTGCATTCAAACTGTAATAGGTATTTATGGCTAGTCAAGAGACACGTCTTTAACACACTGTGGTCTGGTTAACAACTGTCTTTAATCACTATATACAATTCACTGTGATCAACTGTACAATCAACTACCTAAGCATCTCGCATGCAATCAACTGCAATCCACCAACTTAAGCAGCTTGAATGCAATCAACTGCAATCAACCTGTATCAACCTCGGTTGCCTCTTGAACCGTACATTTATAGCCAGCTATTCTCTCAGTCCTTGACCATCACGCTTACAGTTCACCTCTCAAACCACGTGTTTCATACTAGGTCAAGTCATTGCATTCTCATACAATGTAAACACAAAAACACGTCTCTCACATCTCCCTTCTAGCAAGACAAATGAATGACCCAGATTATCAATAAGATAATAATACGATTACAAACATCGAACAATTCAGTAAATTAATTCTAACACTGAATCTCCAAATGTCTTTCAAAGCACAGCACACCTTAATGTCTCTTTATCTGGGTATCTCTTTGGTGGCTGCACCTGTCTCCCGTCTCTTGTTGTTGTTGCTGCTGACTTCGCTTAAGTATCATGTTTTGGTCGTTTACAAACATGATCGCAGTCAAGGAACTCCAGCCAAGTTCTTTTAAAAGAACTATCCAATCCTTTACCAGGATTGTTTGTTCCATCTCCGTCATCAACGATGACTGAAGTTTTCTGACCTTTTGCTAACTGGGTGGACTCTTTCGCTCTCTGAGTTACGACGCTTAGGGATGACCCATTCGTACCGACGCTGGGAGCGTGTACTTCTTGCTTTGTCTCTGGTGTGTCGAACTCACAACAACCCGTAACACCTCTCCTTTCACGAAATGCCTGTCTCAACATGTTGTCGTTTCGTGGGTGTGTCACACCATCGCAAGTCTTAACGATGCATGACCTTGGCGTCGTAGCTGCCGACACGACGGCCGCTGGCTGCCACGAGCCTTATGTTCTTTCTGTATCGGTGCGTTGCTTACACGCTGAGAGTTTGTACCTCTGTTGATTATGTATGATTTGACGTAATATTTCTTCTGCTGTTGAGACCACTGATGCTTCTTGCTTATTACGCCCAAGATTTTAATAATATTCAGCTTTTGACAAGCTTGCAGACCAAGAATAGGCTTTGAGTGCGTCTTGACTATTTGAAATTCCAGCACCTCTGTCTTGTCTTTCTCATGGCATTTGATTGATGTTTTGCCTACAACAGGCAATGATTCCCCAATGTATGTAGTTAGCCTTGCTGTTGATTTCTGCATTCTTCCCCTTCTTAGTTGACTAAACAATCTGTGTGGCAGAATGTTTACTTGTGCGCCCGTGTCCAGTGTGAACATCACTGGCCTCTGTTCAAGCGTAACGATTTCTCTCCATTCATAACTTGTTGCGTGTTGCTTGGACACACTTCCTATGTAGAATGTTTCTTGACTATAGTCCACGTGATCGTTTAGTTGACGGGTGACAACTTTTATACGTTTTGATTTGCATACAGCAGAAAAATGATTCAATTTTCCACAGTTGTTGCATAACTTCCCATAAGCAGGACATCTTCTAGGTTCATGGTTTTTTCCACAATACTTGCATTTGCCTGCTTTTATGTGTGTACTTGACCTTACAGCTTGATTGACATGTTGACTTGTTGTCTTGTGCGTACTTGGTCTCTCACATGCCTTTGAGTTCACAGCTTGAACATTCTTTTCTTCATTTAAAGCTTTGAGTTGCCATTCTGATTTTTCCGCCGCTTTGCATATAATTTCAGCCTTGTTTAAATTCAGGTCTAATTCTCTCAGTAGTCTAGACCTGAGATATTCATTATTTACTCCAGCCAAAATTCTGTCCTTAATTAACGACTCTGTTTCAAATTCACAAGACTTTGCTTTAAGTTTAAGGTCTGTGATAAAATTATCGAAAATTTCTCCCTCACCTTGCTTTCTGGAGAAAAACACGTGTCTCTCGATTGTCACATTCTTTCTTTGCAAACAATAATTCTCGAATTTTCGTAATAAGTACTTCACTGAATGAAAATCTGTGTCACAATCGTCACATTCCTGTCAATTGGAATGTATTGTACACTTCTACCGCGTCCTGGCCTATAACATGCAGCAGTGTCATGCTCTGCACTTCTTTGCTTTTTGTGTCGAGTCCCCTGGCTATCTTGTATATCTGGAAAGACTGCTTAAATATCTTTCAGTTGGCAGAAATGTTTCCATGTAGCTCCAGTGGTTGTGGCGGGTGGAGTCGGTCCATCTGGCACCATGTAATAGGTATTTATGGCTAGTCAAGAGACACGTCTTTAACACACTGTGGTCTGGTTAACAACTGTCTTTAATCACTATATACAATTCACTGTGATCAACTGTACAATCAACTACCTAAGCAGCTCGTATGCAATCAACTGCAATCCACCAACCTAAGCAGCTCGTATGCAATCGACTGCAATCAACCTCTATCAACCTCGGTTGCCTCTTGTACCGTACATTTATAGCCAGCTATTCTCTCACTCCTTGACCAGCACGCTTACAGTTAACCTCTCAAACCACGTGTTTCATACTAGGTCAAGTCATTGCATTCTCATACAATGTAAACACAACAACACGTCTCTCATACAAACTAAACAACTTAGTTGTATTATTTAAATCGCAGATGGCTTGGTAAGTCGATTACATGCGTACCTTTTCATTGAACCGATATAGTGCCTATAAAACGTTTTTCTTATTCCGTATGCAAGAACAATCACCTAAAAATTCTCCTTCTTCTCGTCCGGAATTTGGATATGGATTGGGTTTCCTGATAAAACCAGAAGAACCAAAACTCTGTCAACATTTAAAACCTTAATAAAAATGCATGACCAGAATTAAACCTTGGATAACCGTAGGACGAAGTAATCTTCTGTATAGAAGGAGCGTCTGTAACAGATAAGATACGATAATAAATGAAGAGCTCGGATACATCCCCAAACAACTAACGTGCCCATTTTGTAAAAAAATCGACTGGCTTGTATTATTAAAACTCTTGAATGATTCACCTTACTCTAATACATTTTTTAAATCCCTTATATCAACTTCAGGGTCTTGTCTCTCTGTCATGGGGGGTCAGAGGAGCAAGAGTCAATGCTCTCGCCTCTTGTGGACGGACTGATGCCATATATTAATAATAAACTTTTGAAGTAAAGGTGTAACGTAAAAACTTTGATTGGGTTTGATATTTTGAGTGTATCTGTTAAATTTTGCGATTAGGAATGGAATAATTGGCAGGCATGAATATTTTTAAATCCCTTATATTAACTTCACAGCCGTCTTTCTCTCTCTCTTTCTCTGTCTTGGGTTCGCGGTCGGTCGTTCGGAAGGGCGGAAAAACAAAAGTAAAACATGACACACTTTCCGTGATGATATCAAGATGAAATTTTGCACATAGACTCGTGTCACCTAACCATGCATTGTGTCAAAATTTCAGATCGATCGAATCTACCATAGTTAAATAATTGCATTTTTAGTTGTTCTCTATACAGTGTGGCTCAAAAAAAGTTTGACCGTCTTGTATAATTTCAAATAATATTTGTTTAAAACTGTTTTCCACAAAACATCAAGTAAATTGTTGCCAAATGTAAATTTATATAAAATCATAATTCAAATTCAATGTGTCCTCCTCGATTCTAACAGTTTTTTCTAAACGTCTTCGCCACTGGTCAATGCTCTTGTTTTTAAACCACTGAGACAAAATAATGTTGCCACTCTTCAACAATGGCCAATTTCAGTTGTTCTATTGTTGCAAATTTACTACGAAAGTAGACTTTTTGTTGGAGGGCAAACCAAATAGCATAATCTACCGGGTTTAGATCCGGGCTATTTGGTGGCCACATCTCTAGTTCAATGAAGGTGACATTCTCACGACAAAGATAGTTTATCTTGTTTCTTGCCGTGTGTGAAGGAGCTCCGTCTTGTTGCAGTGCCCAGTTATGATGATTACACTTTGCTCGAATATCCGGTAGCAGTCCTTGTCTTAGGACGTGATCACAATAATACTCACTGTTCACTTTATCACAATAATACTCACTGTACACTTTATCACAATAATACTCAATGTTCACTTTATCACAATAATACTCACTGTTCACTTTATCACAATATTACTCACTGTTCACTTTATCACAATAATACTCACTGTTCACTTTATCACAATAATACTCAATGTTCACTTTATCACAATAATACTCATTGTACACTTTATCACAATAATACTCAATGTTCACTTTCGCTCCAGGTTCAACAAATACTACACTGGTTTTTCCCATTCGAGACTCACCTACCGAAACCATCATTTCACGACTGAAATATTCACGTTCGCAAATGAGTCTCGTTTAAGGAACTTGTTTTTTCTTTCTTGCTTCAGAATAAACACGATCATTTTGTGAATTTACTGGTGTGGCGAGAGTAAATATCTTTTCGTCTGTAAAGCAAATGTTTCGTATACTTCTCTCGTTTTGAAACCTATAAAACTTTTTTGGTCCACCCTGTATAAGCATCTCTACCCGTCTGCTTTGTTGACATCCATGAGTTCACCCCGTGACCACATCACCGTGTTATTAAAACGTTGGGCGGGCGCTTATGGGGTGTTTAGTTTTTTTTTACAAGAGGTAAAAAAAGATTTTAAAAATCACGTTTTTATAAATGGACTAAAAAGATTAAAAGAAAACAAACCCGTAAAAACAAATTTTTTGACTATAAATCCCTTATATATGAGACATAACTAACAGTATTGATTATTTTCAAACATTTACAGACTGAATCTGTCTTAACTCAACTTTGCTTCATAACCCTGGAGGGGGGTGGGAGAGGGGAAAAGCCTGGTCATCGATTGCTGGTCCGAGCTCAGCGTGACACGTAAAATGTAAACAAAAGCATGCCGGTACTTCGATGGGTCGCGTCAAAGCGTCAACTCCAACTCTCACGTGGTAAAAAAACAATAACAAACAGTGAATTTGAATTACATACGTTATATGGGATAAACTAAAAATGCATTAATTTAATTACGATACGTTCGATCGATCTGAAATTTTGATACGATGCATTGTTAGATGAGACGGGTCCATGTGCTAAATTTCAGCTCGATCGGATCACGAGAAATGGGTCATTCTTTATTTTTGTTTTTCCGCCCGACCGACGTACGAAGAGAAAGATGACGACAGACAAGATTTCGAATTTAATTTATTAGGGATTTAATAAATAGAGGTACGTACCGTAATTAAATTAATGCATTTTTAGTTTATCACTTTATAATTCAAGGTCACGTCTGTTTTTTTTTCAATCACGTGTCCCTTACTTGAGTTCACTCTAGCTATCGAATACCACACCTCCCCCCTCCCGCCTCCCCTGGTTTAAAGCAAGGGGATATCAGTCGGTTTCAGCCTGTAGATTTTGTCGCGTTTGAACATAATCAATACTTTTAGTTATGTCTCATATATAAGGGATTTATAGTCAAAAACTTTGTTTTTACTGGGTTGCTTAATTACTGGTTGTTTAATTAAATCCCGTATATTAGCTTCACCGTCTTGTCTCTCTGTCTCTCTATTTGTCGGTCGTGGATTCGCGGTCGGGTGGAAGAAAAAAGGTAAATAAGAAAATACTTTTAAAAAAATCTTTTTTAAAAAAAACAACTCTTTTATTTTCTTCTTTTTAGTCCACTTAAAAACCTGGTTTTTAAAAATCTTTTTTTACATCTATTTATTTTCTTCTTTTTGGTCCACTTATAAAAACGTTGTTTTTTAAAATCTATTTTTACCTCTATTTATTATACCAAACACCTCATAAGTGCCCGCCCAAGGTTTCAACACCACGGGGACAAGGTCACGCGGTGAAATTTTCACGTGGATGTAAAAAAATAGCAGACGGATGCAGATAGTATATCGAGATAAACTTAAAAATGCATTAATTGAATTACGGTACATTCGATCGATCTGAAATTTCGATACAATGCATGTCATCCAAGATCTATCTGTGGTAAAAATTTGAGATCTCTAGGACCATCAGAAGTGGTTTAATTTTACGTTGCAAGATTTGACGGATACAAACAGTATGACTTAAATAAAAGCGTGTAAAAAATGACACACTTTCCGTGATGCTATCGAGCTGAAATTTTGCACATAGACTCGTGTCTCTTAACAATACATTGTAACAAATTTCAGATCGATCGAATGTACCTTAATTAAATTAATGCATTTTTCGTTTATCTCTATGAAACTCTATGTAACCGTCTGCTATTGTTGACATCCACGTGTCACTGGAGTTCACTCTAGCCACCTCTGACCAGATCCCCGTGATTTACAGCAATGGGGAGTTAATTTACGCTCAGTCTGTAAATGTTTGTGGCGCGGTGCACATTATATTGCACATAATCAATAATAATCTCATATATAAAGGTTATATAGTCAGAAACTTTGTTTTTACTGGGTTTTGTAATTTGGTCCAAAATTGCGTTGGTCTTATTCAAGTCGAGAATGTCTGATCCGCTTCGTTGCCGATTGAACGTGACTCCACGGTTCGTCCTGCTTCAGGCACGACTGGATATTAACAATAAATAGCCTTGTGACTACGTGTCAGTTTAGATCAGACATCATCTACACAACAACCTTGAGGGTGTCATTTAACCATATTTTTTTTAAATTGGTAGAAATTCTTTATTGTAAACCTGCAGCTATGCGTGAAGGTTAGCACACGGGGTGACCAGGCGAGGGTTCTGGCGGATGTGCAAGAGGGGTGATAACATTATATAGTGAAAACTAATACATTTTTTAAAAATTCCCTCCTCCTCCCCCACCCTTTCTGCAGTGTTTCAGACATTGAGTTGGTACTTGTTGATGCAACTATGCATAATGGTGAATTGACACGTGTGACGGCTATACAAATTACGACCATTCTGGCTATTAAAACTCGATAAGACGTGTAATGTTAAACTATTTTTTTAAAGAAATAACTTTGAGGCAAATATTTAAGTACTGTTTTATATTTAAGATACGTAGACTTCTGAGTGCTGGGTTTTTTAAGAGATGTGATAAGTAAATTACGATGTATTTTCGAGCTCTAGATACCTTTGTATCCTACAAATTAATTGTTCTGTTTATTTTAAGTTAAGTTAGTGCCAATGTAAGTGTTCTGAATGTAATTTACATCGTGTATATGAATGTGTAACAGTATTAGTGAGTCCAAGTCATTATGTTAATTTCATTTGATAACTTAAAAAAAATATTTTAAAACTCGGTTTTTGACTATAAATCCTTTCTATTTGAGACATAACTAAAAGTATTGATTATGTTCAATATCATACGCACAGCGCGACGGACTAGCATAAACATTTACAGATCGGGAAAATATTTTTAAAATATGTTCAATATAGCGACAGAAAAATATTTAAAAGTTTGTTCAATATGAAACGCACCGCTCGAAAATTCTAGCACAAAAAAATTACATGTTACATAGAGATACATAGAGATAAACGAAAAATTCATTAATTTAATTACGGTACATTCGATGGATTTGATATTTTGATACATCATTTTTATTGTCGCCACAAGCCTGCCTGCAAAATATGAGCTCGATCGGATACGGAAAAGTGGGTTAAAATTGATCCAAATTTTTTGAAGCAATCAAGCAGACGCCACGAGTTAATACAAAGGATTTAAAAATAAAACTTTGCTTGGATTTGTAAATCAATGTAGTTGAGAGTTACTAACCTCATAAAATTGTTTTATTTAAAAATGAATCCTAAAATCGTCACGTGAAAAGAAGTTAAAACTACCTTTTTAATGAAAATGAAGCTAAAAGTTCTATTGGGTTACCGAACATAATTTTTACCTATATATTTTACAGAAGATTATTGCGCCCTGCGCATATCCACGGACTTGTATTTTTATTACACGTTTGAATGTTTTTTATCTGTTTGTTTTTCTGGTTTGTTCGGGAAGTTTATTCAAAGCTTCGATTTCCATATGTCTTCAAATATAAAAGTAAAAACGAATTTAGCGCGTGTTAAAGGTGTTAATTTACTAAAATAACAAGTTATATAAATGTTTTTTTTCTAGAACATGTTACATATATTTAATGCGGGAATAGCTATACACTATTTCAAATGATCTGGATCTCCTTATGTATTCATTTATTGACGTTAAAGTTAAATATTTGGTTATATTTGTAAGTTAGATACTTGTGTGATATTTTTATATCACTTCTAGATATCTTTCCGGTGTATATACATGTTGGTTTATTTATTTAATTTTTATCCGATTTTATTCCAATTTAAAAAATAACCACTTTATATATTTGTCTTGTGTCAATCCTTAATAATTTAAGTCCAGCTGAAATATAACGCAACGGTATTAAAATGGCTAGGAGAATTGTCAATGTTTTATTTACCACACTGAATTTAAACCAGAACAGTAATTATTTAAATAGGCCTATATAGTTTTTGATCACCTGAAGTGTGTAAATGTTCTTATTTTCAGCTCTTGTAGAACTTCAGTTGTTTGACAAAACTTAAGGTACAAAATTTACCCGGCAGCAGTCACTCAAGGGTATGTTGAGGTTTTAAAAAATGGCATAATTCTAAGAACGTTTTGTTACCGGGAATGTTTAAATATGTGAAGCTTTCTCTTATTACAAGTTTTTTAATAAGAGTTGAATAAAACATATTTGATTCCTTTAAGTAGTCCGCATTGTTAATTTACTTTTTCTCACATAATGTTATCAATTGGACTTTTCATTCTATTTAAGATTGGCAGACCTTCAAAAAGAATTTGTTTTAACCGAAAGCCATATTACTACGTTTGCTCAAATAATACCATATAGTTGTGGAAATTGAGAACATTAAAATATATTTTTATAGCTGATAAGCATTAACTTCACTAAATCTTAGGAAAAGACACATATTTTTAAGTTTCAATAGCAAGTTTTTTTGGATTTTTTAATATTTTAATTGTCTGTTTCTTCTTTTAGCTTATTTCTTGACAAAAATCAAGCTTTACATCTTGTTTTTCCCTATTTTTTTCACTTGCATGAAAGATTTAAGGGCATTCATAAAATTAATAAATTTTTTCACTTTGATTTATTTTTGTTCATAATAATAAATAATAATAAATTGATTATTTATATAGCGCTGTATTCCCAGTAAGGAACTGGGCTCACAGCGCTTTACATGAAAGAAATAACATACTTATAAGTATTAAATTAACTTTCATATCACAACAAACACACAAAATTACAATACATTATACATAAGCTACGTTAATCATTTACAAGAAATGTTGTTTCATCAATTTTAAAAATAAATTTTGAAAAGATGTGTCTTAAGTGCAGTCTTGAAGGACTCGGTTGTTTGAATACCACGTATGTGTAATGGTAGAGAATTCCATTGTTTGGCTGCACAAAAAGAGAACGACCTTTCACCAAACGTTTTGGTGCGTGTCGTAGGAACAGAGAGAACGCGTGTGTCTGCAGAAGATCTTAGCTTGCGAGTGGGTGAGTAGACCGACAAAAGTTCAGTAAGATACGATGGGCATGAGTCCGAAAAGAAATTGTGACAGAGAACGGCCAGTTTGTAATCAATACGGGCTTGTATAGGCAGCCAATGAAGTAAGCGAAGAAGTGGAGTAACATGGTCATGTTTTTTTGCCTTGAGCACCAGTCTGGCAGCTGAATTTTGAACTTTCTGTAGTTTTTCAATGCATTGTTTTGGCACACCTGACAGAAGAGAATTGCAGTAATCCATACGAGCCAGTACAAGAGCACAGACTAGTGTTTTTGGGGCACTAACTGTTAAGTAATGACGGATTGAGCTGATCATACTTGTAAATTAATTGTATATTTCCTACAGGAAATACACATCCCGAAACCATTGATAGTCAAGAAACTACAGAAATTTTTTTGAGATGGCAACAAAATGGGTCATAAATGATTGAATCTATGTGCTAAATTACAGTAACAAATTAACTTCACATTAAATGTTAAAAAAGAGTTTCAGTCGACTTGAGACTTTTTCATTTACAAAAAATATTGAACTGCATATTTAAATTAACCAACACATAAAAACAATGTTTTTGACTATAAATTCCTTTATATGAGACAACTAAAAATATTGATTCTGTTAAATGCAATACGCACTGCGAGAAAAACTAGCATAAACATTTACAGATCGGGAATATATTATAAAAGAATGTCCAATATAATACGCACCGCATCGCACGAAATAAAATATTTAAAAAAAGATTGTTCAATATAATACGCAACTCGCGACAGTCTAGCACAAACATTTACACGGTATACACAGAGATTCTTTGAGATAATCTAACGATTCATTAATTTAGTTCGATCGATCTGAAATTTTGATACAATGCATTATTAGATGACAAAAGTCTATGTGCTAAATTTCAACTCGATAGAAACACGAGAAATTTGTCTTTTTTTAAACTTTTATTTTTCCGCGTGGCCCCAACAGACAGAGAAACAGAGATCACGACAAGACGGTGAAGTTAATATAAGGGATATTAAAATAGCCTCGATTGGTATTTATAATTTTTAAAATATAAATTTTTAACGCAATTACATAAATTAGTTTAATACATTTTTAATAATATTTTTTTACCAGTTTAATACATTTCTTTATTAATTTGCATCAAATTGATCAGCCGATATTTAACATTAACCACAAATAAGACATTTAAAAAATTTTTAATAACATATTCCAGCACGTCGTTTTCCGGCATGTCATCAGGGAAAATAAAACACATACAAACTCTTAGGCAGCATAATTTAATGGCTCTGATTTTACAAACTTTTAGGCCACATAATTTGATGGCTCTGCGTTTACAAACTTTTGTGCAACATAATTAAGTGCCCTGCTACTAACAGAAGTCCTATAGATATATATTTTTAAAAATAATTTTTGTTTTATAAAAGAGATATCAATACTATTTGTGTAAATATTTCTTTCCTCGATGAGTTCACAAACTCCAATAATATCCCATTGCATAAAAGTTGAATCTCTTTCCTCGATATGGCCACGTTCTCTATCGAAATCTGGCTCCCATTGGCGGGGCTGGGGATGGTGAGGGTCACAATCCTTGAAGATTGTTGTTTAATGAAATCCCCTCCCACAAGAGGTTCATTTTCCTTTAAGATCCCGTCTTGGCGTCTTAAATGATTAATTTTTTATCCCAATCCACTTCAGATTATTACTAATATTTGCGTCATTTAGTGTTATTCAACCAGTTCAATTATGACCATAGATATTTTCGTGAAATTGCCCGTTTAAACTTTTGTTTTATTAATCCCACCACTCAATAAAGAAACGTATATTGACTCATTTTTTTTCGTTACTATTTTGTCACAGAAATAATTATTTCCCAAAAAAATGCAAATGTCATTATTCATTTAAGTTTCAATAGGGGCCCCCGGTAGGGACCCGATATAATGTTGAGTTTTCTTGATAAAAAATCAGTCTGAAAAAAATAATGACTTCAAAATTTGTCCCATTGAAAATCGGTTGAAAATAATTACAAGCTAAAGAAAAACCAATACATGTAACATAACTTTCTAGATTATTTTTACCATATTCGAATAATACGATTATTATAAATTGGTATTCTGAAAAATAATTTGGGTAAAAATTAGGGCTGCGGAAATCAACAATTAATTTCTCGATTAATGGTAAAAAAAATTAACGATTAAATTTTTTCTAACGATTAATCGACACACCACTTGTAAGTGTACTTGAAGTCAAAAAGTAAAATATTTCGGCCGATAAATATAAACTAATTTCCGGACGATTACACGAACATTTTAGTTTTAAACTATTGACTGACGTGAATGTTCAAAATGTTGATAAAGGTTATTGTGTCCATTGAGAGAAATCGTTTGCCTACCATGCAATGTTCCCTATAAGTCTAAGCTTCGTTGATCCGTGTTAAAAGTTAAAAAAAAACAACTCGTGTACAAAGTTTCACAGCGTCCATTTGTGTGCAACATTTTACAAAAATTTGCTGCGAGGTGATTCTAAACCCCTGCTTGGCGTCGGTCAAATATCTGTGCAACCGCGCTGCTTAAAGGAAACATTGCTACCCTGATTCTAACACTTCGCTTACAAATCACCTTCAAACCAAACATCCACTACAGTATCAGAAACTTCAGTTGAGACAATCTAAAGCTATGTGAACGATTCATCAGCTCGGCTGGTTATATTTTCAATAAGACCCGCTCATCACTTGAACCAGATAATGTCAATACACTTTTCTGTTAAAGTTTTTATTTAAAAGATGTCATAGAATAAAGACATTCGGGTGTTATTTCGATTTTCGACAAGTATGGTAAATAAATGTTACATATGACACCATAAATGTCAATTTTTGGCATCAAAATTAATGATTAATTAATCGTTAATTTTTCATAAGTTAACGATTAAATTTAAATTAATCGATAACAGCCCTAGTAAAAATTTAAAACGCGTCCCATTCAAATAAAAAAACAATTTAACGGAAATCTTGCGAATTAATACAAAATTAATAATTTTTCTCTCATACTTTAAATAAGCTCCAAGAATGGAGTGAAAACCCAGAGAAGTGACTCTAGATCTGGTCATCTGGAGACTTGGCCTTTGGCAACACTGACGAGACGGCAGCACGAGACGACAGCGCACCTGTTGAGACGAGTGCCCTATGTTGATCGGGGATTTTGACGGGTTGGTTCAAACAGCTGTGGCAAAATATCTTTATGGTGATGCCCATTTAATGCGTAAAAGCCCTTTGCTGGCATATGGGGCAAGTGAATCAACGTTCACAACATTCTATAGCCAACGGCATACGAGGGGATTGTGTGGCTAGCATAATGCCAAGCCGCCTTAACCTCTCTAACTCTAACTGATGTCAGGTGCCCTGCCCGTTCGGAGCTCGGTGAACTCAGGGATTTCCTGCCCGTAGCCTCGGGAACAAGACCCGGCCTTTACCGAGACTCGAGCCCGTGACTCTCGGTACGACAGCAAAACGCGTTGGCAACGCACCACTAACCACCAGCTGTTCAGTCAAACAATGAGCCGGGTCATAAGAGCGTAAACCTGGACCCCAAAAGTAGAATTGCACTTATTTTGTTACTAACATTAAATTATACTCTGATAATTCTATCAAGTACATTTAATCATACAATTTCCCAGAACACGTAAGTAGAAAATAGAATACTTTTTTTTTAAATTAAATTTACATTTCAATACGATATGCACCAAAAAAGGCAAATTTACCAAATTTGACTAAGTTTAAATTATGTGTAACAAAGTAGTGTTGTTTAATATGTAACACAGCTTATTAAAGGGAATTTTTTTTTAAAAGGATCACCGGCCCAAAACTGTACCTAAATAAGAGTTTAATTCTATTTGATTTAATGTGAGGCATCAGAATTTTTGTGTGACAAGTTTGTTCTATGTCCATCCATCTACCCGGAAGCAAATTTGAAATAAATAATATATAGCTTATAAGCAACAACAACAAAAAAAACTTTGTCCGAGGGGATCAAACGTTGCTTCATGCAAAGTCTCAAACTCCTATAGATTAATATGGATCATGTTGGATATATGTGAGAAGATTTGACAACCTCTTATATAACATGATGGGGAATAAAAGTCTTCAGCGGTTACAAAGAAATGGATTTTGTGTGCCCGGCCCCGACGGAGTGGATATCAGAATTTTAGTTTCATAAAGAAATCGTTACAATTTTTGACTCTCATTTGTTTGCGTGTATCAAGTTTGTTCTAGACCCATCCATCGAACCAGCAGCGAGTGTTAAAACTATTTCTCCTTATATGAGCTATAATAGAAAATTAAAATCCATACCCCCCCTCCCACCGCTCTAACGGGTACGTGATGTCCAGTTCAAAACGACCCTAGGTTTTTTTTTGGTCCATGATGACTTATTTTTAAAACTAGCGTACACCCGTCAAAAATGACGGAAGTTTTCAGCTCAAATCTATTTATTTTATAAAAAAATTCACTTTTTTTAGAGCGCCTACGGCACCGACCCTTTTTCAAAAGCCCATCTAACTTGTCCTTGTTTGATAAATACGAAATATAAAACTTTCTGAAATGTACACAAAGTATTTTGTAATAAGGGTTTATTATTTTATTTTATAATTAACCACCATCTAATTCCCTTTTTACAATGTTCCCTTTTCTAAAATTGAAAATATGAGCTAAATCAATGACGTCATATAATATTTTTTACAGCGCATCTTTAATTTGCACACCTTTTGGTGCATTGGTGCAGTAATTTGGTTTTCCCTGCTTTCTAAAATTAGTAGCGTCAGGACAGACTGACTGACTGGCGTGACAATTGCAAATTATATAGTTTTATTTTTAGTCCAGATAAATAATCCTTGTAGAAACGTGTGCGACACAATTCTATTCCCACCAAAATTTTTCTCTATGCGATATATCATCTTAACAACTATTCTGAATATATTTTTAAAAAAACAACATATCATTAGTGTGTGTGTGTGTGTGGCTTTTGACTCTGTTACGCTGAGCCGGATCTTAACGGTGCCCTAGTCTAAGTCAGTGTTTCTCAAATAGTGAGGCGCGCCCCAAGGGGGCGCGAGGCTCCGTAAAGGGGGGGGGACTCGTTTGACCTTTCATGCAGAGATGTACTTATAACAATTTTATAGACTAATGATACTTTCTACAGTCGCCGGGTGGGGGGGGGGAGAAATGTTTTCTTTCTTCCTAGGGGGGCATGACAGAAAATAATTGAGAAACACTGGTCTCAGTCAACGCTTCAGTGACTCTGATCAATGACCATGACACGAGTGTTTAAAAAAAATGTTTTCAAATTATATTTTTTGTGTGTAACAGAAATGAAAAGAACGAGGTATAAATAGCTGAATAATAGAGCACAGTACCAACTGAAACATCCTGAAACGGATTTTTTGGGGGTTCCGGTTCCCGGGTTTTAAGGTTAAGGTTATTGGATTAAGGTTAAGGTTATTGGATAAAGCTTATGACCCTTGCAAAGTTCGTAAAAGGTAAACGAACGAGGAAGGTTCTAAAATATTTAAACAACACTTTTCGGAAAATCCGAAACAATGCCCTGGATTTAGGATAAACATGACTGCTAAATGTTTACATTTAGGGGCCGTCCATAAAGTACGTTATGCCATTATTGATTATTTTTACAAAATTTGAATAAGTTTAATTTATGAGTAACAAAGCAGTGTTGTTTAATAGATAACATTAGGGAAACATAATTTAATGGTTCTGCTTTTACCAATGTTTAGGCAACTTAATTTAAAGGTTCTGCTGCTAACAAAAGTCCTCTAGATATTTAAAAAAAATGTTTGTCTTTTTATTTTTATTAACAAAATAATTAAAATTTAATATAAAACACCATGACGTCACACATTGCTGGACCCCACTCCCCCCTGTCACAAAGTGTCACACTTTCTTGCACCCCTCCCCTCTCTGGGGCGTGACGTACTTCATGGACGGACCCTTATACATATATATGCAATAAATGCTGGATCATGTTTATAAAAAAAAGTAGTATAAGAAAAATATTAAAATTTGTCGAATATTTCCAACTTTTAAGCCCATTTTCCTCTCGATCCCTATTTAAGTGAACCTATTACTATGGGCATTTACATATCACATATTTTAATAAATTCTACTTCTTTTTAATTCTTCAATATCATTTTCAAAAATTATCATTTCGCTTTCAAACTAAATTTTGCATTTTAAAAAATCCGTATGCTCTCTCTCTCTCACTCTCTCTCTCTCTCTCTCTCTCTCTCTCTCTCTCTCTCTCTCTCTCTCTCTCTCTCTCTCTCTCTCTCTCTCTCTCTCTCTCTCTCTCTCTCTCTTTCTCTTTTCTCTCTCTCTCTCTCTCTCTCTCATTTTAAGAAGTAAAAATAGTTTTATATAAAAATTCAAAAGATAGTAATACTATAGAAACTATAATTACACTCTGATATAAACTATTAAGCGTGTAAAAATTATTCGACATTGTATAGGATCTTCATTGTTTTCGTTATAATGACATGTAAGATGTGGTTCAAAACGTGTGTCCCCTTAAACTATTTGGGAATCTCCTGGCCAGCTGTCTTACAGATATAACCCAGGCAGAAGTAAAGGGCGTCATCATGTTGTAGTCCGAACATCCCATCCGTACACGAGTAGGTCATGAGGTCGACCTCCTGAGACTTGACCATGTCAGGTGAGTACATTGCCCCAATGACCTGCTGGTCAGTGCTGGACATGTTGGCCTTTAAGAGCTCGTCCACTGCCCTTCTGTAGGCCTTGATGAATTTTCTCATCACCTGAGGTAAATAAAATAAATCACATTTGAAAACTTTTTAACAGCTAAGTGGCAATTTCGCTTTGCAAGGGGCCATCCAAGTTGAAGTGAGGTGAAGAAGTTTTCGTCAAAATATCGACATGTCGTCTAGTCTATGGGGCCGTCCATAAAGTACGTCACGCTCCAGAGAGGGGAGGGGTGTATGAAAATGCGATATTTTGTGACGGGGGGAGGGGGGTCCGGCCATGTGTGACGTCACGGTGTTTTATATTTAATTTTTATTATTTTGCAAATTAAAAAAAGTTTTTTTTGATCGAAAGTGTGGCGTACTTTGTGTGTGTGTGTGTTTCCGAGATTTGTGACAGTTTGTGACAGAGGGGATGGGAGTTAAAATCTTCTAAAATATCGTGACGTACTTTATGGACGGACCCTATTATGAATTATGAACACAATAAATGTCAATATTTTTTTTTGGGTGTTATTTATGAAACATCTCCTACACGGAGCATATCCCCAAAGAAGCGGAGCGATATACAATGATTACCGTCATCAGACCATAAGAGTAATTTCTCAACTCAATTTATAAGAAATCAGACTTAGGTGGTATGGAAATGATGCCAGCTCTGGTGGTATCGTGAGGACCATAATGCAGTGTTTCTCAATTATTTTCTGTCATGCCCCCCCCCTAGGAAGAAAGAAAACATTTCACGACCCCCGCGTGACTGTAAAATAGTATCATTGGTCTATAAAATTGTTATAAGTACACCTCTGCATAACGGTCAAACGAGCACCCTTTTTACGGAGCCTCGCCCCACTATTTGAGAAACCCTGCCATAAATAATGCAAGGCACAGTAGGGGTTAAGAAGAAAACAATTCAGTCGAAAGAAGAGATTAGGGGATGACATGAAGTAATGGATCGACCCATTGTTCATGGACTCCGAAAGGGCAAAAGGGACGGGGGAAAATGGCGTGAAGTAGTGGACAGTCTGTGATGGTGCCCCAACGACCCACCCACGGATTAAAGTAGGATGGCATAGGATAGGATGCATAGTTGAGCTTTGCTTCATTTGGATTAGTAAGTGGATAGCATGTAAATAGGGGTATGAGTGAGCCTGACAGGACCTAACAAAACAGAGAACGTTTCGACAAAGAGCCTTCTTCAACGAACAAATATTACACAAATAAAACGAATAAGGATGCAGCTTTGTCGCACAATCTATAGCACCTTTAATTGCTCTTTTGGCATTCATTAAGTTTACAAAAGTAAAATACATATATTTTTAAGCAGAAATAATTGATAGTACCGTTTCTTGAGTACCTTGTGGTGGGCCAGAACAAATCCACCTGCAACCCACACGTGATTGTTCTGTATATAGTCCCAAGGCTTAAATAACTTCATGCTGTCTCTGTCTCCAACTTGGGAAAATCCGATTCTACTGTTGTTGAAATTGTGGGGAATTCCTAGCTTGAAATGTTCACATTTACCAGATTCTAAGAGATTTCTGTAAATGTAAATATTTTCGAAATTAACTGTTTCATACTGAACTATTTCTCAAGGTAAGTTCACATATCAAATCTAAAGCTACAAATGAGTGATAAGAGTGACGACGAGGTTTTAATAACTTTTTTTTAAAAATCAACATACATAATTTGCAATGTAGGTCACGTCTGTCTGTCCCTCAAGCTACTAATTTTAGAAAGCAGCGCACCAAATTACTGCACCAAAAATAACTCTTTTCGAACGTTCCACATAAAATTGTGCAAAATGAAACTAAATCAAATAAAATAAAAATAAATTAAATTTCTGAATTGCATTACTTTTTTTATTCTGATGTGTATTTTTTAAAAATAAATGGGTTTCAGCTGAAATGTATTTATTTTGAAAACTTACGTTATTTTTTACGGGTAATACACTTGTAATATTAATATAGCATATTTTAGCTTTTAAATGTGCCATTGTGTAAATTTTTTAGTTTCAGTATTTTTTCCCCCAATCTTTACAGCCGTATTAATTGTTTAAAAAGAAAAATTAAGAATAAATATTGAATTCTTAAAACTCCTCGCATAGGTTGTTTGTTATAGAAGAGATTCACTATGATATTACAATACAAATACACCACACATTTAATTGCGTCATAGCCCAAAGCGTTTTAAATAATTTCGGAAGTCCTACATTAATGTTCATAATCTCGGGTCAAAACAGTTAAATACTACACATTCTTTATTAACATAACATTGTTCTCTTTTAAAGTGTAACTTATCGTTGTATTTATTACGAGTGGAAACAAACTGATTTTACGGACACAAACGGCTTACGCAAGATTATAGGTCTTGTTAAAACAATCGATGAATATAAATTTACCTAAAGTAACCAATGTCCAGCCAGACCAGGTATTCTGTCTGGATAAGCCCCATATCCAGGGCCATCTCCATGACGTCATACTTGGCACTCATGGCACACGAGTAGTTGGCGTTGACGGTGTTTGGGTGATGTTGTGGGTATTTGGGTGTTGCGTAGATCTCTTTGATCTTCTCATAGTGGCTGAACGCATGGAGCTGGCTACTGTCGACCTTGACAATGGTGGTCTGGTCTTCGGGAAAACGCGATCTGATTTCTCTGATGTTAAATAAATATATATACATATATATATATACATATATATATATATATATATATTATATATATATATTATATATATATTAGTGCTGTGGAAATTAACGATTAATTTCTCGATTAATCGTTAAAAAATTTTAATGATTAATTTTTTTTTAAAGATCGAACGACCCACCACTTATATAATGTACTGGAAGTCCAAAAGTAAAATATTTTCGCCGATAAATACGAACATTCTAGTTTTAAATTATTGACTGACGTGAATGTTCAAAATGTTGTTAAGATTATTTTATTATGTCCATTGAGAGAAATCGTTTGCCTACTATCCAATGTTCCCTCTAAGTCCAAGCTTCGTTGATCCGTGTGCAAAGTTTTTAAAAAATCGTATTTTTTGTGAGATATTTAAAAAATTTGCTGCGCGGTGATTCCAAACTCCTGCGTGGCGATGGTCAAATATCTGCGCAGCCATGCTGCTTAAAGGGAATATTGCTTCTATGGTTCTAACACTTCGTTTAAACATCACCTGCAAACCAAACATCCACTACAGTATCAGAAACTTCAGCTGAGACAATCTTAAACTATGTGAACGTAAATTCAGCTCGACTGGTTATATTGTCAATAAGACCCGCTCATCACTTGAACCAAATTATGTCAATACACTTGTATGTTTGCATTGTTGGTTAAAAGATGTAACATAAAGAATACATTCCGGTATTATTTCGATAAGTAAGTTTAATAAATGTTTATTATGACACCATAAATTTAAATGTTTGACTTTTGTCGAAATTAACGATTAATTAATCGTTAATTTTTCAAAAGTTAACGATTACATTTAAATGTATATATATATATATATATATATATATATATATATATATATATATATATATATATATATATGAGAATCGATTTTTAAAGAGATTCTGCAGTTAAGTAAAATCTTGTTCCCGTTGTGGTTTTTACTGTAACTTTGGATACTTCCCCCTTTTTCCTATATCCTGCGTCCATGTTTGTTTTTGTTTTTCTTCTTTTTATTTAACATAAATAGTTTAAAACACAATATGTTTTTAAGAATGTTATTATTACTTATGTAAGTATTGTAAGAATGTATTTTATTTTGTACTGATGACGGCATTAGCCGAAACGTTTACTATCGTGTCAGTCTAAAAATAAAGCTCAAATTTATTGTTTTCATTGCACAATTTGTTTGTGTATTTTGTATTTCGTTTTAAACATCAGGTTTAAACAGTCATTTTCGCTGTCTTTTAAATTAAAACTAATGAGGGATAGGTTATCCCAATAGATATAAACTGGTATTAATATCTCAATTTTAAATAAAATTTTTGGATGCATAATGCAATATTTATTTGTTTATCAATATCTCTAAGATACAGAATGTGATCATGAGTAAATAATTTGAATCTCATTAAAAATGTATTACGGGATGAAATAAAGTACCTAAATTGTGAAATGCTGGTGTCGCCCTCAAAGAAGGCCACCACTGGGTTCTCCAGCATGGCCCATGACCTCATCCAGTTAACGTATTTCTTACTATCGTAGTAATTTTCTTCGTCCCCTTTCTTGAATTTGCCTATGTCTACGAACATCGTTATTACAGTTATTGCTGTTTTAGTCGTTCCACTTTCCATAACCATTACATCCTGAAATTGGGTAATACTATTATAGATACAAAAAATGTATAACTTTAGTCATTTAAGGAAAGACATCGCAATTCGGTATCATTTATAACTTTGCATTGATTTATTTATTATTAAAAATCAAGCCTTGGGTAATATCGTTTTTTACCAAGTTTTTATTAACTTGCTTTCGTAAATTCCACAAAATTTCAAATTTTCCCACGTAAAACTATACCACTTTTGATTGTCCTAGAGATCTTAAAATTTTAACCACTGATAGATCGTGGATGAAAATGCATTGTATTAAAATTTCAGATAGATCGAATGTACCGTCATTAAATTAATGCACTTTTAGTTTATCTCAATATAGCATATGTATCGCTCTGCTATTATTGACATCCACGTGCCTCCGGAGTTCACCCCAGCCATCGATGACCACATCCCCGTGTTGGGTCTAAAATAACTAATCTCCACGTGGTTAGATCTTGCAATCCATAATATATGGAAACTATTTAGGCAATTTTGCATTTAATGAATATGCTTATGTACAATAAATGTAATATATAAATTAATAAAGAAATACAATTTTCGATATACTCTATGGTTTTAAACGTAGACTACAAAAGAATAAAATAAATAGAGGGGTGGATGTTTACAAGGTTTTACATATGCAGTTCACTCAATCTCTCACTCAAAGATCTAACTCTGATTTTCGTGTTGGTGAAAACAGCCATCAACGCTCTTATAACATAACTAATATTATACCTATCAAAACGTCTCCCAACTGTTGAGAAATAAATCTCTGCATCGCATCATTTAAAGCCCAGTCACTTGGTCCATGTGAAAAACGTAATGCTGTATGCGAATTCATCATGGACCGCAGATAGACATCATGTTTATTCGCGAGACCTGGTTTCGACAGACTGGTGCTGAGAGAAAGTGTGCTGATCTTGCTCCACTCGGCTATTCTGTTAGATCATTTCCACGTTCCACTCGAGGTGGCGGCCTAGCTGTTGTTTACAAAAGTATGCTTTCTCAGGAGCTGTCATTTGGAACAGATTTCAAAATTGCACATATATCTTTCGAGTTAGTTCAACTTAAATTGTCAGTGCCACATTGTATCATCCACTTTATGTGCATTTACCGTGTCTTTCCCAGCAGAAAAAAAATAAATTAACAGATGCCAAATTTCATGAAGAATTTCCGGAAATTTTGGATCATGCCAACACCCTGCCTGGCACTTACATGATAGTAGGTGACATGAACTTTCATTTTGATCAACCTCACAATCCCTCGACAGCAAAAATGGTGGAACTTTTGGAGGTATTCAACATTAATCAAATAATTAATAAACAACCCACAATCGAGGACACATAATTGACTGGGTATTGCACAGACCTGACGATAACATTGTCAAATCCGCAACAGTAACAGAAGAGCTACCCTCGGATCACTTCTGTGTTATATGTCAACTTAGTGTGATTGCCCCCTCCTCCCGCACAATTTCAGGACCTTCGCAAACTGCTTGGCATGAACCACGATGCCTTACGGCAAATCTAAGTGTCGCCGTGTCCCGTGACCTCTGCCCCACTTTGGACAAGCAAGATGGTGCACTACGCACTTTGCTGGATAGACATGCCCCTGTCACTCGCCACAATGTCAAGTCCACACGGACAGCTCCCTGGTATTCAACAATAAGGGATGAAATTCGACGCGCCAAGAAAGCTCGCCGTATAGCTGCAAATAAGGCGTGGTTGAAGACAAGACTTGTCGTACATAAGCAAATTTAATCTACCCCCAAGCGACGTGTGATTATACATCAAGCAAAAAACTTCGTACTATAGTAATAAAACACTCACAAGTAGTACTACTAGGCAACTATTTAATGTATGTAAGAACCTCAGGAGTGGTAAAGCTGTGGTCCTTCACTCTGTATATCCATTGCATCAACAACCAAATATATTTTGTAATTTTTTTACAAACAAAAAAAAACGAAATACGGGCTGAGCTTGACAGAACGATGTTACCACCTCATAATTTATCTTCTACTTTTGCTGTGAGGTCAAACTTTGAAAATTTCCAGCCTGTTACGGAAAATGCAGTCAAAGCTGTTATTCTAAAATCTAAGCCAACGTCCTGCTCTCTTGATCCCATCCCCACTCCACTATTGGTTGAGTCATTAGATCTCTTACTCCCAACAATAACACATATAGTAAATGAGAGTCTAGCATCTGGTTCTTTTCCCACCTTATGTAAATCTGCTGTAATAAAACCATTGCTAAAAAACAAGGGTTAGACCTAAATTTAAACAACTATCGACCTGTGTCTAATATTTTCTTTATATCCAAAGTCATGGAAAAACATGTCTTAAAACAACTTTTTGCTTATCCTAACGACAACACTCTTCTAAGTCCTAATCAGTCGGCCTACAGACCTTCTCATAGCACAGAAACCACCCTGTTGAGATAAAAAATGGCTTCCCACTCGCAATGGACATTGGGAAAATCTCTACATTCGTCCTCTTAGATCTTAGTGCAGTCTTTGACACCGTCGACCATCAAACGTTTCTAAAAACCCTGCAAACTTATTTTGGGATTTCTGGCTCAGTTCTGGCTTGGTTTCAATCATAC
Organism: Ampullaceana balthica; assembly: GCA_944989445.1. Lineage (NCBI taxonomy): Eukaryota > Metazoa > Mollusca > Gastropoda > Lymnaeidae > Ampullaceana > Ampullaceana balthica. Next base: position 959,643 of record CALYLW010000401.1, read on the forward strand.
TTATCTAACAGATCACAGTGGTATTAGTAAAGGGCTGAATCTCTCACAAAAAACACTTGGTTATGGTGTGCCTCAAGGTTCCGTTTTGGGTCCGGTACTTTTCGTAATGTATACAAGGCCACTACTTCTACTGCTCGAAAAGCATTCAATTAAAAGCCATTATTTGCAGATGATACTCAGCTATACACTCACACTTAACCCTCTGATATTGACTCCACTGTCCAATTGATGCAGGAGTGCATTGGTGAGGTAAAGTCTTGGGTGACTTTCAGCAAGCTCAAGCTGAATGACGATAAGACAGAAGCACTCCTATTTTGCAACAATAAATCACGCAGTACTTTGTCTCTTCCTAATTCTATTCAGGTGGCTAGTTCTGATATACTGTTCAAAACATCGACTATAAGGAATCTTGGCTATATTATTTCTGACAACATGTCTACCAACAACTTCATCAATCACATATGTCGCTTTGCCTACACCGCCATTCGTCAGATCAGCTCATTCCGTCATTAATTAACAGTTAGTGCCACAGAAACTCTAGTCTGTGCTCTTGTTCTAGCTTGTATTGATTATTGCAATTCTCTTCTGTCAGGTGCGCCAAAACAATGCATGAAAACTACAGAAAGTTCAAAATTTAGCTGCCAGACTAGTTCTTAAGGCAAAAAAACATGACCATGTTACTCCGCTACTTTACTCACTTCATTTGCTACCACCTATACAAGATCGAATTGATTAAAACTGGCTGTTCTCTGTCACAACTTCTTTTCTGACTCATCTCATTCCTATCTTACTGAACTTCTGTCGGTCTGCTCACCCAGTCGTCAGCTACGATCTTCTGCAGACACACGTATTCTCTGTGTTCCTAAGACACGAACTAAAACTTTTGGCGAAAGGTCATTCTCTTTTTTTGCAGCCAAACAATCGAATTCTCTACCATTACACATCCGTAGTATTCCAACTACCAAATCCTTCAAGACTGCACTTAAGACGCATCCTTTCAAAATGTACTTACAAAATTAATGAAACAACATTTCTTTTAATGATTAACTTAGCTTATGTGTAATATACTTTCCTGTATGTTGTTATTATGGAATGAATGGTTATTTAATTATTATATGTATGTTATGATCTCCATGTAAAGTGCTGTGAGCCCGGTTCCTTGCTGTGATACAGCGCTATATAAATTATCAATTATTATTATTATTATTATTATTATTACTGATAGATCTCTCTTTTGCCTTCTAAATTATAAATCTTTATTTTTTATATTGAACATCTCATAAAGGCCCAACGAACGTTTTTTAGTCATATTCAATGAAGGTACTAGAACTTATAAGTTTTAAATTATTTTCTTCTTTTTAGTCCACTTATAAAAAGTGGTTTATAAAAATCTTTTTTTTACCTATATTTATTTGTTGTATATTTGCTTTCATTTTCCCCATACATTTATAAGAGAATATAGATAGGCGCATATAAGATAAATTTTCAAATGCGTATTTATTATCACTATATGTATGAACAGTAATTGTACAACATAACATCAAATAATAGCACACATAATTAAATAATAAATAAAATGTGTATAGATATCATTGGCCAGAAATTAGGACGACGACGACGCGAGCAAGCAAGCGTGACGAATGACCCTCGCTATGGTGGTGCAGGGTGTGGGGTGACGACTCAACCTCAGTGCGTATGTCTCAAGACCAACAATACGTCTTGCGTTCACTCGCGTTGTTCTCATTTCTTAGTGCTGCTGTTTGTGTCCGTCCCCTTCTTTCTTAGCATTATTTATGAGCAAGTCCGGGGCGTATGCTACGCCGCGTGTCGTATCTAGTATAATAAATTTTTGTGAGCATTTCAGAGTCTAATATAGGAAGTTTGATTTTAAGTAGCCAGGCGTGGGAATTCTAAAAGAGACATGGGGTGACTCCGAAACATGAAGATCATGTTTAATAATATATTACAGTTGACCTATTTGACTGTAAGAGTAGCGTAGAAGAGATTTCATGAATTTAAATATTACTGGATGCCATATTACACGATGACCCGAATTCGTCAGCCTAATTCTATATTTGCTTGCAACTTTAGAAGAAAGTTTATTTACAAGGGCACCAATTAAACTTATTAAATATAGAGTAGACCAAAGCTATATTTTTTTTAGCTTTACGAATTCTGCCTTTTGTATAGCGGCTCCATGGGTCTTTGAATAAATGGAACAAGACGATTTTAAAAAATGGTTATTGTTGAATATTGATTTGTCACATATATTCAAATATAAGGTGACATATTTGATACATTTTGAGTATTGTGTGCAGACTCAATTACTGACCCAGTTATGTCTTTTAATGTAGACCAACATGGCCTGTTAAATAGGCAAATATCGTTCAAATTAAAAACACATTATATTAGAAACAGAATGAAAAGAGTTGTTATCTTATATTTTTCTATTACATATGCACCTTCTACACAGAAGATTATTGTGCCCTATGCTTATCCATGGTTTATGTCTAGTCTTGCATTTTATATTAGAATTTTAATTGTTGATAGAGTGTTGGTTTTCCTGTTTTCCTCGGGCAACCCTTTCCACGACCGCATTCAGGACGGGAAGAAGGAGAATTTTTCGTTTATGATTTAACTTATCATAGTTTGAAAGTAACTTGTCTTATCTATATAGACGCTCTTTTATACAGGAGCTCCTGCTCTAACTTATTCAACATGCAGTTGGTTAGCTAGGACAAGTGCAGCCAGGGAATGACCAAGGCTGCATGTGTTTCATCATTGAAAAGAACAATCCGTGCTTTTCAAACGTTTCAAGCCATCCAATATACATGTATAGTCAGTCTGCCACCCGGAACGTACTTCTACATTCGCACTCCCCCATTCAGCCAATGAGCCCTCATGAATTTTGTTTAAGAGCGCAAATATATATTATATATTTTTTTTTAAAGTGGTAACACAAAGTGTTAAAAAAGAAAGGGAAAAGACTCACCATTGCACAAGGCGTCACATTTGTCCTGTAATCTAAATGAAAAATTGAGTCGTTATTTGCTATTTTAATTTGTACTCAGTTTGTTTTAATTTTTTTTAAATTTATTTTAAATACTATAGCGAAAAGAACATTATAGAACCATGCGAATTTTTGAAAGTTAATATCATGCAGTTCTGAAATTTATTTAAATAATTATTGCTGTTAATAAGAATTATGGGAAACATGAGCGTGAAGGTGATAATTATGAGTGAAAGGTACTATAGGTTTTGAATATCAGTCATCATTTGTCTAAATACCGAAAAAAACGTTGTTGATGCTTTAATGAGTACAACAAATTATGTTGAAAATATTTGAATTTTAAATCCCTATGTTTTACATGTATCTGAACAATATATTAGGAGCAGTAATACATTTACAACAACAAACAATAGATAAATAATTATTAATTATAAAATAAATGTAAAGAAACACAAAATTTGATCCAGAAATGGAATCGTTTATTTTAAAAAAATAACTGGTCGAAATGATTATAATTGATTCGCTACAAAAATCTTTAGCAAACAAAAAAAAACAAACAAACAAACAAAAAACAGGATTCGAAAATTTAACATAAAGTATTTTCAATATTCACAATAAATAAAACGAATATCTCATTGGGGTTTCTAAATTTATATTATCATCACAAAACAGTGTTTATCAACTTCAGCAAAATTTTAACAATTCGAATATGGAATTAAGTCCAGCCAACCAAGAGAACGCCTCGGTCACTTTGTCCACGCGGCGGCAAATGGTCTTCAAATAATAATCTCTACGTTTTCACGCTCTCTGTCTAATTAGGTTACATTTAGCTAAGACGCGTGTCAGTAGTCTGCCTTAATTCTAATTAACGTTACAGAACTTACGTACTTAAGAAAATGCACACTGTTTGCATGGAAATCTGTGCACAGTATATTTTCAAAAATTAACATCAGTCGTACATGTTTTCTTAGTGTAGTTGATTTTATTAGCACTTCTACTTCTACTTTGTAGTTTTTGTTTGTGTTACACCCTTAAAAACAAACCTACAATGAATTTTATCATCTTGAAGGTTTTGGCTCGTAGTTAAAATTAGGGATGGATAAAAATTGACTTTAAAATACACTACACTCACGAGAGAAATGGTGAGTATTTTAGTCATCTACTGTATTTGTTGATTTAAATGATTTTATTAATCGGATGATTAAAATTTCATGTTATAAACCAGCCAGGAAATGCTAGCGTGAGTTTTTGCTAGCGCCGAACTCAACAATAAATTAATTATTATTATTTTTTTTTAGGAATGAAGAGTTGAAAATCCACTCCTGCACAGATATGAAGACACAAATGATAGGCCTACTAAAATTTGAATTGTAAGCATCGTCACATGTTGGTATTGGAATTATATATACCCCACCTGCATCTTTTGATCAATTTTTCCTTATAATCGTGCAATTAGCGTGCCGAGGAATAATTCGGCAATCCAAGAGTTAATTTTGTAAATCATCGGTAATGCTGGCTGCATCAAGGCAAGCAAACAATTGATTTCGTGTGGAAATAGTTTCTTTTTTTTTAATCTCAGGGAGATAACGCTAGATTTTGCTTTCGGTGGATTTAAGATGCACAGTAACCTTCTCTTTCAAATATTCATTTATTTCACTTTCAGATTCATCTATCGCACTGCAGAGTTTCTCAAACATCGCAATGCTTCGGAGATTTATTTTTCTTTGCAATTTTTGCAGATTAATTTTTTTTAAGTCCACAGATCAAGCATATTTTGCTCTTCTAATATATCTGCTAGATATGCTATTCTTGTCAATCAATCGTAACAGCTCCATTGTACTAAAAGGTCAGTGTTCTCTAACACTTCCAGGAAAATATTGTTTTGATCTTTTAATTCAAAGGCACGATTCACTAAATTTCAACTTCAACACACCAATAGAAATGAAAATCACATTATAATAATAAAAAATAGATATATATATATATATTTATATATAGGGGCCGTCCATAAAGTACGTCACGCTATTTTTTACCATTTTTAACTCCCCCCCCTCTCCCCTATCACAAACTGTCACAAATCTCAGGCCCCCCCCCCTAAAGTACGTCACACTTTCGAAAAAAATTTGTTATTTTTAGTAACAAAATAATTAAAATTTAATAGAAAACAGCATGGCATCACACATGGCCTCCCCCCTGTCACAAACTGTCACACTTTCTTACACCCCCTCCCCCCTCTGGAGCGTTACGTACTTTATGGACGGCCCCATAATAAGTTTACTGATTAAGTTGGTGACCCCCCACAGAAATCTCTCTCCGCAACTCACATCAGTCTTCTCTTAGGTTGGTATCCCCTTCTCAATACTGATGGGTCACGTGTGCCAACAATTAAATATCTCTGGTCGCAATAAGACGGTATACAGAGAAGAAGCAAACTCTTAACGATGAATCGTTGACTACTCATACAACATTTAGTACACTCACTACACTTGCCAAACTATCTACCATTAGAAAATTTTGCTGCACTAGCTAAACCAGCTGTACTTTTTAAAAAAATTATGACAGCAACAATACTTAATTTGATTGCTATAATAGCTACTCTTACTAAGCCCAACTACACGTACTACACAGACTGCACTTACAAACTTACTTACTCGAAAAGATGAAGAGCGTAGTAACAACTGTGGCCATCGTAAAGAGTTGAGCAGCTCTCTTGAAATAAGCCTCTGGAGCACACAATTTTAACTTGATGCCATTAAACGAGAGATGAAAGTATAAATGAAAAACATACTACTGAGAAAAAATCTGTCATATATTGCACATGGTAAGTATATGATATTTTTCAGGGAATAACTATATCATGTTTCAGCTATTAAAATAATTCTATCAACTATGTAAACAAGTTATTTGATTATATATTTTATAGAATAAATCTGTCATACATTTAATAGCATAAATCTGACATATCTTTCATATAAAAATATATCTTATATTTCTGAGAATAAATATATCAAATACTTTAGAGGTTAAAACAATGCTCCTCAAGATAAAACGCTGCATGTATGTCTCATAAATTTCATTTAAAACTTAAGAACTTTGTATAAACTAATAAAATATCTGAAAAGCCGAATGTCATTCGGATTATTATTAAAAAGGGTAAAATTTAGTCACATATTCCCTTTCAGAAACGAGGGGGTCCCTTGCTTGACATCCTTTCTTCACAACAAAAAAAAACAACTGACATAGACCTTAATTAATAATGAAAAATGATTTCATTTTTGGTAATAAAACGATAGTATCTTTACTAGAGCTGTTTTATACAAGGGTGATAATACTGACAATGATGCTTATCATTTTACAAAGGTTTTGTTTGAACGAGATTTATTATCTTTTCAAACGGGTTTAATAACATATTTAGATCAAGCGGGGGCGGGGGGGGGGCACCGTGGTCCCGCGGCGTGTGCGCTCGACTTGCGTACCGAGCCTTCTCAGGCCCGAATGGTCACCTGACACTAGTCACTAGTTAGGGAATCAAAGGCGGCTAGGAATAGCAGGGTTCCTCACAGCCGGGGCCCTTTAACGCTGCGTCACTTGGCAATACGTTCTTATCTGTAATACATAAGACTTGCGTAAATGTGATAAAGAGAGTTCAAATTCAGTTAATCAGCATCACATCATGATAACGATGCGATGAAACAAAGATAATGATAAAACCTTGGAATACTTCACGTTTGTTTGTTTCATTATTTTTTATTTTATAAAATAAATTGAATTTTTAAAAATTAAAAAATTAACCTCACAGTGTCGAGAAGGGGGGTGATAATCGCGCAAGCATACACACATATGCACACCTACCCACGCGCGCACACACACACCATTTAACCAACGCAACTGTCTAACGGTATTTTTTTAAAAGAAAATATGAGAGAAATAAGTCATCGAATAGCCGTAAGAGTAAAATTTTGATTTTATCGAATAATATAACTGTACATGAGAGCAAGAACTACGAGCTATGAGAGATATCGAACTGCTAACCAGCAATTAGAAGAGTTTTGCCCCCTTGGTTTTCTGAAAGCCTGAACACTTTCGATCGATACGAAAAGGGCACCAAGAGTTAAACATTAATCATTGATTGAAGCCGAAACTTGATCTTAAATGTTTAAGCAAAAATATTTGAAAACGAATTTCGACCAGACACTATTTCAAGAGCTCATGAAAATAACCGTATTTGATGTTAATATTATTCTATTTTTAACTACAGTGAAATTCGAATCAGTCACAGACTCACACTAAAAAAACTTTGTTTCACCATGACCATTTCTGAATGAAACGATGGAAAATAGTGCAAATAGTCTACAGTTTATTATCTAGACTCACGTCTTTAAATATTCTTCTACGCAACTCATCCATAATAACGAATTGCAAGTAAATTCACAAACGTCGGATTTTAATTTATCAATTCTTCCACTACATACTTCTATTCTATGGACGCAATTTATTAATTAAAGTCATTTACGTGAATCAACCATAACTATTCAGACAACTCTTATTTTTTGACACAGCGGGGAATAGAAGCCGTTAACATATTAAACTAACAGATGACACATAACATATGATTTTTTAAGACATCACGAATATACACACCTTCATTTTTGCCATTTAAAAAAAAAGAACAACTAAGCAATGTGAAATTGGTCTCTTTAATAATATATCCTTGAAAGCACTGCAATGAAAATTCAACACAAATGAAGTCATGTGCAATCACTGCTAGTGGCGTTACAAGATATATATTTTTATTAATCATGTTATTACAGGTCAGTGATTTTGGGCAAGACGCTTGAATGATATGGCATACTTTGAGACTTATTGTTCAGACCCCAATTCCACATTGGTATTAGTCTGACTTCTTTTAACAAAAACAAACTGTTATTTTAGAATAGCCATGCGGAACATAGCCTACAAACTGCTACAAGATTTTATAGCCTGGGCTATATAGAAACATCAGACAGAACAGAAGTTTTGTGTTATTCAGTTCATTTTCTTTGTCTGTGTCTTTATTGCCTACGCCGACAATATAGTCCTTTTATGTAAAATTAGCAAGGCTTGTCCGATGTGCTGATTGATTTTATTACCGATCGATTTTGTAAAAAAAAATGCCTATACCGACTGTTTCACGGCTTGGGGTGTACCGGATTTCGGCTCAAACTCCGACACATTCGGAATCCGGCTTGTTTTTCAAACCTGGCTCTTGCAGGATTTCACTTCATTAATCCGGTCAAATCCGGCTGGCCGGTAGAATTCTAATATATATAAATTCAGGCTAATCTGTTTCTGGTTTATACGGTAATATGATTATTAGAACTTATAACTTAAAAGTAAAAATAATTATAATATTTTCAAACGAACCATAAAAAAAAATTTCATAAAAATTAACGCCAGTAAGGTTGTGGCTCCACTGCACGCGAATTCGCCAATCTAGTATACGCGCGAACTCGCATCTGAAATGTAATTTTTAGGGTGGCTACACTGCAAGCGTTTGCTACAGCTAATATCGCGCGATTTTCATTGTTTGTCTTGACAACAACCTTTAACCTTTATCTTTTTGCTATTTAAACATTCATCTTGTATGTTTATGTAGACATCGCCTACTTTCGTTTTTATTTGTTTAGCTTAACAACCACTGTTTTACGTTCGTATTTGAATTTGTAAATATGATATAGAATTAGAATAGATAAAAATTATATAAATATATTTCTCCCCCATTATTTTATTATGATGGGTAAAGATCAGAGAGACATGGTTAAACCCAAATCTTGTAGAGAGTTAAGAGTAAGAGTGTATAATTTCATAAATTGAAACATCGTTTCATAAGTGAAATAAGTCATAAGTCTTTAATTTTAATTACTTTAACTTTAATATTTAAGGCTAAGCCTAAAAAGGCCGGTGGCGCTAGAATCAACAAAGTAGTTTTTTGTCCACGAAGGTTTTTTTTTAATGAGTTTTTCAGTATGAGACCTAAAACATTTGTTTAATTTTAAAGAATAAAATTAAATAGAAT
>CALYLW010000402.1:0-145000 GCA_944989445.1 Ampullaceana balthica
ATACCATGACATGGACACTACAATAGTAGGATAACATGACATGGACACTACAATAGTAGGATACCATGACATTGAAACTACAATAGTAGCATATCATGACATGGAATCTTTAATAGTAGGATACCATGACATGGACACTATAATAGTAGGATACCATGACATAGACACTACAGTAGTAGGATTCCATGACATGGACACTAGAGTATTAGGCTACCATGACATGGACACTACAGTAGTAGGATACAATGACATAGACACTACAGTTGTTGGATACCATGACATGGACACTACAATAGTAGGATACCATGACATGTACACTACAATAGTAGGATAACATGACATGGACACTACAGTAGTAGGATACCATGACATTGAAACTACAATAGTAGCATATCATGACATGGAATCTTTAATAGTAGGATACCATGACATGGGCACTATAATAGTAGGATACCATGACATAGACACTACAGTAGTAGGATTCCATGACATGGACACTAGAGTATTAGGCTACCATGACATGGACACTACAGTAGGATTCCATGACATGGACTCTATAATAGTAGGTTACCATGACATGGACACTATAATAGTAGGATACCATGACATGGACAATATAATAGTAGAATACCATTACATAGATCCTATAATAGTAGGCTACCATGACATGGACACTACCGTAGTAGGATACAATGACATAGACACTACAGTAGTAGGATAACATGACATGGACACTACAGTAGTAGGATTCCATGACATGGACTCTCTAATAGTAGGATACCATGACATGGACACTATAATAGTAGGATACCATGACATGGACAATATAATAGTAGAATACCATTACATAGATCCTATAATAGTAGGATACAATGACATAGACTCTAAAATAGTAGGATACATTGACATGGACTCTAAAATAGAAGGATACCATGACATGGACACTACAATAGTAGGATACCATGACATGGACACTACAATAGTAGGGTACTATGACATGGACACTACAATAATAGGATACCATGAAATGGACACTATAATAGTAGGATAATATGACATGGTTACTACAGTACTTGGATACCATGACATGGACACTACAAAAGTAGGATACCATGACATGGACACTATAATAGTAGGTTACCATGACATGTACACTATAATAGTAAGATACCATGACATGGACACTAGAAAAATATAAATTTCCAAGGCCCTGTTCAATGGAAATTTAAATTGTCAGAGCCCTGTTCAATATAAATTTAATATTCCAGGGCCCTGATCAAGAGAAATGTAAATTTCAAGGGCCTTGTTAAATAGACATGTAAATTTCCAGGGCCCTGTTCAATAGAAATGTAAATTTCCAGGGCCTTGTTCAATAGAAATTTAAATTTGCAGGGCCCTGTTCAAGAGGAATGTAAATTTCAAGGGCACTGTACAATAGCAATATAAATTTACAGGGCCCTGTTCAATAGAATTTTAAATTTCCAGGGCCCTGTTCAATAGAAATGTAAATTTCCCATGTGTCCATGTCATGGAATCCTACTACTGTAGTGTCTATGTCATGGTATCCTACTATTATAGTGCCCATGTCATGGTATCCTACTATTAAAGATTCCATGTCATGATATGCTACTATTGTAGTTTCAATGTCATGGTATCCTACTACTGTAGTGTCCATGTCATGTTATCCTACTATTGTAGTGTACATGTCATGGTATCCTACTATTGTAGTGTCCATGTCATGGTATCCAACAACTGTAGTGTCTATGTCATTGTATCCTACTACTGTAGTGTCCATGTCATGGTAGCCTAATACTCTAGTGTCCATGTCATGGAATCCTACTACTGTAGTGTCTATGTCATGGTATCCTACTATTATAGTGTCCATGTCATGGTATCCTACTATTAAAGATTCCATGTCATGATATGCTACTATTGTAGTTTCAATGTCATGGTATCCTACTATTGTAGTGTCCATGTCATGTTATCCTACTATTGTAGTGTCCATGTCATGGTATCCAACAACTGTAGTGTCCATGTCATGGTATCCTACTATTATAGTGTCCATGTCATTGTATCCTAATATTTTAGTGTCCATGTCATGGTATCCTACTATTGTAGTGTCCATGTCATGGTATCCTACTATCGTTGTGTCCATGTCAAGGTATCCTACTATTGTAGTGTCTATGTCATTGTATTCTACTACTGTAGTGTTCATTTTATGGTATCCTACTACTGTAGTGTCAATGTCATGGTATCCTACTATAATAGTGTCCATGGCATGGTATCCTACTATTGTAATGGACACTACAACAGTAGTGTCTATGTCATGGTATTCTACTAATGTAGTGTCCATGTCATGGTATCCTACTACTGTAGTGTCCATGTCATGGTATCCTACTATTGTAGTGTACATGTCATGGTATCCTACTATTGTAGTGTCCATGTCATGGTATCCAACAACTATAGTATCCATGTCATGGTATCCTACTATTATAGTGTCCATGTCATTGTATCCTATTATTTTAGTGTCCATGTCATGGTATCCTACTATTGTAGTGTCCATGTCATGGTATCCTACTATTGTAGTGTCCATGTCAAGGTATCCTACTATTGTAGTGTCTATGTCATTGTATCCTACTACTGTAGAGTTCATTTTATGGTATCCTACTACTGTAGTGTCTATGTCATGGTATCCTACTATTGTAGTGTCAATGTCATTGTCAGGGTATGAGAATCACTGCGAATGATTGTTGCGAATGATTGTTGTGAGATTGTTGTGAGCCAGTGTTGGAGTCGGGTCAAGGCGTTGTTTACGGGTATGAACTCCTATCACGGGAATAATGTCTAGGATGGCTGAGTGAACTTCTGGTCACACGGGATATGTCAGGGACGACCAGAGGACACGCCAGGGGTCAGTTGAGACCAGTTGGGGGGTATATAAGAGAGTAGTCGAGATGAGTGCGGGGGTGGCAGAAAGCTGTGTAGTTCGCATAGTGTTGTGCGGTCAGACCGGTCAGGATAGACCGGGGAGTTGCAGGGTTGCAGTAACACAGAGAGCTGAGGTTTAATGTCGCCCAGAAGCGGTCAGGCTAGGACCGAGGGGACTTAAACGCTTTGTGTATTTACGTAGAGCTGAAGAGGACTTGAGCATGGGCCCAGGATGGTCGAGTCGGACCGAGGGCATGCTTGAGCATACAGCCAGTTATATATAGATGTATTTGATGTCAAGGCAAGACAGCCAGTTGTACAGTTGTACATAGCAGAATAAACATTGCATTGTTATACCGACTTGTGTCATCTCTTGAGTGTTGTGTGTAGCGGAGAGCAAACAATAATCCACCAACGAATGAAACCTTAACATGGGGGCCCGTCCGGGATCAATTTAGCTGAGGAGCAGGCAAAGGATGGTGGACTAAATAAACTATGGCAAAAAGCTAAAAGTCAGAGGGTGGAAAGCACCAAACAAGGAATAATAACGTTTGAAATAAACAATAATATACTGTACAGGATATTTATTTCTAAAATAGATAACAGTGTTGAAAAAAAATTGGTGATTCCGAAATTATACCGACGATTAGTCTTAGAAACGGCTCATACAACAGCATTAGCCGGACACATGTCAGTCAGAAGAACCAAATACAGAATTTTTTCTCAGTATTTCTGGCCACGTATGAGCATAGATATCAAAAAATTCATTAAGTCTTGCCCTATTTGCCAAAAAGCACGTCCACCGGGGAGCATAAAACCCATAGAGTTAGGTCAAATGGAAGTGATCGGAACACCATTTCAGAAGGTTGCTATTGATATCGTAGGGCCATTACAATTAAGTGACAATAGGAATAGATATATCCTTACGTTGGTAGATATGGCTACTCGTTGGCCTGAGGCTATTGCGCTAAAAAATATAACAACACAAGACGTTTATGAGGCCCTATTATCAATATAACTTTATGCCATTCGGATTGGCAACCGCACCGGCAACGTTCAATAAAATTGTTAAGAAATTATTCAAAGGAGTAAAAGAGGTAGTTACTTATTTTGACGATATCTGTGTATACACAGACGACTGGGAGTCACATATACGAGTTACTCGAGAGGTTTTAGAGATTTTGAAAAAGGCAGGGTTCACCATTAAACCATCTAAGTTAGAAATAGGTAAAGAATCAATCGAATTTCTGGGACATAGAATTGGAGCAGGCATCTTAAAACCAGACATGAACAATATAAACAAAGTGTTGGAAATAAAACGACCCAAAAATAAGAAACAAGTAAGGGGACTAGTTGGCCTAATAGCGTATTACAATAAATTTATACCTAATTTTTCAACGATAACAGCCCCATTGACGGACCTTACAAAGAAAGGTAAACCTAATAATATATGTTGGACTAAGGAATGCCAACAAGCATTGGATACAATCCAAAACTATTTAACAAATAACCCCATTTTGGTTCTGCCCGACATTAAGGAACCTTTTATAGTTCGTACAGATGCGTCAACGAAGGGATTGGGGGCATGTTTGATGCAGAAAAGAGACAATATGCTCCACCCGGTGAAGTATATTAGTCGGAAACTGGTTGACAGGGAAACCAGATACTCAACAATAGAGAGGGAATGCTTGGCAATAATATGGGGAATTCAGAAATTATCCTACTATTTAATGGGGGCAAGATTTACGCTCCAGTGTGACCACCAAGCGTTAAAATATTTGAACACGACTAAATTTGAAAATTCAAGAGTTTCCCGGTGGTCTTTGATGTTACAGGAATACGATTTCAACGTGGAATACATTAAAGGTGAAGATAACATTATTGCAGATTTTTTATCGCGACAATAAGCAGATATAATGTCCCACTGAGACTGGTAGGATCATGACAGATCTGGTAATGTAATCATAATTAATGAGCAGAAATCAAACCATGACCGACAAGGACTCGCAGGACAGGTTTATGACAAACAAGTAGAGTTGCTTGTTCATGGGGACTAATTTTGGTAGAAATTGAGGTCTGGGTCACCTCGGGCCAGTATTATTATTATATGAACATGATTGTAAGGTTTCATAACGATTATGTACTTAGGTTAGTTAGTACTTACGGATGGTTGTAAATAAATATGAGATGGTTGTATTTTCGTGCTGATGTTTTTTATTATAATTTTTGGCTCCGGGTGACCTCGGGCAAAATTTCATTATAAGGAGATGTAATTATTTATATATATATATATTTATGAAATTATGAGATATGATGATAATGATTTTGTTCATGATTATGTGTATTATGATGAATTATGTTGATTACGACTACTAAATGCACATGATTGTTATATAATTGATTGTAATGGGTTAAATACAATCAGGCTGAAATGTCTATAGTCTGGATAAGTAGTTATCCCTATAACATTATCTCATGCTGGAGGTAATCCTGGAATAAATATCTTAAGGAATTTATATGAGGAACCAGTAGAGTCAGTGGGTAAATAGAAAACAATCTAGCGTAAAAATGGTCAATTGTTGGATACTAATATGTGAGGCGTTATGACCAGTAGTAGGTCGAAGGTTGGTTCTTTGAGAATTAAGATAATGATAAAGTACGAGTTGCGGATTAGTGAAGTCGTATAAAGGTACGACCAAGTGGATTTATGCTGTGTGTTGTATATACTAGTTTTTTTTTCATGCCATGTTGTGTATAAAATTATTTTGAAAGATATTATTTCATTATGTATTATATTATTGTAATTGTAATGTGCAGTGATTCCATGCCCTGACTTTGTTGTATTGTGAGATTCTACCGTAAGTAGAATCTAACGGAAGAGGGGGGATATGTCAGGGTATGAGAATCACTGCGAATGATTGTTGCGAATGATTGTTGTGAGATTGTTGTGAGCCAGTGTTGGAGTCGGGTCAAGGCGTTGTTTACGGGTATGAACTCCTATCACGGGAATAATGTCTAGGATGGCTGAGTGAACTTCTGGTCACACGGGATATGTCAGGGACGACCAGAGGACACGCCAGGGGTCAGTTGAGACCAGTTGGGGGGTATATAAGAGAGTAGTCGAGATGAGTGCGGGGTGTGGCAGAAAGCTGTGTAGTTCGCATAGTGTTGTGCGGTCAGACCGGTCAGGATAGACCGGGGAGTTGCAGGGTTGCAGTAACACAGAGAGCTGAGGTTTAATGTCGCCCAGAAGCGGTCAGGCTAGGACCGAGGGGACTTAAACGCTTTGTGTATTTACGTAGATCTGAAGAGGACTTGAGCATGGGCCCAGGATGGTCGAGTCGGACCGAGGGCATGCTTGAGCATACAGCCAGTTATATATAGATGTATTTGATGTCAAGGCAAGACAGCCAGTTGTACAGTTGTACATAGCAGAATAAACATTGCATTGTTATACCGACTTGTGTCATCTCTTGAGTGTTGTGTGTAGCGGAGAGCAAACAATAATCCACCAACGAATGAGACCTTAACACTGACTCCAAATTTGCAAGCATCCGAAACAAGGCTTCTCTTTCATACAGTTTAGTCACCGATCCTTAGAACTCACGTTAGGCTTTAAGTACCAAAGGGCGTTGTTTGACCAGTTGCCTGTGGACCTTCCATTCCTGCTCCTCTTCCTTCCATTCCCCTTTCTCCTGGCTCTTCTCTCTTCACTCCTGGCAGTGAGGGTGGCTTCCACAACTTGAATGCCTTTACGCACTTTTAACCGCCAGAGTGTGTGCCCCTCAGCAATGGACTACCACGTTTTGTGATTGATGCGCGACAAGAACATGTCTTTCTTGCAGACGTCCTTGTAGCGCAGGCAGGGGCGACCTCTTTTCCTCACTACAAGTTGCCAGCTCACCATAAAACAGGGCTCTTGGAATTCGCTCCGAGCCCATCCTGTGAACATGGCACAACCACCGCAGACGCCTCTAACTCAGGATTGAGTGCATACTCAGCATATGGCTCCTCCTGAGTACCTCCACATTTGTGATTTTATCCTGCCACTTGTTGTGTAGGATCCTACGCAAGCAACGTAAGTGGAAACTGTTAAGCTGCTTTATTTGCTTGGCATAGGTCGTCCAGCACTCGCTGCCATAAAGGAATGTGCTAAGCACTCATGATTTCTAACGATAAGAAGGGACATAACCCGGCCATATAATTAATTGAGGGGGGGGGGTGATTTTAAACAGTCAGTCTACACTATAAGATAATCCGTTGCAATAGACAGGGTAGAGAATTTGAAAGAACAATGTAAAGACCAGGAGAGTTACTCGCCTTGCCGGTGTATCATCCCGCCATGCATGATTCGTGCAACAAAACACTGGCCTGCGTCATTGACTTTAAGCGTGATGCCCTACAATAAAAAAAAATTAGTTGAGTAAATGATTGCCTGCAAGAACTCGTGTTTCATGTTTTTTATTGAAAAAAAAACATATAGTTAAATAATAATTTGTATATTTTAAAATAAATCATCGCTGTGTAATGAACTATTAAATCTATAATAATAATCAGAAGAAACAAACAATGGATCCACTCCTTATTTTAGAAATGAAAGTGAAAGTGGAGTCACATTTTGAAGGTCATCTTTCATGACGTTTCTTGTGATAGCAAATATCATCAAAATTGACTCGTGTGAGACATTGACTTTGTTGGGACATGGTTAACTCCTGTAGGACAATATCTAACCAATGTTTCAGGTAATATAGGACAATATTTTATCTGGTTTCTGATGGACACTGTATTACTATAAGGCTCTAGGGTCATGCAAGGAGACAACGGCAACGGCATGACCTGACCAGTCTTGATGGACAATGTCTTACCATTGGTTCTTGTAAGGTAGGGCAATGTAGCCATTGGTTCATGTAGGAAAAAGGCACACCATTGGTTACGATTTACAATGTCTTACCATTGGTTCATCCGTGTTTTTCTGGAATTGGACCAATCGCACCCTCATGACGTTATCATTGGTCTCGTGTCGGTGCCCGCCCCCTTCGACGTCACCGTTACCCTGGCCACTCATGCTGCCATTGACGTAAGCGTGGGCGGGGATAGAGGAAGGATGTGACGAACCAGGGGAAGCGTAGTGGGCGGTGTCTTCGCTGTAGACTTCATGGGCTACCACGTCGTGAGACTGTAGGAGGGCCTGGAGATTAAAACAAGAAATAAAAACTCGAATAAGTATATCTAAACGCAATTTACAACAAGGAATTTCCGATTTTTTATCAAGGGAAATCGATTTGGATTACAATAAAAGTCGCTTCAAATAAGTAATTCTGAAACTAAACACAATATGACGTCATATCCCCTTACGCGGCATCACTCACACCAAGGAGCTTTGATTAACCCTCCTTGACTCACACCAAGAATGTGTCAATATAATGCGCACCACGCAACATAAGCATTCACAAAGCGGGAAAACCCCATTAACTAACATTCTAGATTACATTAAAAGTAATTTCAAATCAATAATTTTGAAACAAAACAAAACAATTGCTTCAAAAAATTGCTACTAAAATTACGGGAGTCGAACGAAAACAGATTTTTGAAAAATTCCTTCTCCAACATTGTTCTAAATATTGTTAGTTATTGTTTGACGTTTGTTTCAACCCGATAGATGATTTTGTTGGCGAGAAATTGACAAAATACTGATATTTTTTTCGGGTTTTTTTGAATTTTCCAGGAAATCCAGTAAACCTTTTCGGTATTTTTTGACCGTAGCACATCCTTGGGACCTCTTTAGCATATTTTCAAAAGACCCGAATCCTCTATCTGGTATGGTTCAGGAGGAGTGGCATTGTCAAGCTTGGAAGACATTTCGAATCTATAAACGTAATTTTTCCAAAGGAAATTGCGTTAAAGACCCACACATTATGGTTGGACATTTTCAGGCAAACATGGAGAGTTTCTGGGTAACTCTATGGAAAAACTGTAAGTGAAATAGTTGATGCAAAAAACCACGCGTGTCAGTATTTAGAATGACAGCTTTTGGTTGTCGGCAGTTAGACGAACCAGAACGTTATTAAGCACGAGAGATTGCGTCGCGGAAGAAGGAGCTGGGTCTCGTATGTTGAGAACCGCCGAGAAACCTCGCGTTCATCGTGCCTCTGTTTGAGAACAATAAGAAAGATCTTGACCTACAGCGGACCAATCATAACACAAGGTCAGCGGTATCTGATTGTCCAGCTAGCGTGGGCTATTGTCACAAGAATATAATGGGTTACACAGAATGGACAGAAGCTTTAAAAAAAAATCTGAAAAGATGCACCCTCAAAGACTGCTTGGGTTCTGAGCTGGTTTTAGATTCGTATGATTTATTTGTTCCTGGGCTGTCTACGACGTTTAAAAGGATCAAAGCCCAATTTATTGTCGTACCAAGTATTTCTATATTAATGAAGCAGGTGTATCAACCAAGTATTTCTATATTAATGAAGCAGGTGTCCCAACCAAGTATTTCTATATTAATGAAGCAGGTGTATCAACCAACTATTTCTATGTTAATGAAACAGGTGTATCAACCAAGTATTTCTATGTTAATGAAGCAGGTGTATCAACCAAGTATTTCTATGTTAATGAAGCAGGTGTATCAACCAAGTATTTCTATATTAATGAAGCAGGTGTATCAACCAAGTATTTCTATATTAATGAAGCAGGTGTATCAACCAAGTATTTCTATATTAATGAAGCAGGTGTATCAACCAACTATTTCTATGTTAATGAAACAGGTGTATCAACCAAGTATTTCTATGTTAATGAAGCAGGTGTATCAACCAAGTATTTCTATGTTAATGAAGCAGGTGTATCAACCAAGTATTTCTATATTAATGAAGCAGGTGTATCAACCAAGTATTTCTATATTAATGAAGCAGGTGTATCAACCAAGTATTTCTATATTAATGAAGCAGGTGTATCAACCAAGTATTTCTATATTAATGAAGCAGGTGTATCAACCAAGTATTTCTATATTAATGAAGCAGGTGTATCATTCTAATATCGTATTTAATAGATAAAGCTGACTATTTAAATTATTCAATTAAGCTTGATTTTAAAAAAAAATCACATGCTCAATGATCAATGACAAAATAAATTTAAA
This sequence comes from Ampullaceana balthica, assembly GCA_944989445.1. Taxonomy (NCBI): domain Eukaryota; kingdom Metazoa; phylum Mollusca; class Gastropoda; family Lymnaeidae; genus Ampullaceana; species Ampullaceana balthica. The sequence continues at coordinate 10,064 of CALYLW010000402.1, forward strand.
AATTAAAAATAAAATAAACAGCAATGACCTAATAAGACAATGGATTATTTTAAAATTTACAATATTCCATGTTATAATCAATGTTACCGCGCCCATCCATCTTTGTTGAGTAGTGATCAATGTTTTACCGAAGTATGATTATCCCATTATCACTCCCCAACTCCCACACTGCATATAAGAGTTACATAGATATTATTTTCAGAGTACATAATCGTAAACTGAAAAAAAAAGGATGAAGTAAGACCATGTAGATGAATAAAGTAAACTGCAGCATTATTACAATAACGTATGCTAGATCACGGGGCGGGAGATTTCATTTGTACTTCATGGAACTACATTGCACCGGTAAAGTTCCTCAATATCAAGTGAACGCACTCATTTGTCTGTCTAAGGATGTACACGGAAGGCGCACGAACACCATCTGTCTCTAAAATGTAAGACGCCAAGGGCAAATAACTCGATATCGGTCACTCCCCGAGCCATTAGGACAGAGTTACCGGACCTGCTGGTTGAATTACCCACGAGCAATCAGTCTAGCGACTCGAATTCGTGGATAAAGTGCGTTTACTGAAGGTCTGTCGAGTCAAACGTTATGTATCGAGGGCGAGTGCAAGGCGCAAGCGCCCAGACGAAGGACGATACTGCAGGGAATGAATTCAGCTCCAAAATTGGAGACAGGGGAGACAATAACGTTAATCACTTTGCTATTTCGCCGCTGTTAAGAGATATCTCAAGGGGAAAAACAACTGTTGCTTTAGGTGCGGCCCTTTGACTTCTCATGACTGTCCATTTTAAAATTTGCACACCACTCTATGCAAACATTTTTGCCAATGATAATACAATTAATACAATGATTTCATCTCGTACTGGATTAACAAAAAAATAAAATAATAAAAATAAAAAAAATATAAAAAATAACGGAATTATTAGAGGCAACTAAAGAAATTTCCTGCTGCTTTCCAATTGTTGATATATTTAATGATAAGGCCTCGGTCATGTTGAGCAATCCTATAGCTTATCATGGTCTAATCTATTATGTCTAATTTATCATGTTTCAGATCGTCTTCCGAATAACAATGACATCTATTTTGTTACGGCAAACAACTACAATCCCCAGAAGTATACAGATGCAACATGTGTCCAAGAAACACTCAATAGTTTGAGAGTCCCCGATCGCCACATTCATTTTATGTTTTCTTACGATGCGGCGTGAGCCCCCCCCCCTTTTTTCCCCCTTCCCCACCCTGTTATTGCCTTCATTAAAAATCTTCTCGCAAGGGCAATGGATGATCTGAAGCATAGTCCCGCCCCCTCACATCACACCCCTCCTTCCGCTCCTCCCACTTTTCAAAAAAACCGCACAGTTCATTTGAGTTAATTTGTTCAGACGCCACCGGTAGGAGAATTAGTCAATTTGGTAGACCGTAATGATTCCTCTGCTCAGGGGGAGTACTTCCCTTACGGGAGGTCATAATTACGGCTATGTATGTCTGCGCCGGTGGTAGAAATGTCGGGTTAGGGGTCGTCAGGGGCGGCCGCCATCACTCTCAGCCGGTGGTGGAAATGTCGGGTTAGGGGTCGTCATCCAGGGGCGGCCGCCATCACTCTCAGGCGGCGGAGGAAATGTCGGATTAGGGGTCATCAGGGGCGGCCGCCATCACTCTCAGGCGGTGGTGGAAATGTCGGGTTAGGGGTCGTCATCCAGGGGCGGCCGCCCTCACTCTCAGCCGGTGGTGGAAATGTCGGGTTAGGGGTCGTCATCCAGGGGCGGCCGCCATCACTCTCAGGCGGCGGAGGAATTAAAAAAAAAGAAAAACGAGTTCCGAAATGCGACTGTATGTAAGATAAAAAATATTTCCCGTGAAATAGTTGTACAAAATCAAGTGAAATCTTTGCATGCCGCAATCCTTCAGAAGAAACGTAAGCCGAATTTTAGGTGATCCTAACAAACTAACAAAAAAAAACCGTTTTAAAAACAATTATTTAAAAAAAACACACAAAACCGCACATGCACACACAGTATATTGAGTAAAGAGATTTACAGGCATGGATTTCTGGCAGCTTTTTGGCGAGTGAAACCTTCTATTATCTGACGTGCGAATCCGGAACTACACTAACATGTCTTTATCAAGCACGAGTGAGTGAGAGAAAAGCTATCGAGGTAAACATTGCAGCAGACATTCAACTCGAGCATGCCCTACGCTGGTACCGTCCTAGACTTTTGTTCATCTCAGGGTGGCCAAGGGTTATAACAAGGTTGTGAGGTGACTCCTAGAAAGTCTATGACTGATGAAGTGGAAAGGCTCCAGAGGTGACTCCTAGAAAGTCTATGACTGATGAAGTGGAAAGGCTCCAGAGGTGACTCCTAGAAAGTCTATGACTGATGAAGTGGAAAGGCTCCATAGGTGACTCCTAGAAAGTCTATGACTATGACTGATGAAGTGGAAAGGCTCCAGAGGTGACTCCTAGAAAGTCTATGACTGATGAAGTGGAAAGGCTCCATAGGTGACTCCTAGAAAGTCTATGCCTGATGAAGTGGAAAAGCTCCAGTGGAGGATTCAATTTATTTCCCCACAGCAAGCAGCTACTTGCCTTTGTTTTAATTAATAAATTCAACGAAATATTGGTAGACTGCCGTATCTAAAGGGTATAACACATAATGACAGATTAGTGCTTTGCTTAGAAACGTGGGTTTATCCATTGCCTACCAAGGCACTTCCCAGGTTTACGAGGAACAAAATCAAAATTAAATATCAAGAAACCAGTAGATCTGCAATACCCGAAAATAATCGATAAATAATGTTACCATTTTCAGCGATTATAACAATGCAACAAAAACAAAAGTATTTTTTTTAAAAAATGCTCAGAGCTTCATAAAACAAACAAACAGACAGAACAATTAATTATATTGCGGCAACTCATGGCGGTGACGAGAGGATTTAGACTTCAGATCACCTCGCCTGATCTCGTTCGGGATAACACTATAAAAAAACCTCGTGCTGTAGAGATTAATGGCGCCCAAACCTCACGTCACGTCACCAACAATGACGCCGCACGTGTATCTATCTTCCCGTCTCAACAACTGACGGTATCAGACTTAACGGCCCGGTGAAGCCGACGTAATGCCGGGATGGCGTGCTGTTGTCAAAGTAGCGAGCGACTTCTCCAACAAAGGTGCCTTAGTTTTAGCAGGAAATGAAACCAACAACTCGACAGAGCGATGAGCGTCCCACAGAGGTAGCCAGCGATAGAGGTAAGTAAAAGTTCAAAGCAGGAAGGAGACGATTACGTGAGGGAACAATACCCTATATCTATATTATAATTATAACTGCATGAAAATGTTTTTGATCACGAGGGCCATGTTTTGGGGTCAGCAAACAGCTATCCCCCCTCAACACACACACACACACACACACACACACACACACACACAATATCTAACATTAGCATTCAGAAAGCGGGAAAACCCCATTAACTATCATTCTAGATTACATTAAAAGTCATTTCAAATCAATAACTTTGAAATTAAACAAAAAATTGCTTCTAAAATTACGGAAGTCGATCGAAAACAGATTTTTGAAAAATTCCTTCTTCAACATTGTTCTAAATATTATTAGCTATTGTTTCACGTTTGTTTCAACCCGATAGATGTTCTGGTTGGCGAGAAATTGACAATATATATATATATATCTATCGGTTTTTTTTTATTTTCCAGGAAATCCAGTAAACTTTTTGGGTATTTTTTTGGCCGTTGTACATCCTTGGGACCCCCTCAGCATATTTGCAAAAGACCCGAACCCTCTATCTGGTATGGTTCAGGAGGAGTTGCAATGTCAAGCTTGACACACATTTCGAATCTAAAAACGCAATTTTTCCAAGGGAAATTGCGTTAAAAATGTACTTATGTTTCTATTAGGGGACCAATCATCCTTTTACTTAATGGTAGATACAATCATCATCATGATCGCCCTTCGTCCCATCTGGGGCATAGGCCATGAACAAAGTCTCTCCAGGCATCCCGGTCCTGCGCCAATCTTTCTATCTGCCCTCAGCTGTGTCCGCTCATTTTGGTGTCTGCCTCCAGTTCCCTTCTCCAGGTCATTTTGGGACGATCTCTTTTCCTCTTGCCTTGGGGGTTCCATGTGAGGGCTTGTCTCACAATGCTGGATGTAGGCTTTCTGAGAGTGTGGCCAATCCATCTCCATATGCGCTGCGCTATTCCACTAGCTCTTGTTGTGTGCGTTGGTGATGACATTGGGCCAGCGGAATCGGAGAATTGTTCGGAGACATGTGTTTATAAAAGCTTGAAGCTTTTTAGAAATGGCTGCTGTTATTCGCCATTTTTCTGCTCCATACAGTAGGACAGGCTTTACTGTGGTGTTGGTAGATACAATTACCAGATAATATTTCTATAAAATTTATCGCAGATGCATATTTTCAACAAAAAGTATAATCCATTGCTTATTCGGGGCCCGGATCACGTCTATACTATGGATATACAGAAGGGTCCTAAGATAAATATTTTGGGGACCATAGACCAACAACCCGGGGGGGGGGATCACTAACATAAGAAATCTTTCCATCAACGTCCGCCATCCATCAACCAACATTCGAGCGTTAGTCAATGATGACGTGAACAGTATCAACGTGTTGTAGGGAGTGAGGGGCTTGGTTGATGTACACAACACTAGTTGGTTGATGTACACACCACTAGTTGGTTGTTGTACACAACACTAGTTGGTTGATGTACACACCACTAGTTGGTTGATGTACACACCACTAGTTGGTTGATGTACACACCACTAGTTGGTTGATGTACACACCACTAGTTGGTTGATGTACACAACACTAGTTGGTTGATGTACACACCACTAGTTGGTTGATGTACACACCACTAGTTGGTTGATGTACACACCACTAGTTGGTTGATGTACACACCACTAGTTGGTTGATGTACACACCACTAGTTGGTTGATGTACACACCACTAGTTGGTTGATGTACACACCACTAGTTGGTTGATGTACACACCACTAGTTGGTTGATGTACACACCACTAGTTGGTTGATGTACACACCACTAGTTGGTTGATGTACACACCACTAGTTGGTTGATGTACAAACCACTAGTTGGTTGATGTACACACCACTAGTTGGTTGATGTACACACCACTAGTTGGTTGATGTACACACCACTAGTTGGTTGATGTACACACCACTAGTTGGTTGATGTACACACCACTAGTTGGTTGATGTACACACCACTAGTTGGTTGATGTACACACCACTAGTTGGTTGATGTACACACCACTAGTTGGTTGATGTACACACCACTAGTTGGTTGATGTACACACCACTAGTTGGTTGATGTACACACCACTAGTTGGTTGATGTACACACCACTAGTTGGTTGATGTACACACCACTAGTTGGTTGATGTACACACCACTAGTTGGTTGATGTACACACCACTAGTTTGTTGATGTACACACCACTAGTTGGTTGATGTACACACCACTAGTTGGTTGATGTACACACCACTAGTTTGTTGATGTACACACCACTAGTTTGTTGATGTACACACCACTAGTTGGTTGATGTACACACCACTAGTTTGTTGATGTACACACCACTAGTTGGTTGGTGTACACACCACTCGTTTGTTGATTTACATACCACTCGTTTGTTGATGTACACACCACTAGTTTGTTGATGTACACACCACTCGTTTGTTGATTTACACACCACTCGTTTGTTGATTTACATACCACTCGTTTGTTGATGTACACACCACTCGTTTGTTGATGTACACACCACTAGTTTGTTGATGTACACACCACTATATACAGTTGGTGGAGTCATTAGGTCTACAGGTACAAAAAACAAGGCAACTCCCAACAGCCTGTGGTAACTGCTACAATTACATATGTACTCTCTCTCTCTCTCCCTCTCTCTCTCCCCTCTCTCTTCCTCTGTCCTTGTCTCAACTTATCTCTCCCCCTCTCTATTCTTCCCTCTCACTCTTCCTCCCTTTATCCTTCTCTCTCTTCCTTCCTCCATCTCTCTCTCCCTCCTCCCCGTCTCTCTCTCCCTCCTCCCCCCTCTCTCTCTGTATCCCTGTCGCTCTTTCTTAGAACTCCGTATCCATCTGTATCACACATACCAACCATTATTTAATCAGTACAGCTATGTTAACAGGTGAGTAAAGATGACCTGCATGGGTTGTCAGGTTTTTAGAAGCAGGGCCGGTGTTAGGCCCCTGCAACCTATGCGGCCGCAGTGGGCCCCATCACTTTCATATGCCTATCTTTATTTTCTCTTATTAATTCCTTATACCTACCCAGACTGGGCTCCTCGCAATTCTTTTCGCATGCTAAGCCGCATAGGGCCCCGCAATTGCTAAGACCGGCCCTGTTTAGAAGAGATCATTTGCTTCTGGATTTGAAAGGAGGTGTTGGATAGTCTGATAACACAAAACCAGTGGACAGATACATGCTTACAGATACATGCTTACAGATACATGCTAACAGATACATGCTAACAGATACATGCTTACAGATACATGCTTACAGATACATGCTTACAGATACATGCTTACAGATACATGCTAACAGATACACGCTAACAGATACATGCTAACAGATACATGCTAACAGATACATGCTTACAGATACATGCTTACAGATACATGCTTTCTAGATATGAACACATGTCAAAATTTAAAACGCAACAGCTAAACAATACACCCGTGCAAGAAATAATTGCCTCAACAATTCAAGTACATCTATTAACGGGGAAAGGGGAGGGGGGACACGCATACGCACGTATATAATTACGTATTTAAAATATGTAATTACACCTTTTCACATCCAAAATACTCTTGGGGACACCCATAACTATATATATATATATATATCGGCATCCTTCCGTCTCGGTGCATCACCGTTGGGTTGGGTTGCATTTCCTCGTGATATATTTATACTTATTACAAATAAATGAACATTTATTTGAGGAAGATATTACAGGAGCCATTCTGTTGTAACAAAATACTTCTCTCGGGTAATCGGTTGGTCTATTCTGCGCTTTACAGGATTCTGAAATACAAGCGCGTATGGCGTGCAATATTTTCATTTGCCGCAAGTAAAATATTCAATATGGAAGTAATAATCTGCGAGGAATGAGTGGGTCTTAAATATTGGTATAGGTCAGGGGCGTGTAATTTTCATTCCAAACTTTAAATTTTTCTTTCGGAATGGACAAAGTGTTCTGAATAAAAATTAAAATAAAATTTAAAAAAATTAATTATTCAAATTCATTTCTATTTGTCACTAGAAGACGAAGGCTTTAGGCCAACACCTTGGCTGTTTTCTTCATTTACAAATAAACATTTATTAAAAAGGAATTAATCTTTAACAAAATATCGTAATGCCTATGAATCTATACTAACTGTCAGTAGAGACTAACACACTAAGAGGCAATTGGCAGGTCACTAATTAAAATTAAACGCTATTATTATGCGTTTTAAAAAAATGTTACTGCATGGCAAATATTTCATTTTAAGCTTATGAATGTTTCATATTGAATGCGTTTATAAATGTGAGTGTGTTACTATTTTAATGTAATTCGCGGTGAGCCCAGCTGCTAACTGGGGTACCGCGCTATGTAAGTTCTCAAATTACTATAACTTATTAGAACGATGAGTTGTTTTTTTTTGTTTTTTTTGGCGATATCTGACGTAGTGCTATTATCGCTTTGATCGAGGCCCATTTATATCATGTCCTAGCTCCTCCCTCCCCCCAACCCCCATCTCTGCGTGATCTTCCACACTCGCAACATCATTTTCCCAACAGTTGTGCCCCCTAATGACAACCTGTGAATAGGCCCAAGCTGCTGGCCCAATCGATAACTTCCCTTGTATTGAGGTGTAGGAAATCAATACGCCCTTTACTCTTTGGGGGGGGGGCAGTTTTAGCTATCAAAAGTTTTCTTCCGATAAGGATCAGTATCTCATTTACTCTTTGTACGTTGTCACTGAAGGCAGAGATAGTACGTTACAGTCCCGTAAAAGGGGAAGGGGGGGGGAGCGAAGAAGTGGAGGGGATGGGGAGAAAGTGGGGAGGAGACGTGGGGCAAGAAATCTTGTCTTGGATTTTAATTTTTAAAAAAAATTTAATTCTTTAAAAACATTTTAAAATTTTAAAGAAATGATTTTATATGACACGTATAGTCTTAGCGCCACACTAATTTTTACCTCTTCAATATGAGATATTTTATTTCTTAAGCTTGTCCATGCCACGGTAATATTATTGTCAAGGTACTGCCTCTGTCACGGTTATTTCCATGTCACGGACATTACCCTGTCAAGGTACTGCTTCTGTCACGGTTATTTCCATGCCACGGACATTGCCCTGTCAAGGTACTGTCTCTGCCACGGTTATGTCCATGCCACGGACATTACCCTGTCAAGGTACTGTCTCTGCCACGGTTATGTCCATGCCCTTGTCACATGCTGATGTCCACTACCAATTTAACTCTCATATTGAATTTCCCGTCAGCCGAACTTGGAGTTTCTGTCACAGTTATTCAATCTTCCTTTCTTCCCCAAACAAAAATCCCCCCTAACGTTTCCCCAGGCCATTCATCATTTCCTTATTTGCCACGAATGTGATAACGATGATGCTTTCTTTTATAACGCTTGTGTCCGTGCAAGCCTTACATGTTCAACACGGCCTGATCTCGTAAATACTTTTTATTTTTACAGAAAATCATCCGAAGACGTGTCTTACATGTTTCCTTAACGGTTTTACATTCCCCCAAAAGACTGCATGTAGACCAGTGCTTCTCATACTTTTTAGTATTGCGGACCAGCAGGAATTTTTTCCATTGTACCAGGGACCGGTGCACTATTTTCCCTGCACTGACAATTTTTTCTGTCCTTTTTTGAGAACATCTGCGGACCGGCAGCGGATGGGCCACGGACTGGCATCGGTCCGCGGACCACCACTTTGAGAAGCACTGATGTAGACAATTCAATAACGTGTTTGAAATCGATTAAATTGAGCGCGCAATCCCAATTCCTTCACCTGCTGCAGATTTTTTCCATACAGTCGTGTGTTAGTGATAAGGTTTTGTTGTTGTTGATCAGCTCACTCACATGAAGATAGTGGACATCCTTAACTTAAGACCTTTTTACTCCGATGTCCAATGATGATTTCGGGCTTGTTGACCAGCTCCTCACTATTATACCCTCCGTGGCAAGTCTTTCCTCTCTACAATACGGCATTGACCTGGTTTCATCTGGCAAAAATCGATGATTTATCAACAAATCTAGGTCATCGCCCCAATGTTGTTTGTTTACACAAGGAGGCAATATCACAGGCCAACAGTCTGGCCAAAATAAAGTGGCCAATACTCGGGCTAACATTCAGGCCAACACAAGCGGCCAACACTTGGGCCACCACAATTGACCAATAACCGGAGCAAAACGATTGGCCAACACATGTACAACAACACAAAAAAGCAGACAAGGAAAAAAAATGACGAAATTGCAGAAACAAACACAGCGTCTTTAGAAGTTCAAGGCTGTCTAACGTAACAGATAACACCGTCTGTTCTGATTGGACGGGGCATCAGATTACACTCGGAGATTGCGTTAAAACTGCTGACTACGTCCGATAAACAGGATGTCGTTGTATGGGGGCTCGTAGAGTGCACCTGGAACATTGCTGCTCGGACACTACAGGTCAGGCTATATTTGTTGGGGGCTCGTAGAGTGCACCTGGAACATTGTTGCTCGGACACTACAGGTCAGGCTATATTTGTTGGGGGCTCGTAGAGTGCACCTAGAACATTGCTGATCGGACACTACAGGTCAGGCTATATTTGTTGGGGGCTCGTAGAGTGCACCTGGAACATTGCTGCTCGGACACTACAGGGTAGGCTATATTTGTTGGGCATTATCGACCAATCCCTATTGGACGTGAATTAATGATCCGCAAATATTGTTCGCAAATATGTATAGTTCATCATCATTCATTTGGTCGAATATGAGAATCCTGCGTACATGGTAGTCCATGTATCGTTTTAAGGACAAGAGTATTAAACAGATGTAGTTCATACATCTTTGGCCCGACTAACGCAATGTTCGGACATTTGTTTTAAAACATTATTTTGACACAATTACACGCACCCACAACTTTGACGTCCACCACTTAAACAAATTTAGTTTATCCTACATCGCAACATATTCACCTACCGCAAGAACAAAAAAGGAATCCGATATGAAATTCCTGTATCATGCATGGCATCAAATATTTAATATGACTCTGGGTGTGACGTGTCAATAGATTTCTCAGCTACACCCCCTCCACCCCGCCCCCGGGCCCCAGAATATGATATGACTTTCCTTGGTATGTATTCCCCATTCACCTGCATTTACTGCACATAAATTCTCACTACCTGTCTGGCATTGTGTCACGGACTGTACCCACAACCTCGCGTTCAAATCTCATCCTCGTCTCTACGGTAGTCAAGTCAAAGACTTTCTGTCCTCTGACAAAGGAGGGAAATATCTCACAGCGCCACCATTAAATGAATTATATTTCTTTAGCTCTGGTGGCAATGTGTCAGTCTCGAATTTCGTATTTATTAAAAAATACAATTTTTCCCCATGGATTTTATTTGAGCCATTTTGATGAAGATCTTTTGCACTTTATTAAAATGACGGATGCACATTTTGATGAAGAAATGTACACCTTATCAAACCCATTAATGATCATTTTGATGCACATATTTCCACTTTATAAAACCGATGGATGCACATTTTTATTCATATATTTGCACTTTATAAAACCGATGGATAAACATTTTGATGTAAATATTTGCACTGAATCAAATCCATTTTAGCACACACCGGTGCATCTATTTGTTTAATCTCAACCATACTTTGACCAGTTCCATGCAGATCAGCCGAATGAATTCACGCTATTATTGTACACAGTACACAACAATTCTATTGTTATATTTTTGAATGACTACCTCGTTCTGATTAGAAGGGGGCCGTCCTTAAAGTACGTCACGCTCCAGAGGGGGGAGGGGGTGTAAGAAAGTGTGAAAGTTTTTTGACAGGGGGAGGGGTCCAGCCATGTGTGACGTCGCGGTGTTTTTATATTAAATTTTAATAATTTTGTTTAAAAAAAAACGTTTTTTTGGATCGAAAGTGTGACATACTTTAGTGGGGGGGGGGCGGGGTCCTGAGATTTGTGACAGTTTGTGACAGGGGGAGGGGGGAGTTCAAAAATACCCGGATTCTAACACTAACGTAAATCTTTATAAAAGCTTATTTTTTGAAAGCGCGCTTTGATAGCTAACTTGAGTAATTAATTGTGATTTTCAGGAAAGTATGCCACTAATTCAATTCACTCATTTTCTTACTTGTCATTTGTAAACCCTAATCATTTTAGCCAAACGCATAAAAAGCGCCCGCCCACGTTTTTAGTCATATTACATCATAGTATTTGAGCATATAAGTTTGAAATTTTTTATCAATCCAGAAAAAGATGTTTCCTTCACAATTCTGTGGAAAAAAAATATTTTCTTCTTTTTAGTCCGCTTATAAAAACGTGGTTTTTAAAAATCTTTTTTTACTTCTATTTATTTTATTCTTTTTAGTCTTAGTGTATGCTATGGTGAGTTTTGAAGTATTGATTATGTTCAAATATAATACGCATTGCCCGACAAACATTTACAGACTGGAAATGACTGATCTCCCCTTGATGTTAAACATGGTTATTGTGGTCGAGGTTGGTGTGAACTCCGCACATGAATGAAATGTAAACAAGAGCAGACGGATAATAAATATGCTTATATATAGATAAACTTAAAAGTTCAATACTTCAATAACGGTACATTCGATCGATCTGAAATTTTAATAAAATGCATTGTCATCCAAGATCTATCTGTGGTAAAATTTTGAGATCTCTAGGACCATCAGAAGTGGTTTAATTTTACGTTGGCAGTTTTGAAAAATTGTGGACAGACAGGAACGAAAGTGAGTTAATAAAAACGTGGTAAAAATTGAATCAGTTGCTACGAGCTCTACTTAGTTATGGCGATTGGGAATTATGCTTCAAATTAGGGATCAGCCGGATATGGTTTTTTACTAACTGCCGAATCCGGATAGTTTGGCCCTAATATTTGCCGGATTCCGGATATCTCCACATTTAAGTGTAAGAGCTAATAGGGTGTACTTTACTACTTTATATCAAGTAGTTTATAATATTTATTAAAAAATTTATTATCCTACACATGAAGAGTATCTCCTATCGACGTTGTTACATTGTCAAAGTCAACGATTGACATTTTAAAATGAATTGAATGAACGAACTTGAACGAGTTCAACGAACTTTGTAGTGTGTACCAAGCGAACAGTGTTGTGCTGATTGTGTAGTGTTATGAACCTAGAACCATAGTAAAACAGTTATTTTATCAGACAATTTAAGTTTGATATGATATTAGTTAACTTAGTTTGTTATCTTATGTAGTAAAGTAATATCTATACTTGTAACTTTTTAACTTCATATATTTTTCTCGTAATGAAATTGATTCTTTAACTATATTTTGCATAGATTTCATGGATTTGAATGGATCAACGCTTGTTAATTTGTTTATTTTGTTATATATTAATAATTTAATGTATAACTTAATTTATTACTTAACTTATTTTCTATGATTATTATATTTACAATAGACAAGAGTTTTAAAGTTATAATCCGGAATAAGATATGAAACGTAAGACAGGCAACATTTTTATTTTTAAATTCGCAAATCAAATCACAATTGCAACGGAAAAAAACAACAATGAATATAAAATTATTACAATGATATAACTTATATCATGTAAGTAAAATGTTTAAATTTGAATACTGAATTGAAAGTATTGAAAGATTGACTACAGTCAACGTACTAGTCAATGACAAAGAAATTAAAAACGAAAGCCAAATCTCAGACTGTCTCAGTTTCCAAAGCTCATGTTTAACTATATAGATCATAGTACACACTAATAATTACAAATAAACTTAAAATTATTAGTTTTCAACAAAAAATTAATATATCAGCTATTATAATGAAAATAATTTAATGACATGAGTAAATCAAATAGTTACTAGTTAGTAAAATTCGGTTAAACTTCGTGTTGTTGAAGAAAATTCTTGTTAAATGTATTGATTTCTGGTTATTGTTTTTTTTAAAAAAACTTTTTAATACTTTTTATATATCTATATATATAAAAATCAAAGTATGTCTGTGTGTGTGTGTGTGCATGTCCTTTATAGCTGACTAAACCATTCATCCGATCGTCATGAAATTTTTTGAGACTGTTAAGTTCCTACCTGGGATGGTAACTGGCAACTTTGTTTTCTAAATTTAACACTCATGGGGCGCCGGGGGCCCATAATGTCATTTTTTGCTTATATGAGCTATATAAAAATTAGTTTAAGCGCTAGCTACTGTGTAAATTGTTGGATCTTAACCAAACTTTGTATATGACAACTTGATAGCCAATATTAAAATACTATAGGGACTGAACTGCAAATAGTCATTCCTTTGGGGCTGGGGGCCCAAAAATTCACATTTCTTAAACGTTTAAGATTGTATTCACCATTCAGTCATTAACAATCTTGACAAATAATGACACATGTATCCATTATTATACAAATTGAAATGAACAGGGGTTTTGAACTTTATATCTTGCACTGAATGGGCCCCGGGGCCCTTAATGTCTTTTTTTGCTTTATATAAGATATATAAAAATTAGTTTATGCGTTAGCAACTGAGTAAATGAATGGATCTAAACCAAAATTTGAATACAAAAACTTGGTAGCCCATATTAAAATACTATATGGGCACATAACTTCAAATGTCCATTCCTTCGGGGCCGGGGGCCCCCAATGTCTTTTCTTCGTATATGTTTAATGTATTTTCCCCCATTCAATTTTTCACGATCTTGAGGAATATATCTATGAGGAAACTTAATTAAATGAAAAGGTTTTTGAAATTTACATCTATCACCAAATGGGCCCAGGGGCCCTAAATGTCTTTTTTTTCTTATATCTATTATATATAAATCAAAGTATGTATGTGTGTGTGTGTGTGCATGTCCTTTATAGCTATTAATCCGATGGTCGTGAAATTTTTGGAGACTGTTGAGTACCCACCTGGGATGGTAACTGGCAATTTTTTTCTAAATTTAACACTCTTGGGGCACCGGGGGCCCATAATGTCATTTGTTGTTTACATGAGCTATATAAAAATTAGTTTAAGCGCTAGCTACTGTGTAAATTGTTGGATCTTATCCAAACTTTGTATATGACAATTTGATAGCCAATATTAAAATACTATAGGGCACTAAACTGCAAATAGTCATTCCTTTGGGGCTGGGGGCCCAAAAATTCACATTTCTTAAACGTTTAAGATTTTATTCACCATTCAGTCATTAACAATCTTGACAAATAATTACACATGTTTCAATTATTATACAAATTGAAATGAACAGGGGTTTTGAACTTTATATCTTGCACAGAATGGGCCCCGGGGCCCTTAATGTATTTTTGGTTATATATATATATATATCTATATATATAAAAATCAAAGTATGTCTGTGTGTGTGTGTGTGTGTGCATGTCCTTTATAGCTGACTAAACCATTCACCCGATCGTCATGAAACTTTTTCGAGACTGTTGAGTATGCTCCCGGGATGATAACTGGCTACTTTTTTTCAAAATTTAACACTCATGGGGCACCGGGGGCCCATAATGTCATATTTTGCTTATACGAGCTATATAAAAATTAGTTTAAGCGTTATCTACTGATTAAAAATGAATAGATCTTAACCAAACTTTGTATACAAAAACTTGGTAGCCCATACTATAATACTATAGGGCAATTGACTCCTAATGGCCACTCCTTCGGGGCTGGGGGCTTAAAATAACTTTTTACTTAAACTTTTAAGATTTTATTCCTCAATTTAATTATTAAAAAACTTGACAAGTAATGGTAAATGTATCCAATATTATCCATATTGAAATGAACAGGTTGCTGAACTTCATACCTTGCCTTAAATGGGCCCCGGGGCCCTTAATTTAGTTTTTTGCTTATATGAGCTATATAAATATTAGTTTTTGCGTTAGCTACTTAGTAAATGAATAGATCTTCACCAAACTTTGTATACAAAACCTTGGTAGCCCATATTAAAATGCTATAGGGCACTGAACTTCTGATGTCAATATCTTCGGGCCGGGGGCCCCAAATGTCTTTTTTCGTATATATTTAAGATATTTTTCCTATTCAATTTTTAAAGATCTTGAGAAATATATCCACAATAAAACTGAATTAAAATGAACAGGATTTTTAAGTTGAACTCTTGCACCGAATGGGCAGGGGGCTCCTAATGTCATTTTACCCCTATATTAGCTATATAAAAAGTAGTTTAAGCGTTAGATAATAAGAACATAACTGGATTTTGACCAAACTTAGAATATAAAATCTTAAGAGCCTATATTACTATAGTGCACTGAACTCCTAATGTCCATTCCCTCGGAGCTGGGGGCCCCAAATGTCTTTTTATTGAACTTTAATCATTGTATTCCCTATTCAATTTTACACGATATTGAGGAATATAGCTTGAGTACAATGGCAATTAAAAAAAGTATATTATCACTCTTTTTGGGGCCGGGGCCCTTAATATCGTTCCTTCTTTTGTACGCTATTTAATTATTTATTTATTTATCCGTTTGCTATGAAACTTAGAATTTTTTCCACTCTTCCGCGAAGGTTTCTGCATAATTGTTTTTAAACATAACACTCATTGGTTTCTTTAAATTTGTTCATTTTTACTGAGATCGTTGCAACGCACGACGGGTCTGCTAGTTTCTTTATAAACTAATTAATATTTATTTAATTTAATTAAAAAAATTCTTTACTACATTGATATCCGGATACAATTCGGATCTGCCATAGGAATTTTCCGAATCCGGATAGTGGCGAAAATCCCGATATTTGGTCCGGATATCCGGCATTCCGGATATTCGGCTGTCCCCTATTTCAAATAACGACATCTTCAGCGTAGCGTTCTATTTCTTTGAAAGGATAACTGTTTCCAATGTGTTACTATTTATTATTGGCGGATTTTGTTAACGCTACAATTCACCAAGGAGATATCCAGTCATGTTTAAGTATATTTTATTTTCGGTGACCAAAGAAATGTCAAGCATGCCTGGCGGCGGTGTCGTGTCCTGTTAGTTGACTACGTCATCTCTTCTGGAACTTGTTATCGGCTTATCAGGCCACATTAACGCGCGCCCCGGGCGTTGTTATAGGTCCATTAAAAGCACTCGCCAGTTGTCTCGGATGTTCTCCATATCGCATACACTACGAGTTACACGGCATTATCATATGACGGCCTTACTTCTTTCAACCACATACAACGATACTGCCATATGTGAAATTGTTTTTGTTTGATGTTAATGGAAAAAAAGTTTTTCCTGCTTTCGTGCGCAATTTATCACTTATACCAGGGGTCGGGAAACCATGGATCGCGAGCCATATATGGCTCTTTTGATGGCTGCATCTGGCTCGCAGAAAAATGTTCATTATTAAGGAAAAAAAATTCTTCAGACCCCTTTGATCTAAACTTCTAACATCGTTATAAGTCGTTAAGCTATTACCGGTAATTATTTTCTATTTTTATGGCTTACGATGTAAAACATTCTTGAAAGTTTCGAAGTGGGAAAATATTTAGAGGTCGCATGTCGGTTGACCAAACAATTCTATCCGAATAGTAATGAGGAGAGCCATACATGATATAATACATGAAATAATCAAGGTTAGGGGTTAGTAACCTTAGGAGTTAGATTGCTATTTAAGGGAGAGAGATTTTGGAATTCGGAATCAAAGTGATCGCAGTGATTTCTGTGAAAAAGTGGCAAAAAAACACTGTTCAAGTGGGGTTGGTGTATATTGCTTTCGAAAATAGAAAATAGCGGACGATGTGTGCATGTGTAAAAGGATCCGCACAACAGATTGTCGTCGGATCAGAAAGTAAACTTTCATTTTAATCGCGTTCTAAGCTAACTAATTTTAGAAGACTTATTTACAAGATGGCTAAAAGAAAGAAAGACGATGAGTATCGTACTTTTCAGCAGGAATGGACACAGGAATTTGCCTTTATGGAGAGAACGGGTTCTGCAGTGTGTTTAATATGCAGTGATAAAATTACGTCTATGAAACGGTCAAATGTAAAGCGACACTTCGAGACACATCATTCTACATTTGCATTGAAATATCCTGCGGGAGACAGCAGAAAGAAAGCATGTCAAGAATTGCTATCAAGAGTGCAGCTGGTCAGCAGCAAATCCGTGTTTGGACCCAAAAAGATGACTGGAATTCGCCTAGCTTTGCTGGCGCTTTAGCTATTGTAAGAAACGGAAAGCCATTCACAGATGGGGAGTATGTCAAAGCATTGATGCGTGATGTTGCCAATGAACTTTTTGATGACTTTTCCAATAAGGACAACATAATTAAACGGATAAAAGAAATGCCTCTATCGGCAAGAACTGTTCACGATCGTAGCATCACGATGTCAAATCAAATTGAGGATATGCAAGTGAAGGACATAAATGCGGCACCATTTTTCTCTGTCGCTTTGGATGAGTCAACAGACGTCAGTAATTTATCCCAGTTCAGCGAGGTTGCAAGTTATGTTGTCGGTGATACACTACATGAGGAAAGTCTTGCTGTTTTGTCTATGAAGGGCACAACAAGAGGGCAGGATTTATTCGAGTCCTTCACTGAATTCGCTAAAGAAAAAAATCTATCAATGGATTAACTTGTTTCGGTGTGTACCGATGGTGCTCCGTGCATGGTGGGGAAAAACAGAGGATTTGTCACTCTTCTTTGTGAGCATGAAAACAGACGCATCCTAAGCTTTCATTGCATCCTACACCAGGTGGCGCTTTGTGCTCAAATGTGTAGCGAGCAGCTTGGTGAGGTGATGTCACTGTTGGTTCGGGTAGTCAACTTTATTGTTGCCCGAGCATTAAATGATCGCCAGTTTAAAACACTGCTTGATGAGGTTGGGAATAACTATTCTGATCTGCTTTTGCACAGCTACGTGCGTTGGTTGTCAAGGGGAAAAGTGCTCAGCCGATTTGACGGTTGTGTGAGGGAAATCAGGACTTTTCTTGAAATGAAGAATGTCGAGCATCCCGAGTTAACTGACACCGAATGGCTATCCACACGAGTGTGCAGTGGACAGCACTGACCTGAGTTGCATCCCCGGAGTCTCCGTCAGAGATTTTGAGCTCCAAGCTCATGTGGATGAATAAGTTCAAGTCACTGAATGGAGATTTAGAAAGACTCTCACGACAGCAAGCAGAGTTGGCGAGCCAACACAAATGGACAGAAATGAAAAAAAAACTTCAGCACGCAGACCAGCTGATTGTCAAAACTTGGAATGATCTACTCGTCACATACCACACACTGCAGCGTGAGTTTTGGTGTACTGACAATGTTTGGCTCTACGTATGCATGCGAGCAGTCTTTCTCACATCTAAAGAACACCAAGACCAACCACCGATCACGTTTAACGGATGGAAGTCTCAACACCTGCATGACGCTTAACATCACCACGTATCAACCAGACTACAAAGCCATAAGTAAATCCATGCAGCACCATAATCCGCATTAATGGTAAGTAATAATAACTATTGATTAGTTTAAATTAGTTTAGCAACAGTATGACAGTGTTATTAAAGGATCTCAGAGCCATAATTATTGTACTTTTAGTGTTGAAACTATAGTCAAAATGCACAGATCTACTCGCATTTTTAGTTTTAAGAGATATGTATGGCTCTCACAGAATTACTTTTCGAAATATTTGGTGTTTATGGCTCTCTCAGACAAAAAGTTTCCCGACCCCTGACTTATACCAACGCCAGCAAAATTGCTAAGATTGAGTTGACCGGTGAAGTAAAAATACCTAAGGAATGACTCTAACAGTCGAAAACATTATAATAACCACTGTTATAATGACCACTGTTATAATGACCACTGTTATAATAACCACTGTTATAATAACCACTGTTATAATAACCACTGTTCGTTGTATAACAGAGACGTAGTATTGGACTTAGAGTCTACGACTTGTCTAATATTCGCAGACCAATAAGATAAGTTGAAACGAAAAGAAAAAGTTTTCGGAAAATATGTATATTAAAAAAAACTATTAAATCAAGAGTTAATATCAATGAACATTTGAAACGCGATTTTAAATAGAACACGATTGAAAATGTCTTAAAATAAATTAAGCCAAGTAACTTTGCGGAGATGAGAAGATTGGCACATATTTAAGTAAACTATTTGATGGGCACCGATTTAAGTAAACTATTAGATGGGCACCGATTTAAGTAAACTATTTGATGGGCACAGATTTAAGTAAACTATTTGATGGGCACCGATTTAAGTAAACTATTTGATGGGCACAGATTTAAGTAAACTATTTGATGGGCACCGATTTAAGTAAACTATTAGATGGGCACCGATTTAAATAAACTATTTGATGGGCACAGATTTAAGTAAACTATTTGATGGGCACCGATTTAAGTACACTATTTGATGGGCACCGATTTAAATAAACTATTTGATGGGCACCCATTTAAGTAAACTATTAGATGGGCACCCATTTAAGTAAACTATTAGATGGGCACCCATTTAAGTAAACTATTAGATGGGCACCCATTTAAGTAAACTATTTGACGGGCACAGATTTAAGTAAACTATTTGATGGGCACCCATTTAAGTTAACTATTTTAAAAATGACAATGCACAAAAATTAAAAGTGCTTTATTTGTGTATTGAAAATATCAGTCTGTACAGACGTCTGCGAAGACCATCACGTCACACTTTACAAGAACACCTCCCAGGTCAACACTGAGGTGAACAGACCAGGGGGCAGATAAAGGCCCAGAACACTTACAGAAATAAAGGTAGTGTGAAGAAAGACCAGGCGCCATCTACCACCGATTCCCCGTTACATTCCAAGTAACATACTCAAAGAAATAACGCCGTGTGGCCGCTGGTCTGTTGACCAATCGGAATCAATAATAATAGCAGTAATTGTTTGATCATTTATAAAGCGCAATACCCCCGCAATTAGCTGGGCTCGCGGCGCTTCACATAAAAAATAGTTATACAATTAAATTAATATAATAATCAATGCATTCAACGTAAAACATAAACATTATAATTACAACAAATAGCGACACTACATTAATTAGATGACTTATTGACATCAAGACACGCTTCACCAATGTCATCGGATATTTGAAGTGAGTGAGTGATTCACAGACCCAACAATACTATACTAGGATATCAATGATTAAATATCCAACAATACGATACGATAGGATACCGTGGGCAAAATGCTGAGGATATCGATAAACGATACTAGGGATAACAAAAACTCGATACTAACTATATTAAAAACTCGATAAAAGGTATGAAAACAACAGTCCACTGTGCCATAAATAGAACAATTTGTTTCTCTCTCAAATGTCTTTTTTTAAACGAGGAATCAAGCTGACTTCCATTAATTTTGAGCAGGAGCAATTTTGGAGAGAAAAAAAGTACAATTTGAGACGCGAATTTATTCATATAAAGAGTATTAGTAGGCCTGACAGGACGTAACACAACAGCGCCTGTCAGGCCTACTAATACCCTGTTTTTATTTTATGCATTTACCTTTTTAAAAGCCTGATTGCAGTCTCACCCCCATTACTTCATATAAAGATCAGGTCAATTTGAAAGTAGACAAAATATACTTCACAAGACAAATAGGTGGATTAAAAGATCTATTTCAATGAACAAATGGGTGGATTAAATGATCTATTTCAAGGAACAAATGGGGGAGTTGTAAGAAAATCTTCTCATTTGTTTTTTCGCATTCCTTTCAAGACCAGTGGGACGGACTCTGCACATATCAAGACCAGTGGGACGGACTCTGCACATATCAAGACCAGTGGGACGGACTCTGGACCCATCAAGACCAATGGGACGGACTCTGCAACTATTAAAGTTAATACTTAAATTGTTTGCTACTGACCCACGGCATTCATCAATAATAAAACTTGATTTATTCTCATTTTTATTTTCCATTCATCTTCGCATCGTTTATTTTACTTTTTTTTTCTCCTGATATATTATTTTAAAAAATATGGGATGAGATTATTCTTTAGTTCAGTGAGTGTTAACTTTAAATAGTTTAGAACAGTTTCGGTGAGTGTTAACTTTAAATAGTTTAGAACAGTTTTCGGTGAGTGTTAACTTTAAATAGTTTAGAACAGTTTCGGTGAGTGTTAACTTTAAATAGTTTAGAACAGTTTCGGTGAGTGTTAACTTTAAATAGTTTAGAACAGTTTCGGTGAGTGTTAACTTTAAATAGTTTAGAACAGTTTCGGTGAGTGTTAACTTTAAATAGTTTAGAACAGTTTCGGTGAGTGTTAACTTTAAATAGTTTAGAACAGTTTCGGTGAGTGTTAACTTTAAATAGTTTAGAACAGTTTTGTTGTGTGTTAACTTTAAATAGTTTAGAACAGTTTCGGTGAGTGTTAACTTTAAATAGTTTAGAACAGTTTCGGTGAGTGTTAACTTTAAATAGTTTAGAACAGTTTCGGTGAGTGTTAACTTTAAATAGTTTAGAACAGTTTCGGTGAGTGTTAACTTTAAATAGTTTAGAACAGTTTTGTTGTGTGTTAACTTTAAATAGTTTAGAACAGTTTCGGTGAGTGTTAACTTTAAATAGTTTAGAACAGTTTCGGTGAGTGTTAACTTTAAATAGTTTAGAACAGTTTCGGTGAGTGTTAACTTTAAATAGTTTAGAACAGTTTCGGTGAGTGTTAACTTTAAATAGTTTAGAACAGTTTTGTTGTGTGTTAACTTTAAATAGTTTAGAACAGTTTCGGTGAGTGTTAACTTTAAATAGTTTAGAACAGTTTTGTTGTGTGTTAACTTTAAATAGTTTAGAACAGTTTTCGGTGAGTGTTAACTTTAAATAGTTTAGAACAGTTTCGGTGAGTGTTAACTTTAAATAGTTTAGAACAGTTTTCGGTGAGTGTTAACTTTAAATAGTTTAGAACAGTTTCGGTGAGTGTTAACTTTAAATAGTTTAGAACAGTTTTCGGTGAGTGTTAACTTTAAATAGTTTAGAACAGTTTTGTTGTGTGTCAACTGTAAATAGTTTAGAACAGTTTTCGGTGTGTGTTAACTTTAAATAGTTTAGAACAGTTTCGGTGTGTGTTAACTTTAAATAGTTTAGAACAGTTTCGGTGAGTGTTAACTTTAAATAGTTTAGAACAGTTTCGGTGAGTGTTAACTTTAAATAGTTTAGAACAGTTTCGGTGAGTGTTAACTTTAAATAGTTTAGAACAGTTTCGGTGAGTGTTAACTTTAAATAGTTTAGAACAGTTTCGGTGAGTGTTAACTTTAAATAGTTTAGAACAGTTTCGGTGAGTGTTAACTTTAAATAGTTTAGAACAGTTTTCGGTGAGTGTTAACTTTAAATAGTTTAGAACAGTTTCGGTGAGTGTTAACTTTAAATAGTTTAGAACAGTTTTCGGTGAGTGTTAACTTTAAATAGTTTAGAACAGTTTCGGTGAGTGTTAACTTTAAATAGTTTAGAACAGTTTTCGGTGAGTGTTAACTTTAAATAGTTTAGAACAGTTTCGGTGAGTGTTAACTTTAAATAGTTTAGAACAGTTTCGGTGAGTGTTAACTTTAAATAGTTTAGAACAGTTTCGGTGAGTGTTAACTTTAAATAGTTTAGAACAGTTTCGTTGAGTGTTAACTTTAAATAGTTTAGAACAGTTTCGGTGAGTGTTAACTTTAAATAGTTTAGAACAGTTTCGGTGAGTGTTAACTTTAAATAGTTTAGAACAGTTTTCGGTGAGTGTTAACTTTAAATAGTTTAGAACAGTTTTCGGTGAGTGTTAACTTTAAATAGTTTAGAACAGTTTTGTTGTGTGTTAACTTTAAATAGTTTAGAACAGTTTTGTTGTGTGTCAACTGTAAATAGTTTAAAACAGTTTTGTTGTGTGTCAACTTTAAATAGTTTAGTACAGTTTTGTTGTGTGTCAACTTTAAATAGTTTAGAACAGTTTTGTTGTGTGTCAACTTTAAATATAAGTTTAGAACAGTTCTGTGGAGTTTTAACTTAAAAATAATTTAGAACAATGTTGTTGCAGACTAAAGTCAGATTACTATTATATCCTATATAAAACCAAGCCACATATATCATACAGAAAAGATACAAACAATTATTTTGTTTTGCTTGTATACGTTAATGCGGAGACCACACCGTCACAATTTGTTAGGATAATAATAACATCAGAGAAATAACAATCTCACAGCCATTACGTTTACAATGTAAAAAAATAAATAATTGGTGCATTTATTTGATAGATTGACCGATAAAGTTCTCCGATAGATGGTCCCATGGACGAAACAATGAACAGTCAAATAATTGGCATGGCTGTGAGATCGATGGCATACTAGTCGGCTAATAAACAAAAGAGAAATTGTGTTGAACAATAAAACATTGGATTGCTGCAGTTTTATTTGACATCATTGAACGCATTTTCTACCCAGACTTCAATATATTTTTTAAAAAAAGATAATATTACCATTTTATTTTATAGTGCGAAAAAACTGAATAAATTACGCGGTGTCAGAAAGAATCACCAGACGATGTTACACAGATGTGGATATAACACTTGGATCTGCTTTAAACAAAAAGTGAAAAGAATTCTAACATCAGATCTGGACATCATGGTCACAGTGATCTTTACGGTTCTCCCGTTTTTTTTCCCTCGTTTTATGTTGTTGTATGAAGCATTCATTAGATAGAACATTATTTTGAATGATTTGAAAGATTTCTGAAAAAAAAACCTCAGAAACGAATTGTGATGCTCGGAGTCGACTTATCCACTGCCACAGTAGTCACAGTAGTCACAGTAGCCACAGTAGTCACAGTAGCCACAGTAGTCACAGTAGCCACAGTAGTCACAGTAGCCACAGTAGTCACAGTAGCCACAGTAGCCACAGTAGTCACAGTAGCCACAGTAGCCACAGTAGCCACAGTAGTCACAGTAGCCACAGTAGCCACAGTAGTCACAGTAGCCACAGTAGCCACAGTAGCCACAGTAGTCACAGTAGCCACAGTAGTCACAGTAGTCACAGTAGCCACAGTAGCCACAGTAGCCACAGTAGCCACAGTAGTCACAGTAGTCACAGTAGTCACAGTAGCCACAGTAGCCACAGTAGCCACAGTAGCCACAGTAGTCACAGTAGCCACAGTAGTCACAGTAGTCACAGTAGCCACAGTAGTCACAGTAGCCACAGTAGCCACAGTAGCCACAGTAGCCACAGTAGTCACAGTAGCCACAGTAGCCACAGTAGTCACAGTAGTCACAGTAGCCACAGTAGTCACAGTAGTCACAGTAGTCACAGTAGTCACAGTAGCCACAGTAGCCACAGTAGCCACAGTAGTCACAGTAGCCACAGTAGCCACAGTAGTCACAGTAGCCACAGTAGCCACAGTAGCCACAGTAGCCACAGTAGTCACAGTAGCCACAGTAGTCACAGTAGCCACAGTAGTCACAGTAGCCACAGTAGCCACAGTAGCCACAGTAGTCACAGTAGCCACAGTAGCCACAGTAGCCACAGTAGCCACAGTAGCCACAGTAGCCACAGTAGCCACAGTAGTCACAGTAGCCACAGTAGTCACAGTAGCCACAGTAGTCACAGTAGTCACAGTAGTCACAGTAGCCACAGTAGTCACAGTAGTCACAGTAGTCACAGTAGCCACAGTAGTCACAGTAGCCACAGTAGTCACAGTAGTCACAGTAGTCACAGTAGCCACAGTAGCCACAGTAGCCACAGTAGTCACAGTAGCCACAGTAGTCACAGTAGCCACAGTAGTCACAGTAGCCACAGTAGTCACAGTAGCCACAGTAGCCACAGTAGCCACAGTAGCCACAGTAGTCACAGTAGTCACAGTAGTCACAGTAGCCACAGTAGTCACAGTAGCCACAGTAGCCACAGTAGTCGAAAAAAGAAGAGTTTATTTTTTTCTCACTATACGATTGTATTATTTTGCAAGGCCAATAAAAACAAACATTTTTCTTTGGCCAAGAAAACCAGGGGATCATAGTCGATTATTCCTGACAACGTTTTTCCAGGCCTCTCACCGGGCCGTCTGCTGGTTCTCGTGGTTTACAGCTTATTCGTTTACTCGACCCCCCCCCCACTAGACCCTCAGCCAACCCATTTCCCCAACCCTCTGTCACGACTCGCATTTTCTTATCAGCGAATGACGAGGAACAACACGGCGATGGAAATATCTTCTGCTAGTTAAGAACATCATAGGCACACATGGACTGTCACGGATTGATGATGTAGTGGACGAGGCTAGCAGTGCACATCTAATATATGGGAACTGTCATAGATAGGCGATGTTGTGGACAGGGCTAGCAATGCACATCATAGGCACACATGAGCTGTCACAGATGGATGATGTAGTGGACAGGGCTAGCGATGCACATCCAACATATGGGAACTGTCACAGATGGATGATGGAGTGTATGGGGCTAGCATTGGATATCTAACATATGGTTACTGTCCCTGAAGGTCGAATGGCATTCAAAAGCACTAGGGGGTATCATAAAGACAGATAATGTGGAGCATGGTCTGTGAAGCACATTAGCACATATCAAATGCCACATTCGCAGGATTTGAAGCACATGTCAACTGTCACATACGCAGGGAGTGACGCACAAGAGCACATATCAACTGCCATACAAACAGTGAAGATCATATGTCATATAACATCGTACACAACAACTTCCAAGTTGGACGAGTGTATTTCCTAGCCGCTGGTTTGCCACGAATGATGACAATTTACCTCGTAAAATTTCGCATTTGTTCTCGGCCAATGACGCCATGGCCATCATAGAATTGCGAAGGAACTACCTCAGCTCAGCTGCAAATCAAACCCCAGTCATGTTTACAACAGCCATACCGGTACACATCTGAAGCGTTTGACAAAATTGTTAACATATACCAGAACAACACAAAACTAAAAGACCCGCATAAAAAACGCAAGACGTTTAAAATAACTTTAAAAACAGATGGCGCTGTAAGCTGTAAACTGACCAATAGGCCGACACTGTTGATGTATGCTGATTGGCTAAAAAGACTGCCTATACAACAACACCAAAAACAATACGCAAACACAACTTTAATAAGGCTTTGTTTACGTGCCTTATACCAACGTATCGACGGACACCACGACATCAACAAAGGAACGGCGTTAATCAAATTTAACGTTTGACCGTACTCACATAACTCTAATGCGCCAGGTACAATATCCGAATGTTAAAAGTCCACACGAGTATCGCCAGGTCTGTTGTGTGTCTCACATGATACTAATCCTCGCACTCGGTCCGTGTTTCTAATCCACAAAGTTTGTACACCGCCAAGATCTAAAACCTCACTGCTCAACCTTTCCTCCCCCCCCCCAGCCTCCCCCATACCACCGCTCGCAACGTTTGGCAGACGACCGTGCTGTCCAGCAGCGCGCTCACACGGAGAAGATCGTGTAATCGAGTATGTTAATATGTAAGCATATCGCCGCGGTATCGATATGGGGGCGTCTGTGTATCGCTTCATTGAAACGAACTGTAATCGCCGTGCGCGTCGAATACGCCCAAGACTGAGCGGGCGGAGTGTGTTAGGAGGAAGTGAAGCGCTCGGCAGACGACGCGTGAATGTTTATGATTGTACTTCAAAAGGTTTCGTCAGAGACGTTACAATTTTCATGATTAATAATCCGAGGTAGGGGAAAAAGTGTTTCTGGGATAGGGTTCTAGACAACAGCTCAAGTCGAATCGCGTTACTCTCTGCGTTTATGATCAGGAATGAATTATATAACATCTCGGGTATTAAGCAATGGTCAGGGTCAAGGTAAGTGACTTTTTAGTGTCCGGGGGGGGGGAGTCCTTAATTATTCCACCACATAGCCACAAGTCGCCAACCCCGATGGTCATGCATTAAAAAAATCATCATCCATGATATGCTTCTCAAAAGAAGTGTATTTTTGTATTTCACTTTTTAAAAATAAAATAAGCTATTTTATGTATTAAAAAGTCGCAGTCCCTGTTTACAATTTACGTCATGAGACGAGGCCAGCTGGGTCACAACAACCGGGCGTGCAGTGGGTCGCCTGGAGAAAAAAAACACAGGAAAACCAAAACAATATCAACATTCGAAGCTTTAATAAATATACAAGAATAGAAATAAACCGCGGAAAAAGGAGGGCGCAATAATCTTCTGTAATATATATATATATACTAGCGTATCACCCGTCAAAAATGACGGAAGTTTTCAGCTGAAATCTATTTATTTTATTTTAAAAATGCACTTTTTTTAGGGCGCCTATGGCGCCGACCTTTTCAAAAGCCCAACTAACTTGTCCTTGTTTGATAAATACGAAATATTAAACTTTCTGAAATGTACACAAAGTATTTTATAATAGGGGTTGTAGGGCGCCTACGGCGCCCCCTTTGTTTTTTTATTTTATAATTGACCATCATAAAATCCTTTTTACATTGATCCCTTTTCCAAAATTAAAATACATGCATGAGCGAATACAATGACGTCATATAATATTTTTTTACAGCGCATCTTTAATTTGCACACCTTTTGATGCATTGGTGCAGTAATTTGGTTTTCCCTGCTTTCTAAAATTAGTAGCGTCAGGACTGACAGACATAGCAAATTATATTGTTTAATAGTATATATATAAGATAAGATACACCAAAACGGCTTGACAGGACTATAGTTTCCCGATTTGTTTGAACGCCATCACGAGTATTGGCCGCATCGTCTAGAGCTAATACACTCACAATGGATGCGTCTTTCACCGACTTGAGAAGACTGACATAATGAGATCGATCTGTTCGTACAGACATTCGTCTGACACTTTGTTCACAAGGCAACCGAAACTTCATGTCCTCCTAGTTAACAGCATTGACCTTGTAATGATTCATCTGGGCTTAGCGAAAGTTAAACTGATCTGTTGTGGTAAGCAAACGTATTTAAAGTTTAAGTGCTGAACAATTTTCACATACAAATGATATTAAACATTGTTGCTACCAATACAGTTTGGAGAAGATTTCTACAATGAATTTCTGTTCCAGAATGAACTCATGAATCGATCGCGATGTATAGATCCATAACAGGTTGTGTCATTTCTCAGACCGGAAGCCTTGGCGCCCAACTGGTCAAACACAGTCAGCGTGACGTCACGAGCATCATATTGTTGATGTTATGTTCTTACCTGGAGATGCTGTAGTGTCACTCGAACTCACACAAAACCAAACTCGTTAACACCGCGACCATGTGCTACAGGCGAGCAATCGATGCCGTCATGGCTTGGACACACCATCAGCTGTTACTTGACTTTACACACCGCCGGGGAGGGTAAATACAGGGTTAACCTGGATGGATTAGGGTTGACGTCATCAGAGTAAGAGGTTGGACGGATTTAGGATTAGGGTTGACGTCATCAGATTAAGAGGTTGGCCGGAGTTAATATAGGGTTGACGTCATCAGATTAAGAGGTTGGACGGAGTTAGGATTAGGGATGAAGTTAATAGATTAAGAGGTTGGACGGAGTTAGAATTAAGGATGACGTCAATAGATTAAGAGGTTGGACGGAGTTAGGATTAGGGATGACGTCAATAGATTAAGAGGTTGGACGGAGTTAGGATTAGGGATGACGTCAATAGATCAAGAGGTTGGACGGAGTTAGGATTAGGGCTGACGTCATCTGACTCAGGGCTCGGATGGAGTAAGGATTACGCCAGGTCCATCCATTCGTTTGAACGGTAGAGGCCTACCTCACAGAACACCCCGACAGACGAGCGTTGATGACGTCCGCACGGTCGACAAGGACCTGTCGTCTGGAGAGTTTGAATGTGCCAGGAGTGCGGTGTCACGTAGGATGAAAGGGATAATCAAGTTATTGGGACGTCAAATTAGACGCTCGTATTCACGGGAGAGAAGGTTATGGATGCGGAAGAGTGGGGGGATGGTCGGGGGTTGGGTGTTGTGGGGGAGGGGTGGCAAGGGAAGACAAGGCATGGCAAATGTAATGATTGATTTAAATTTCTGCAAAAAGTTCAAATGTGGAAGACATAAATATATGCCAGAGCCGGGTTACGGGGATTTTAGGGATTTTTTTTAATGCGTGCCCGAATAGAATAATAACATTGTTAAACTGTGGGAAAGTTGCGGGGCTGTTTAGTTTCTGTTGCAAAGTTGCGGGGCTGTTTAGTTTCTGTTGGAAAGTTGCGGGGCTGTTTAGTTTCTGTTGCAAAGTTGTGGGGCTGTTTAGTTTCTGTTGCAAAGTTGCGGGGCTGTTTAGTTTCTGTTGGAAAGTTGTGGGGCTGTTTAGTTTCTGTTGCAAAGTTGCGGGGCTGTTTAGTTTCTGTTGGAAAGTTGCGGGGCTGTTTAGTTTCTGTTGGAAAGTTGTGGGGCTGTTTAGTTTCTGTAACGTGAAGCAGCGTGAGATAGTTGTTTTTACGGCCAACAAAGTTTCGTCAACATCTGAAGACGAGAATGAATGATTCTGAACAATGTTAATATTTTGCCGATAATTTTAGTTAGCATTTAATCTGGAGCTCATATTGATACATCTGATGAATCCACGCGCCGCTATACGTGTGTGATTGTAATAACAAAGCCGACGCAAGAAGCCCAAACAAACAGTTCGACCGAATTAAGTTCAACCAACCAGGCTAACCGACACGTTTAACCTGAACAATAAAGTTTAACCAACCAGGTAAACCGAGACGTTTAGCCAACATGGCCAATGAACAGAATTGCGCCGCCTCGAGCTCACAGACTCAATCCATTTAAAACAAAAGCCGATGCTTATTTCGGCATGTTTTCAACCTTTAATGACATTCTGGTCTAAATAACTGTGCAAGAGAAGTTTTCGTATCCCCCCCTCCCAAACCCCCATTTCCAGTTGTTTCCCCGTTAACTTGAGGATGACGTGACTGACTCATATACCTTTAGGGTTGGTTTAACACACACACACAAATTAATATACATACACTTAACCGATACAACTGCCAGCAGAAGCGTAACTAGGTTTTCCGCGCCCTTGGGTAATTCATTTTTGGCGCCCTTGAGAAATAGTGAAAACACAAAATTATACAGAATAAATTGATTATTGAAGGATTAGCCATCGGTGCCCTTGGCAACTGCCCCGATACTAAGTCGTTGTTACGCCTCTGACAGCCAGGTCCTAGAGTAGCTCTCACTCTTGATATGGCACGTAATATATATTCTTTCATTACATATAACTTAAATTAATATAAACACATTCTATTGTGTGCTGAAAACTTCACAGCACACAAAGCTGTCGTGATGTTTACATCCGTCATTCCGATATCCCTATACGCCGCAGCACATAAAGCTGTCGTGATGTTTACATCCGTCATTCCGATATCCCTATACGCCGCAGCACATAAAGCTGTCGTGATGTTTACATCCGTCATTCCGATATCCCTATACGCCGCAGCACATAAAGCTGTCGTGATGTTTACATCCGTCATTCCGATATCCCTATACGCCGCAGCACATAAAGCTGTCGTGATGTTTACATCCGTCATTCCGATATCCCTATGGGCCCACTGATTTACGAAGAATCTATAAAATAGAAGGTTACTCAAGTGATTCCTTCCAATGGGCGGTAAGAAAGACAACTCTTCGTGCTGTAACATCATTACTCGAACCAGAGATTTATCTCCCCTCTCTACAGCGTTGCTATGGTTGCAGCCACCCCCCCCCCTCCTCACAACTACCATTCTCATGAACCTATATTGTCTGGAAACAAAATCTCTCCCTCTGTATGTTACCAACTCTCTCGCTCTTTCTCTCTCTCTCTCTCTCTCTCTCTCTCTCTCTCTCTCTCTCTCTCTCTCTCTCTCTCTCTCTCTCTCTCTCTCTCTATCTCTCTTGATCTCCCCCCTACCACCGTCAGCATACTTTTATGTTCCCACATCCAGACCTAATAAAGTGAGGACTTCCATAAAGCCCCTAAGATGGCGTCCAACGACAGAGATAGTAGCCAAAATAGCAGCCCCCACGATTTATTAACCTTTGACCCCGGCACATCCTATAAAAGATGGCTTCCGATACAGGCACTGGAGGCAGTTCATTTTGTCGGCAAGAACATGTGGTGTAACATTACTGGGGGGGGGGATACATGGGGACCCATCAGTGGTATAACTTCACACCGCTACAACCACAAACAAAGAAAAAACAATGTCAGCATTAGCAACGGCACCGCTCTTAAACCTTGCTGTACAGGTTACAAGTCTTAGACAACACGTTGACTTTTAAAAGTATTCCCACTTTGAAACAATATCAACAATCGACAACTAGTAGATTCGTTTCAAATTTTAAAAAAAAATATATATATTTGTAATAATTTTTTCAAAGAAAACGAAATTGCGCAATTTAGTAATATGTAAGGGGCATGAATTTGTGAAAACGCATTCACAGAGCAGTGCCGCCTCTGGCATAAATGCTATTTACCAACGGCCAACGTTGCACCGAATCAACCGGAATGTCCACAGCAACAAATCTAATGCACATCCGGGCACTCGCTGAGCTTGAAATTGAATGAAAACGTGACCGGCCGACAGGAAGTAAGCATTGCTTCCCTTTGTAGAGAACTTTGACTGCGGTTGGCAGCTTCCTTATAGCGTTATGTAATATATAACAATATGATATCGTAGCCATCTATTTGTTATGTCTATAACCTGTATGTGTTATTATGTCGTAAATATCAATGCGTTGTTATGTTGTAAATATCAATGTGTTGTTATGTCGTAAATATCAATGTGTTGTTATGTTGTAAATATCAATGTGTTGTTATGTTGTAAATATCAATGTGTTGTTATGTTGTAAATATCAATGTGTTGTTAAGTTGTAAATATCAATGTGTTGTTATGTCGTAAATATAAAATGTGTTGTTATGTCGTAAATATTAATGTGTTGTTATGTCGTTAACATGTAAGTGTTGTTATCTGGTTAATATGCATATGTTGTTATGCCATTAAAGTGTATGTGTAATTATATTGTTAACATACTTGAGTTTTTACTTCGTTAAATTGTATTTCTTGTTATGTTATGACAATATCTGACGTTAAAATATTTGATTATTTTTTAGTTAAAATGTATTTTTCTTTAAATAAAGAATATTTCTGTGTGGGATAAAATAAAACGCGAATCATCTGAACAAATCAAACCTAAGACATAGGATAAAAGAGAAATCTGCAGCCCCCTCGCTCCACTGCAGCCCCCTCGCTCCACTGCAGCCCCCTCACTCCACTACAGCCCCCTCGCTCCACTGCAGCCCCGTCGCTCCACTGCAGCCCCCTCGCTCCACTGCAGCCCCCTCGCTCCACTGCAGCGCCCTCGCTCCACTGCAGCCCCCTCGCTCCACTGCAGCCCCCTCGCTCCACTCCCTTGTTGTCGACTACATACATACCGAAAGGGCGATGGCTACATTTTTGGAATTTATCAGTCCGGAAAGCG
This sequence comes from Ampullaceana balthica, assembly GCA_944989445.1. Taxonomy (NCBI): domain Eukaryota; kingdom Metazoa; phylum Mollusca; class Gastropoda; family Lymnaeidae; genus Ampullaceana; species Ampullaceana balthica. The sequence goes on from CALYLW010000402.1 coordinate 42,783, forward strand.
TCATGTCTGATTAGATAATTACTAATTTTAGACATGTTTATGTTTGACAACATATATAAAGAAATAGCAATAGGTTTTAGTATAATCAAGTTAAAACATGATAACAGCCGAGTCACATCGTAAATAAACAAATATCTGTTTAGTTAAATCCCCACAGAATACATGGAAATTTGATTTATTTGGCAATGAATTTGGTCAAAATTGAATTTTTATTGATTTATTTCCGCCATGATATGTCAAGCCCTATTTGAACTTTCTTGAACTTTAAGTTGAAACATTCAGCCGCTTCAGTTGTCAATTTGTCATACATCAGATCAACTGACGGGTGCTGTCCGCGATCACACAACAAACAAAAAACCATAGCGCTAGCACCTAAAACACAAGACAATGCAGGACAATACAGCCACCACACACTAGACAACACACTAGACAATACATTAGCTATTATTACACACTAAGCTGTCGTGTCTAACATCAATGACTCAATGAAACTTGAATAAAGTGCAGACATAAAATAAACATTTAAAAAACAAAAAAAATTAAGACTTGATGTGACGAGTCAATAAAAATATTTCAAAATTATAAATACATTTTATAGATGTTAAAAATTCGTATAATTAAGAATGTTAATGCTGAAAAATATCGATCCTTATAAAGTTGACTTAAAAACAACAACCACAAGGGAATAAGAAACAGTTAAATGGCTTAAGACATGATTTATAGTCACACCAAGACGTGTACATCACATACCGATAGCCTAAACAGATTGATTTCGGGGCCTCACCCTGTAGATCAGTTCACCCCAATTTCCGCCTATACCCTAAGGTCTACGAGTGATGACAAATGATCTATCTCCTCGTTTGGTTCGAGGCTATAAATCAAGTATATCGGTTGTAACCAGACACCGCAGACGAGAGGACGAGAAGGGGAAATAACATCTGTATCACATATCCACTAACCTTCATGTTAGGAGATGTCAAGAGTCTTCTAAGCTCGGCCACCTCAGCACTGCAACTGCTTGAACTGTTGGCCTGGAGGAGCCGAAGAACCTGGTCAAAGGGAGACAACAGTGAAAATTTAAAAAATGTCATTTTGAGTGGGAATTCAGTTTTCTTGTGTATTTCTACAAGACGATTTTTAAATCCTTTGTATTAACTCGTGGTGTCTGCGTGCACCCTTGATTGCTTGTCGCCAAAACTTTGGATCGATTTTTAGCCCACTTCCTTGTAAGCTAGCGAGCTGAAATTTAGCAGGCAGTTTGGTGGCAATGATAGAAACTATGTATCAAAATTTCAGATCGATCGCATGTACCATAATTAAATTATTGATTTTTTAGATTATTTTATTTATCTCTTTTTTTCTCTATGTATTATGTTATTTTTTGAGAATGAGTGTCGCGGTGAGTATTATATTGAACAACCTTTCTGTCGCGCAATAAGGTGCGTATTTTACCGACAACACTTTTTATAAACATATTCCTGATCGGTGCGCATTATATTAAACATGTTTTACGACACAACTACAATTTTGTATTGTTGGATGGTCTTGCGCTGCGTATTATAATGAACATTCTTTTAGTTACGTCTCGTACATGAAGGATTTATAGTTAAAAACTTGGTTTTTTACGTTTTTTTAAATTAATGATGGTTTCGATCAATACCCAATATTTGACATAATTTTTCAGTTTACTTCGCAGGCGTTTTCGGTGTTTTTGATCTCTAAGGTCCAGGATTTTTCATTGACCCACTTTCTCAGTCGCCAAGGACAGAAAAGTTCAACACACCCGGACATTATCAAAGCGGTTAAGTTTGTGTGTCAATATTATTTTTAAAAATTTATATGCATTTAAAAAGTCGAGCTATTTTTTAAAATACAATCTGATTGACCAAGTTCCACTTCAAGGAAATTTTAAAACTACTAGATTTAAAAAAAAAGCCCAATTGTTCTGTAAAAAATATTATTTCAAAAAATCAAAAAAAAATCAAATACACAAAAAAATTAATTAGTAACGTTCGATTAAGAGACTACTACAAAATAAATGTTCGAACAACGCAGGATGTGGGGGAAAAATATCCACTCTTTATAAAAAAATAAAATAATTAAACTTAAAGGGAGGTAACAATGAAATAATGAGAAAGCTATTATTCTCTTCTCGATTAAGGTCCGTGTATGTTTTTTTTTCTTCTATTCAAGCGGGAGACAGCAAAAAATTCGCTGTTATTTGGGTTTCTCCCATAATATTGTTTTAAAAAAAAATAATATTTAATTGCTTAAAAAAGTATTTAAATAAATGAAAAGAAATTTAAAAAACAGCATCATAAGGTTGAAAGGAATGACTATAAAAAGCGTTTAATTATAAAATACACCATATAATAGGTGTGTGGCATCTCATCTTTAAATATATCTATGCACCCCCTTCCCCCTCACTTCCCCGAAAGCTCTGATCCCATGGGCCAACAGACCGATGTCAATAAAAAATCAGAGCTCACCTCACTCGCTCGATGGACGGCATCCGAGCTGGGCCTGCGTGCCGGACTGGCAGTTCGTGTATTGATCTTGTCGTACAGCTGAGGACAGAGACGAGGGAAGGAAACATAAAAAAAACATGAACGACATTCTACGAGTTAATAAGGCTATGTGTGCAATAATCATCGAATATTGGAAGTGGGGGACGGGGGGGGGGACGGGACGGGGGAAGGACGGCGTACTCAATCCAGGACCTCACATCTAGGACTGTAATCAAAGACATGATAGCACCAGGGGACTGGGGGCGTCATCGACTCTGATGTATGTGCTAGACGAGCGGAGGGAGGGGGGAAGGTGGTGGTTTGGGGGATCACATCGATATTATTGCCGGGATAAATGTGTTATTGGGGGGGGGTGACATCCAGAATCTCTTGTGATAATTTACCTTCATGGCCCAACGGGAAGATCTTAATGTCTATGTTTTAGCGTAATGACTGGGATCTGATGGCGTCATCCGTTCTCTTCCGTAATAATCTCGACTACAAATTACATTTAGATTACACAATGCGTTGTTGTTATTTACGTCATCACTTTTTTTAGGCCGCATGTTAGATGAAAAAGCTTTTAAACCAAATTTAATTTTTAAAGAAATATTTTGCTTTCACATGCAACAACTGGCTTTGAAACATGGCTTAGCACCAAGCCATGAAGGAAGGTGTAACATGATATTTATTGTTTAAACCAAATAATAATATAAAATATTTGAGCCATGAGTTACTGAACATGAAAACAATGTGACATGTTTTATTTATTTATTTATTTTGAAGAGGCACCATGCGTTGGCGCAGGTTCATTGAATTTTACTAATTTAATTTTTTTAACTGAAATTTTATAATGAAATTGAATTTGCCACATATAGAAAAGGAAACTGACATAGTCATATAAATTATTCAGTGTTTATGATCTCAATGTCAGTCTTCAAAAATATTCAAATTTTGTGTAGTGTTCTCCGCACACAGAACGACGGACAAACCGACAGACAGAACTAACCACTTCTAAATGTTCATAGTTATACGTTATTAAGTAGGAATTTTACTAAGGCAGTTTTTTTGAAACAGCTCGTGATACCATTGTGGGTGTTCATTGCCTTTGATTTTCTCAGTCTTTAGCGATACCCCCCCCCCAAACCACTTTATAATATGGTCAAGATTTTTAAAAAACTGTAATTATGGCTTAAATTAACAATTTAGACTCAGCAAGGAAAGTTGAAATGCATAAAACACCTCATAATACAAGAAATGAAGCCATCACGTATCTAGTTCAATGTGAATGGTCCCTGCTAGACTGAGATAACACGAGTCAGCTCACAGATGTGTATGTAGTCATCATCGACCAGCTATTTGAGCCAGCTCACAGATGTGTATGTAGTCATCATCGACCAGCTATTTGAGCCAGCTCACAGATGTGTATGTAGTCATCATCGACCAGCTATTTGAGCCAGCTCACAGATGTTTATATAGTCATCATCGACCAGCTATTTGAGCCAGCTCACAGATGTGTATGTAGTCATCATCGACCAGCTATTTGAGCCAGCTCACAGATGTGTATGTAGTCATCATCGACCAGCTATTTGCAGTAATCTGGTCTTCAGAGAAAGTCTACAAACCTTCCACCCATCGATGGTGGTATCCAACTTGGGTACTTTATAGTTACAATTTATGTTTTGTTGGTGTTACATTGAAAAATAGATGGTGTGTGTGATACTTAAATTTTCTCCTGTTCCGAATAGAATATTACATATATAAATATAGATCGTGTGTGTGATAGAAGTAGTGGAAACTGTTGGCGATGGAGTGTATATGTAAGAGCATCAGAGGGAAAGAGAGAGTTGGCAGACAGACATATAGATAGACAGATAGATAGATAGATAGATAGATAAATAGTTAGATATATAGATGAATAGACAGACAGACAGACAGACAGACAGATAGATAGATAGATAGATAGATAGATAGATAGATAGATAGATAGATAGATAGATAGATAGATAGATAGATAGATAGATAGATAGATAGATAGATAGATAGATAGATAGATAGATAGATAGAGATGAGTAAATCAACAACTAGCACACGTCCAACAACCTGAAATGATTGTCTTCTGGCCATCACCCTCGGCGGCGACACACACAGCGGCTCGCCCCTGTCCACTTCAAGCACCTCAGCCGCCTCCTGTCCGTGCTGCTGGTGGGCCGAGCGCTGGTGCTGATAATACTGCTGCTGCTGATCATGTTGGTGGTAGTTGTGGTTGTACTCTTCCTCCTCCTCCCAACTGCTGCCGGTCTCCGAGTGCCGCTGCGACCGGTCCTCGTCCAGCTTCAGGATCCACAGCAGCGCGCAGAGGCGCACCATGGCCCGCTCGTGGCGGGACTGCAGGTACATGTCCAGCGGGTTGACGTCGAAGTGGTTGTAGAGGCTAAGCGACGCGGTCAGGCTGAAGTCGTTGCCGTCGCTCGCCGCCGACAAGGAGTTGTCGAAATCCGCGGCCGAGATGGAGTTCTCGTGGTCCGCCGTGGACGAGACCCGGCGAGTGTCGTAGTCGTTGCTGGCCGTGGAGTTCTCGCACTCGTACGACGACGACCCATAGTTCAGCCCCGAGCTTGAACCGTCGTTGGCGAAGTTGAACCCGATCTCCTGGCCGGGGCGGTAGTGCTGCTGCTGCTGCTGCTGGATCACGATCTGGTTGCGTTTTCTCTTCCGGGGGTGCCAGCGGCGGAACCTGAACTTGTCCTTGGTTTTGTCTTTGCCGACCTTGGCACTGAGCGCTAGCGGGCTGTACTGCTCGGCGACCGCGGCTTTCTCGACAGAGTCGCACTGCACGACGCTCGCCTGCGCCTTTTTCCTGCGCGAGAAGAAGGCGTGTGGGGAGAACTTCCACGGCCGAAGGACCATGACACTACCATTGGCGAGCCCCGAGCAGTGACCCTCCGTCTTTACGACCTGGTCGAGTTCGTCGCTGAAGGGAATTGTTGACTGGGTAGAGGCGTTCTTGGTCGTATCATTGACCAGATTGTCTCAAGTCTGTCATTGACCAGATGTTTTTGGTTGTATCATTGACTTGATTATCTCGATTGTATCATTGAACCAGAAGTTCTAGGTTTGTTCTAGATTTGTTCTAGGTTTGTTCTAGGTTTGTTCTAGATTTGTTCTCGGACCTGGATATTCGTGGATTTGGTGGCTAGCAAAGGGGGGGGGGCTAATTAACTTAAGTTGTTTATCCTTTAAGCGTTCATTAGATCGAGGTCACGAAATGAAGAAAGAAATGAAATGTTCTTTAACACACTAAGCTCCTTTAGGGTCAAAGTTCAAGTGAGACAACGTCACATAGCATCCAGGTGGCAGCAACAACCTCAGGTCAATGACCTCTCGTGTTCTCGCTAAGGTATCACGAGAGCCGCCCTTCAAAATAAAACACCGCCAGGGGTCATCCGGTCGAAACGAGTTACTGTCCTCGATGACTGGATCAAGGCGATGAAGACCTCACTCCTGCAATGAAGACCTCACTCCTACAACAGACTTCAACTGAGAATCGGCCGGTAAGCCACACACAAATCCCGCACATACCTCAGCTCACGATACGATGAAATGACTGCCACTGATCGATGTAAGTTTAGAAAGGAACGGGAGGCTACCCCGCTATACCAAGGCCGGTCATTCGTTCAGGGGAGACGACAATCGGAAACAGTAAATACGAAATAAAAAAAAATACAACGTATCCAGGAAGTCGATCCCTAATGTGAGTTGGTTATCTCCTCTTTCACGCGGGAATCTCCGACAACGAGACAAGCGTCCAAGATGGCAGGCTATTCTTCGAGGACGAAGCGCGGTCAGATAAGAGAGAATGCACGAAAATCCACATGGAAATAAAAACACAAAAATAAAATTGTGTGTGGCCTATAGATGTATTGAACCAGCAATCCTTTTTAGATGTCCTCCAGTTAGTTGTAGATAGAGATGTTTGCCAGATGACATGTTCCGAGATGTGCAACTTTGAAACAGTTCCGTTCAAGATCTCACTCTTTTACTTCAAATACTTGTGAGCCTCGCCCTAATTAATATGTAAAGAATAACCGTAATCAACAGACGAAATATTATTTCTTGCTCTTCGCGTCAACTTGCGATGTGCTCTTTTAAAACACAATTTCTTCGACTTTGACAGGAAAAATAATTCATAGCAACCAGACCCTAACCTTAACACGTGAAGTAGAAGGAATTTTTTATTTTAAAAAAAAGTCAAAACGAACTGTAACATGTATCTTCTAAAAGAAAACCACGGGCCATTGAATAATTTCAGAGTAACGAATCTATTTGAATGCACCCGTAAACACAGCGGAGCCTGCGCACCAGAGAACCAACACTTCAAACGATTTTTCCGCTTTTCACCCATGCACGGCCGAACAACATTTGCACAAACAATTATGTCCCCTATTTCCACTTGGCATTCTATTCTTGTTTCTCTCTCTCTCTCTCTTCGTCTCTCTCTCTCTCTCTGTGTGTGTCTCTCTCTCTCTGTCTCTCTCTTTCTCTCCGTCTCTCTCTGTGTCTCTCTCTCTGTCTGTCTCTCTCCTTCTCTCTCTCTCTCTCCGTATCTCTCTCTCTCTCTCCCTCTCCGTCTCTCTGTATATCTCTCTGTCTCTCTCTCTCTCCAGACGTGGCCGTTAGTTACAGTAGATGCTCCAGTAAGCAACAAACCAGTGCGTAATCGATACTAGTAGAAAGCGATACCACAACTAAGCACAGCTCAATCTGGGAACACAGGCACAACAATAAACAACTCTCCCCTCCGTCCCCCACAACCAAACCAAAATATTTTTTAAAATATTTAAAAAAAAACTAAAAACTAAAAGACTTTACCCCCTCCCCCTCCACCCCCCCCAGCACACACACAAATTGTCTGGCATCGATCGCAGTAGACACTTTGTTCCTAGTACAAGCCCTCATCTACTGGGCCAGGAGCCAGGAACTGGGGGCGGGGGGGGGGAGTTGAGTGGGCAGTAAGACTAACACCCCCCCCACACACACACGCACGCCATTCGTCAATCATTGTTTATGGTCACACAAAGTAGCGACGATTCCGGTAGACGAGGGACACGTCGAGCTGTTGGTTTAGAAAATAATGGATCAGACAAGAAATGGATCAGACAAGAAATGGATCCTTGTTAAACAACCCAGTGGCTGGAGAAAAATTTCGGATTTTTGCTTTCCAAAGTGTGTGTGGGGGGGGGCACGGTGGAGAATGACTTTCAACAAATGCAGTCACCATAATGACCAATCCCTGTTATTCTTTTAGTTGACGTCAACCATTAGTAATAACATTTATCCCTACTGTCAAGTCCTAATCCAGGAGTCGGGGCGGGTTGCTTGAAGAGTTGGAAGTCGTCTTTCCTCCCAACTGAAACACGAGATTCGCCCAATGAAAAAAATCCGTACAAAAAAAACACATTGCGTGTAAGACTTCAGAAAACGTTAAGGAACTCGGTACGGGGAAAATGTCTTCTCACTCGACAAAGCCTCGCGCATAAGTTACATCCCAAAAATAAGTCTGACAGAGCGATAGCAGACGAGAATTTGAGTTGAGCTTCGGGTGGGAGGGGAACACCCGGGCATAATGTTGAGGGGAGGGGGAGGAGACAGAGGGGGGGCGGGGTGGGGGGGAGAGATGCATTATCTGGCTGTGGAATTGATGTAATGCTAAAATGTTGAATAGCCACACACATTCTTTCAAGCTCTGGGCTAAATGTGTCACTGTTGAACAATTGCGTCAAAGGGCCCGGGTCCATGGAAAGTCTAATTCGTTGATACAGTCTAATCTTAGAGTCAAGACTTTAAAAAAAAGACACTTGAGATGTCAGGGCGGCCAGACCGGGGCGCCGATTTTTTTATTTTTATCTGTCGATGGAGGTCTTTTCGGGTTTTTCTTTATTTGTAAAGGGACATTTCAAATCCTAAACAACTGCATGGAAATGAGATTGTCCATAGGGACCTACGTGGCAAAAGTGTTGTAGTTAGCGTGTGCTATTTGCAGGTTAAGTTTAGCGTGTGCTATTTGCAGGTTGAGTTTAGCGTGTGCTATTTGCAGGTTAAGGTTAGCGTGTGCTATATGCAGGCTAAGGTTTTTGTGTGCTATTTGCAGGCTAAGGTTAGCGTGTGCTATTTGCAGGTTAAGGTTATTGTGTGCTATTTGCAGGTTAAGGTTATTGTGTGCTATTTGCAGGTTAAGGTTAGCGTGTGCTGTTTGCAGGTTAAGCTGGTGTTTAAAAAATCCATGCCGGGAAGCTAGGTCATGAGATAGCGCTATTAACAAAGTTCGTTATTTCAAGTTTTCTGCTGCGTTGACTCTAACAGTGGTCTACGTTTGCGCAGCAAAAAACGGTGAGTGAGGTCAGGATCCCAATTATATGGGGGTTCTATTGGGCCTGCTACGGAAAGGTGAGTTAATAATTGGGTGTTTTCATTAACATTTATATCAAGATCACCACGTTTGAGATTTTAACTTACAATGAATAACGGTATTTACATCGTATAAGTCAGTGCCTATCGAAGTGGTGGTCCGCGGGCCGATGCCGGTCCACGGGCCATTCACCGCCGGTCCGCAGAAGTTTTCAAGAAAGGACAGAAAAAATATAATTATAATCCTCCATTTGCAACCTTTGATACTAATCTTATATAATGTGTCAATTTTTCGGCAATGAGTGCATAACTAATACAATTAAAACTAAAATAAATAACATTTCGCTACAACGTTAGCACAGTGAAAGTAGTTCATCGGTCCCTGGTGCCAAGGAAGAATTCCAGCTGGTCCACCATACTAAAATGTTTGAGAATCACTGGTCTAAGTAACGTGCAGAAAGGTTTGAGGATTCTTCTTTAGACAAGAATTCTACTAGTGAGAGTTCTTTAAAAAAAAACATTATGGAGATCGGATGAACCACGTTATACTTTTTTAAAACGATTTTCAGCTCTGCGGCAGCCCAAGGGAAAAAAACCCTTCAGAATTCCGCCTGAAAACCATAGTTTATATCCTATCGCGTGGTGTTAAAAAAAGCCTATTATTTGTATTATTAGATCCATAACTGGAAGTTTGAGCTTTCTATCAAATAATTTGGGTGGGATGGTGGCAGAAAGTGGAGTGTAAAAAAGGGGGGGGGTGTATGAGGCGGTGGTAGTGAGTAGGGTAGAAGTTGAAGTGACAGCACATTTTTTTTATTATTTAGACACAAATTAAAGTCACATGGCCACACGAGAAAGATATTATATGTTATATCAAGCACCACATACGGGCATCCTATCAGGCAGATGCCCCACCCCTCACTGGCCACCCTCAAAAGGCCAAACAGGCAGCCTCCTCTCTATGTTTCTTGTCAGTCCCCAAACACTGCCACCAGACACTTTCTGACCGACAAGGAAGCGGGGCGGGTGTGAGAGAGAGGGAGGGAAGGGCGGGGGCGTGTAACGTAAATGATTGGCTTTCAGACCCCGGGACTCTCGAGCACCCCCCCCCCGAACCCCGGGCTGCCTTCAGGTCCCGGAGCTCATCGCCACAAAACACCACCCCGTCTGACCGACCACTCGGTCTGCTGCTGCCAGTGGTCTCCACTGCATGAAGGATGGAGATAGAAAGGAAGAGTGCACGGGGGCGTCAGCGTTATGGGGGGAAAAACAAGACTAAACAAACACTAAATTGGCAGAAGGTTGGGGGAGAGCAAAGAGTTGCCACGGTAACTTTGGAAAGCGATGTTGGTAAACAAAAGGGTGGGAGGGGTAAACGACGTTATTAGAGCAACCGTTTTCATCATACAGAGACCCACGACGATCAGAATGGGTTGACATGCGCAACGGCGAGAGGCCGAGTTAAAAATATACATGTACGTTAAAAAATAATCATTAAATGAAGCATCATTTAAATAGGAAACCTTTGCTTGGATACACAAAGTATATTTCAAGGGAGACAAGAACATGAATTTCTTTCACCTTCGACTAAATATTATAATAAGTTATTTTGTAAACTATTAATTATTAATAACTTAACATTTAAATGTTTATTATAGCTACTAATTTCTAATGTTTAATTTAAGAATGTCTTCGCTCTGTCACCCGAACGTATGAGCATCTAAATGTGTAGTAGTAATAGTAAGAAGTAATAATAATTGATAATTTATACAGCGCTTTATATTTTATATAAGAGGTAGTGAATGAGTTACTTCCATTTCACTAATGCATTTGAATGAAAATAAACCTAATATAGTTGAGGATTAATGAAAAGATATTTATAAAAAAAAATTTAAAATATTTTAATTTTTTTTTAAAAACCCACGTTTTTCGGGCAAACATTTTTACGGATAAAAAAAACCCCATAACATGTCTAGAATGATTTGACCTGCAAGAGAAAGGGAGGGGTACGGAGCAGTGATCACTTTTGTAAATTAAGTTTCAGGAAAAATATTAACAAAATTGAAAGAGTTTATAAAAAAAATATATATAATAGTAAAACGGTTTCTAAAAAAAAATTAACACATATACAGCGAATACGCATCATTTAAAAATGAATTTTTGAAAAGGTTATTTGATTTGGAATAGAGCGATATTTTCAATCTTGAAATAGTGGGATATTTTCAATCTTGAAATAGTGGGATATTTTCAATCTTGAAATAGTGGGATATTTTCAATCTTGAAATAGTGGGATATTTTCAATCTTGAAATAGTGGGATATTTTCAATCTTGAAATAGTGGGATATTTTCAATCTTGAAATAGTGGGATATTTTCAATCTTGAAATAGTGGGATATTTTCAATCTTGAAATAGTGGGATATTTTCAATCTTGAAATAGTGGGATATTTTTCTGACTTCATCAGCATGACAACTAAACAACGTAAAACTCCAGTGAACTGGAAATGGCCTGCGCGACCCGTTTACCGAACAAAATTTGTAGGAAAAAAAACCCTTTAATGCCATCTCCTACAAGCAAACAACACAGAAAAGGAGCAGGCCAGGGGTTTAACAGGTTGGGGTGGGTGGTGTGGGGCGGAGTTCATCTAATCGATTGCAAGAAAACTGTGGAGAATGTAATCAAATGTCGTCATCTCACAGTTGGACAAATATTTCCCCGCTAAAGACGCTGACATTCGTGCAAGTGCTAGCGTGTGTGGATCTGGACGTTTAATCACGTATCCATCACTCATTTTAAAACTTTTTTTTTGCGGCACATCTAGGGGACACCTAACTTTTTATAACACACCTAAAGCGTCATTCCAAGGAAGATACACAAACAAAAAAAAACGTGCGTAAAATGTCGAATGAAAGCTAGAGACCCGTCAAATTTCAACTGTTTGAAGCAGAGAGGGTAGAGCCTGTAATTCCCAAGTTATATTTGTGTGTATGTTAATTACACAGTGTGTTATGTTTAACAACAACATATAAGATAAAGCTGATGACAATCAACTGTTGATCAGAAACTGTTTAAAAAAACCTACTGTTGAAAAGTGATTGCTGAAAAAAACGTAATTGTTGAAATGTAACTGCTGTACATCTTTGATCCTAACGAAGTCCCATACATAATGTTAATTTAATTTTCAGTTTAGATAATGTAGCGGGGTCAGGGGCAATAAAAATGGCCCCATCCATTCCGCCAGAACACAGTTACCCACCGAGAAACTCGCGGGAAACTCTCACAGCTAATATCTGTCTGAAATAATGGCCGCCTTGTTATCCTGTCCTGTTGTCCATTAGTTCACAGCCCTTTTCCCAATCATTTCATCCGTTTCTTGCATTTTCCCCAATTTTCATTTCCTTTACCGTCCAGTTTCTTGCCCCCTGGGTGATCCCCCCCCCCTCCACCTCAGTCCACCCGGGGTGCTGCCGGAGCAAGTTTCCAGCACTTTTCACGTTCTTAATCAATTTCCCAGTTATGTCCAGAAGCGTTGGAAATTTTCCTGACAATCCCGGCACTCGTAGAGGCCATTTGCTACATAAGGAATATTTCCCTCCATAAATTCCCGTTGCCATTTTTAAAATATACTCTTAAAGCAATGCTACTAAAAGTGGGTGATAGCCACACAAAGGTGCGGGAGTGTTAAATTATTTAGAGATCTAAAGAGGGCCTTAATATTTTCCAAGGGGGAAAGTTATTATTTTGTTAAAATGCCGTTTTAGAGAGAATAACACATTTAATGTGAAAACACCATGACTTAAATAGTCAGAACTTGACCATGCAGGCAATAGTCCAACAGAGAAATGGATCAAAAACATTGAAATGTTACTTTATCGCTATTTTTTTATAAATGGTAACGAAGTTCTGTCTTTTTAGTCACACGTATGAATGACATCTTAAAACTCCAAAGTAGGAACGAAGAAAAGCTATTTTGTAAAAATGGATAATTATTCACTTTAGTTCACATTTATTAAAGCAAAAACTGATACTGTTTTTAAAAAAATGATGACATAAAAAGTGTAAACTATAAATCTGTATAAGTAGGTTTAAGATGCTAGGAGCGCAGTGGCCTAAAAGGTTTGAGAATCACTGCTTCCGTAAACAAATTATCTTCGTAGGCCCTGCCTTGCCCCTCCCACCCCCATAAACACATTAACTCATCAACGCATTCTCCATTATTAATATTTCTCCCTGTCACAACTTGATGTTTTAAAGCAGCATTTAACCCTTCTCTGCCAATGTCTCTTAATGTAACCCTTCTCTGCCAAAGTCTCTTAAAGTAACCCGTCTCCCACTCACTTCCCCAATACTCCCATACCTCTATCGACCATGGCGTCCTGAGTAATTTCTCATTTGTGAATAGATGTGCTTCCAAAATTAAAGCGAAAGAAGAAAAAAAAAGCTGGAAAAAAAAATTAAAATAAAAAATAAAAAATCCCCTATCACGATTCTCCCAAGATTCAAAGCGTATTTCTTCTCTGCTCGGTCCGAGAGGTCTGAATGTCTGACCTTTCACCCGGTTATATTTGAAACCGTTTCCTTGTGATTCCCTGCTCCCCTCCCCCCGACCCCTCCAGCTCCACAAACATAACTTTGGTTTAGCTCTGCCCATTATTGTAACGTATTTGAACTCGTAAACGCCCGGGCTCTTCATTATTTTCAAAGCAGTTAAGCCCCTCTATCTCGTCTCGCTCTAAGGTCAAATCCTTTAAAAAAAATATTTTTTTAAAATATTTCGGGGACACGTTATTGGACCATAAAGAAAACAAAGAACATGTTATAAGCCTGAACGAAAGTTAACTATAACGGACCGTAAATCAATGATCATTGAACAACATTCTTAACTGAAAAAAACCCAGGGAAAAACATTTCGTTTAAAGCACAAGCATAAACAGAGATGCATTGCAAAACACGTAAACGTTTATATAGCTTAGCAATCACTTCGTCGGAATCAAACAAGAGAACAGCGTGAGATATTAAATAAAATTTTTAATATCACTTATTACAACACCCGACAAGCGCAGGGTGACCAATGGCCACACAATTGAAGGCTCTGGTGATTGTTCGGAGACAGACTCTGTCAGAATTGTGCGGGGACAGACTCTGTCAGAATTCGTACACACACCCCACCCCACCCCACCACACCGATCAAAGATGAATTTACGGACACACACTCGGCCGCTCTGATATTCGGCACAGGCAACTCCTGTATGTCTCCGGAGACAACTCTTGTCTGCGTCGAGAGTTCTCTAGGCTCCCCCACCAAAGAGACGTGCACAGACTCGGGTTATTGGGAGAGGCAGGGACAACAACGGGAAAACACCGATTGGACCGGGGGGGGGGAGGGGGAACATCGTCGACACCAAGACGTCAACGAAACGACAGCAAACCACCCACACGTTAACTTCCTGGTTCCCCTAAAAAACAAGGGTCACTGCCCAAAGTGGCACCTCGGATAGTTTTGTACGGCATAGGGCCCCTATAGGCTTTGCCATTAAATGGCATAAAACTATTTATAGAATTACCGGGTGCGCTGTTGGGCAAATTAGATATTTATAAAATATCTGCGTATGCTGTTTGGACACATTGTTTTAATCAATATAAGAATCCACTTATTGGACTGGATCAAAAATGTTTAAATTACTTCATAGACTTTATTATAAACGAGCAACAAAGCTCGTCCAAGGACGTTCCGCCACCGTTCGGTGGCATGTTGTAACTCCCCTCCAACAGCCGCCTCGACCGGCATACATGTGCATCACGTCAAAAATACTATTCATTATAGTTAAAATAAATAACTCGTAAAAACAGAGCTTTTTGCTATAAATCCCAAGGCGCATAACTCGAAATAAAGTCTTGGAAGAAATACTGCACCAAAAATAACTTGTTTTGAACGTCCGCGTAAATGGCGTAAACGTGTTCAATATGATTGGCTGTAGGAGTCATATGTGTTTGAGGGACCAATCGCTATAGATGACAGGACAGAACGGACAGAAAGGACAGAAACTTGCCTTTTATTATATTGGATTGTAGTAAAATAATTGCAAGAGTTTTGTTATTTAATTTTTTTTCTTCTTTCAGAAAAGCGGTGTGTTACGAAAACCGTATATAAAAATAGTAACATTTCGTAAGGAAATATGACATTTTTTCGGTCTGAGAAATGACAAACACTAATCTCTTGCTGAATAAATTTATGTTTTGAACAGAATAAAATTCAGTCGTACACCGAGAAAGGAAGTGATTAAGAAAATAATCCTTTTAGACGTAAACTATTTAATGACTACGTCTACGTAGAGTCTATAGTCATAAACCTTATTGGCTAAACTCAAAATCCCAAAAGTAGAAGAAGAAAAAAAAAGATTAACGACCCCGGAAATTTCAAGGCAGAGAGACATTCCATAGAGAATTCAAGTCTCTCATCAATGGCTCGGGGCAGCCACGGAACGACCAGCATCGGAGTCGTCAGAATAAAGGACGATTCATTATTAATTACTCGGCGTCTCTGATTGTTTATCTAGCTACATCCGGGCTGGTTGACAAGGGATGACTGCTAGGACTGCGTTAATGATTAAAAACTCGGACCGAGTTTAGCATTTTAAAATGTCAGATGGTCTTTTAAAAATTAATAGTAATATCGTGTCTGTTTACGTGGGAGTTCGTCACGAAATGTCAGATTCTTGTTCTATATTTGGTGTGTAAACTACAACATAAAAAAGTATGTTAGTTTTGAATTAATATTTTTAAATGGTAAAATGCTGTAGCTATTTATAACTAAATTAGTTGAGGAATAAATTATTGTGCTCGTAAACAGTTGGAAATTACTGGAAATTCTGCCGCAAGCAAAAGTAGAGTTCTCAGCACAATGCACTTCTACTCTATACGGGAATAAAATAAAGGCCATTAAATATTGGCAGTGACGTAGTATTCTTGTGTTATAACACAGGACACGCGTAGAACAATAGATTACATTACACAAAGTTTGGTGTTGCGTAAAATGATTGGTGCAAATTGTGAAGTAAATGTAGATCAATAGACTGCTAAACAGATAGATTTGTGAAAATGGTTAGAGTATATGGTAAAATTAAAACTAGTGCGTTGGACTTCAATACAGACAGGTTTGTGTGGTGAATCTAAAATATATTGTACCGCCAGCCATGTGTCGTACAAGGTTCGACAATTCAAATATTGACTAACTTGAAGAAAGTTAATCAGCGTTTGAAAGGAGATCTGTCTAACTTTTTATGTCCCTTTGCTGCTGCAAACACATTAAAATTTATCTTGTTTATTGGTTTATTGGGAGAGGGAGGGCAGAAAGTGAGTGAGAGGGAGGGCAGAAAGTGAGTGAGAGGGAGGGCAGAAAGTGAGTGAGAGGGAGGGCAGAAAGTGAGTGAGAGGGAGGGCAGAAAGTGAGGGAGAGGGAGGGCAGAAAGTGAGGGAGAGGGAGAGCAGAAAATGAGGGAGAGGGAGGGCAGAAAGTGAGGGAGAGGGAGGGCAGAAAGTGAGGGAGAGGGAGGGCAGAAAGTGAGGGAGAGGGAGGGCAGAAAGTGAGTGAGAGGGAGGGCAGAAAGTGAGGGAGAGGGAGGGCAGAAAGTGAGGGAGAGGGAGAGCAGAAAATGAGGGAGAGGGAGGGCAGAAAGTGAGTGAGAGGGAGGGCAGAAAGTGAGGGAGAGGGAGGGCAGAAAGTGAGGGAGAGGGAGGGCAGAAAGTGAGGGAGAGGGAGGGCAGAAAGTGAGGGAGAGGGAGGGCAGAAAGTGAGGGAGAGGGAGGGCAGAAAGTGAGTGAGAGGGAGGGCAGAAAGTGAGGGAGAGGGAGGGCAGAAAGTGAGGGAGAGGGAGGGCAGAAAGTGAGGGAGAGGGAGGGCAGAAAGTGAGGGAGAGGGAGGGCAGAAAGTGAGGGAGAGGGAGGGCAGAAAGTGAGGGAGAGGGAGGGCAGAAAGTGAGTGAGAGGGAGGGCAGAAAGTGAGGGAGAGGGAGGGCAGAAAGTGAGTGAGAGGGAGGGCAGAAAGTGAGTGAGAGGGAGGGCAGAAAGTGAGGGAGAGGGAGGGCAGAAAGTGAGAGAGAGGGAGGGCAGAAAGTGAGTGAGAGAGAGGGCAGAAAGTGAGTGAGAGGGAGGGCAGAAAGTGAGTGAGAGGGAGGGCAGAAAGTGAGGGAGAGGGAGGGCAGAAAGTGAGTGAGAGGGAGGGCAGAAAGTGAGTGAGAGGGAGGGCAGAAAGTGAGTGAGAGGGAGGGCAGAAAGTGAGTGAGAGGGGGGGCAGAAAGTGAGTGAGACAGATGGGAGGGGGCATTACAGCAAATATTAAAAGATAATTAGCCAATTAGTTTGAAATTCGAAGAGGAAATAATAAAGAAATCACGATCGTATAAAGAACTAAACAGACAGTTATCTAATCTTCCCCAAACGACTGTTTTAATTGGGTAAATAATTAGACACAAACTTTTCGTGCGCATCCATTGCAAATAGAAACTCATATCGGCAATGTCTACTTACCAGAAACACATATCGGCAATGTCTACTTACCAGAAACGGCATTTAAAACTTAAGTTAACCTGAGTTAACAGGACAATACAAGTATAACTGTGCATTATAGGAAGACTATCTTGGTGGAGTTTAGTGTTGATGTGCTTTTAGGTTTTTAAACCTTGACACAACCAAACTAACCACACAACCAAACTAACCACACAACCAACCTACCACACAACCAAACTAACCACACAACCAAACTAACCACACAACCAAACTAACCACACAACCAAACTAACCACACAACCAAACTAACCACACAACCAAACTAACCACACAACCAAACTAACCACACAACCAAACTAACCACACAACCAAACTAACCACACAACCAAACTAACCACACAACCAAACTAACCACACAACCAAACTAACCACACAACCAAACTAACCACGAAACTCACAATATGAAGGAAACTTATATTTATTAAGCACGAGAGAAAACCTGAACAATAAAAGAAATGAAATTATTTTCCCTCCAACTTCGAGACTCCCATTTAAAAATAAAAAAAGAAGAAGAGAAGCGAAATTCCAAATTGGCAAGGGATTCCTGGTTTTGGCTCAGTGAGGAAAAAAAAGTAATGAAAGGCAACTCGGCAATAAAATACGTTCAATTTCAACGAGGTACTTTTTCTCTCTTTGTCTGTGAACCAGATAATTTCCAGTGTGATAGCACAAAAACAAAACAAGTAAAACAGTTTGTGAATTTGCAATGAAAAAAGCAGCTAAGAACGTCTTCTGAATAATGTCCAAAATTCTTGTTCGTACGACCCACATCTCTAGAAATCTGTTTATGACAGGGTTTCAGTTTATTTATTAATAGTTTTTTTTTAAAAAATCCGAGAAGATCAAAAAAGGGGAAAACCCCACACATCTTGAATCAATAACAAGCACAGGTTGAAAAAGAAAACGATCTATGATGATAATGAAGTTGTCGATAATAATAAGGATAACAAATTCTGAAGTTTGTGAGAAAAAATTAGAAATGATGGTTACAAGATTTTCCCCGGTTAACCTCGAACCCAGAGATCAGGAAAAAACAACTGCACGATTGGAGGGAAGTCTGGTTAAAATGACATGGCTAGAATGACGTCACAAGTGATGAGTAACACGTTAGACACCATAAGTGATGAGTAACACGTTAGACATCACAAGTGATGAGTACCACGTTAGACATCACAAGTGATGAGTAACACGTTAGACATCACAAGCGATGAGTACCACGTTAGACATCACAAGCGATGAGTACCACGTTAGACATCACAAGTGATGAGTAACACGTTAGACATCACAAGCGATGAGTACCACGTTAGACATCACAAGTGATGAGTAACACGTTAGACATCACAAGTGATGAGTAACACGTTAGACATCACAAGCGATGAGTACCACGTTAGACATCACAAGCGATGAGTACCACGTTAGACATCACAAGTGATGAGTAACACGTTAGACATCACAAGCGATGAGTACCACGTTAGACATCACAAGTGATGAGTAACACGTTAGACATCACAGCGATGAGTACCACGTTAGACATCACAAGTGATGAGTAACACGTTAGACATCACAAGTGATGAGTACCACGTTAGACATCACAAGCGATGAGTACCACGTTAGACAGAAAGTTGGAAAAGTAGAGTACATCTAATTTATACAGAAACTTCTAGATCAAATGTATATCATCTAAATGCACTATTCGGTATGTCAGACTGACAAGAAACTGATAAAATATCCTATATGATATGGAATATGCGTGGAAAAAAAAAGATTTTTTTTCAATAGCTTGAATAACACAAACGCGTTTGCTGCGCTACGTTTCGGTTTAATCAAATCTTAATGATGTAATAAATCTCCTGCGTACAATGGATGTTGAAATATCATTTTGTGAACTTTTGTCAAACAACTTGTATAGTTTTGGAGAAGCTCGCACATAGCCGCCGATATTGTTAGTGGGTTTATGTCAAGCCGCCACTGTCAGACGGATTGTTTGTAGTTGGACATATTCCAGCGTAGGGGTCATCGAGAACATATGTAATCTATGAGAGACAAATCTGGGCGTGGGATCACAACAGTAGTGGGGTCACATCAGGCGAGTTCAATGTATTGGGATACATGCAAATATAGTTCTTTACATGGGCCCATTATAATTAAGCAGCATATAGTTCTTTACATGGGGTCTATATACTAAAGGAACACATATTGCTTTACACAGGCTCAATATAATGGAGCAACATACAATATTATAATAATAATATATATGGGCGAATAAGATAGAGCAACATATAGTACTTTAAAGTGGACCAATTTAATGGAGTAACATATAGAAATTTAGATAGGCCGACTATAATATAGCAGAAAATTGTACTTAACACTGGCCCACTATAATGGAGCAGCATGTAGAGCTTAGAAACACTAGCCAGGCCCTGTGAAGGAGGGGTCAAGCAGTACTTATGTCGGACACTTTGAATAGCAAGACACAAAGCCGACAGAGCAAGCGGCACCAGAGAGAACACAGACCTGAATTAATTCGTTTGCTCAGACATTGTGCACATGAGATTTAAATCGAATTGTCGATTGGCTCATCCAATAGATNCAGTGTTTCCTAACCTTTTGGGGTCCATGCACCCCTTCAGGTGCCCAAAAAAGTTCATGCACCCCCTCGTGAAACTTTCAGAAAATGCATAATAAACTATGTTTATATTAGGAACACAACAGTTTTGACCATTGGCAACGGGGAATTTAGTGAGAGATCTGCTGCTTCTTATCTCAATCAGCGATTCAAATCTGCGGACAGTTTTGGACAAAGCAACTCTCATGTCATCCTCTGCATTCAACTTATTCCTTGCCTTGTTTTTAATCGTCAAAGATGTGGAGAATCCTGCTTCACAGAGATAGGTTGTGGCAAATGGAGGGAGAGTCAGTACTGCCCTCTTGGCTAGTTGTGGGTAGGAATCTAGCTGGGCGCAACAAAATTTAATCAAGGTATTGCAACTGAAGGCACTCCTCAGTACTTCTCTGGTTCTCTAATCAATCAGGTCATCTTTAGCAAAGTCACTGTCATCAATGTTGTCCAAGTCACAGAGAAAAGGATTGCGAATCCAAAGGTGTTTCCTAGCAATGTCTTGACAGAAAAACCCATCAAAGGACTTTTGCAATGTTAAAAGGTGCTCTGAAATTTCCCCTTTAATTTTGTCAGGCAGTGATCCCTCAGTGCTTCCTTCTGCACCAGAAATTACAACTTCATCCAAGAGTGGAAAGTTGGTCAAGTTGGACTTTTCTAGTCGTCGTTGGAATAGTGACAGGTTGTTTAGGAAGGCTGCCAATCTCTCAGTAGCATCCATTACAGTCACAGCAGGTCCTTGGAGAGATGTTGTCAACTCATTCAAGATAGTGAAGATGTCAGCCAGATATGCCAAGTAATTAATGAAATTTGGACAGTCAAACTTGTCAGCAAGGTCACTTTTTTTCTCGCAAGAAAATGGCAAGCTCCACTCTCAGTTCTACAAACCGATAAAGTATCCGTCCCCTGGACAACCAGCGCACCTCAGTGTGGTAGAGCAGAACTTCATGCTCGGAGACCACCACCTGACAGAACAATTTGAAGAGGCAGTAGTTCAAGGCATGTGAGCGGATAAAATTTACAACTTGACTGCAGTAGAAAGAATTGACTTCAAGGTTCGAGGTAGAGTTTTGCATGCTAGGGCCTGACGATGAAGGATACAGTGTGTAGTGACAATATCTGGAACTTCTTTCTTTACCAGTGCTGAAAATCCTGACTTATTACCGAGCATGACGGGAGCACCACCTGTGCAAATTGAAGAAATTCTTGAAGCCCAGTCAAACTGGTTTTCAGTGAAGAATGCCCTGACTAGCAGCAGCACATCAACAGCTTTGGTAGTAGCTAGGAGTGGCTTACAAAAGAGAGATTCCTCCTTCAGCATTCCACTGAGATATCTCAGAAATACAACAATCTCACTGCATTGTGCTACATCAAAGGACTGCTTCTCATCTCGCACAAGACTTCATACAGAATGTCTGCAGCCATGTCACTAATCCTGGAATGAATAGTGCCATTGGGCAAAGGAACTTTCTCAACCTGCTTCCTCTGCTGGTTCCACCATCTCCAGAGCACAAGGCTTCACCAACGTTCTCCAATGGTGTAGGGCTTCTTGTTCTTTGCAATAAGATATGCAACCTTGAATGATGCCTCCAGTGCAGGTTTCTGTGGCAAAGAAAATCCAAGCTTGGGCAAGGTCCTTGTGTTCCATCTCTATCTCTCTCTCTTTTATTATTTATTAACGATTTTGAGGGGGGTGATGACAATCGGAAAGTCGTAACAGTCACAGGCAAATTTTTAACTGACGAAGTTGATGTTTTTAATGACCGAAATTAGATGCTCAACTCAAGACTTTAGGTTTCAAATTGAAATTCAATGACGAATAATGGCTTACAATTAACGTTTTTAAGACCTTTGCAGCGAACCGAGCAATAAAAGTGAAGGAAAAAAATCACAACGTATACATCCTCTCAAAACAGTTAGAGCGTCACCGGAAGACATATATCAGACGTATTTGATGACAATTTTTTTATTATTTTTTTTTAGAAAATTGTGTCTTAAAACACGACATTCCGAGGTACAGGTAGAGTGAACCGTTCATTTTGCGAAAAAGTTTTGTCCGTCCATTTTCGACATGTGCAGAACGATGCGCAAACGAGTAAAAATAATAAAAGTTTGTATATGGGCGCCCTTTAACTCGGCATGCCTTGCTTATGGTTAACATTATAAGTTTTTCTTTCTTTTTTTCCTTCTTCTTTTTTTTCCCTTCCTCTTTTTCTTTTTTTTCTCTGGATGGTTCATGCACCCCCTGGAACCTGTTCATGCACCCCTTGGGGGTGCATGCACCACTGGTTAGGAACCCCTGCAATAGATGAATGTGATTGGGTGCATGTATTAGATGTGTGTGTGGGTGTATTAAATGTGTGTGTGGGTGTATTAAATGAGTGTGTGGGAGTATTAGATGTGTGTGTGGGTGTATTAAATGTGTGTGCGGGTGTATTAAATGTGTGTGTGGGTGTATTAAATGTGTGTGTGGGTGTATTAAATGTGTGTATGGGTGTATTAAATGTGTGTGTGGGTGTATTAACTGTGTGTGTGGGTGTATTAAATGTGTGTGTGGGTGTATTAAATGTGTGTGTGGGTGTATTAAATGTGTGTGTGGGAGTATTAGATGTGTGTGTGGGTGTATTAAATGTGTGTGTGGGTGTATTAAATGAGTGTGTGGGAGTATTAGATGTGTGTGTGGGTGTATTCAATGTGTGTGTGGGTGTATTCAATGTGTGTGTGGGTGTATTAAATGTGTGTGTGGGTGTATTAAATGTGTGTGTGGGTGTATAAGACCAACGTTCCCCCTAAGGTTCGTTGGCCCTTGTGCAAAGTAAAAAAAGCTGGTGTGCAGAGTTGCACAGTATCCATTTTTTTATGCAATATTTTACAAATTTGCTGCTCGGTAATTCTAAACGCTGCAAGCCATTGGTCAGATAACTGCGCGGCCGCGCAGCCGCGCAGCTTAAAGGGAGCATTGTGGGTGGGTTGCTGTATTAGACGTGTGTGTGGGTTGCTGTATTAGACGTGTGTGTGGGTTGCTGTATTAGACGTGTGTGTGGGTTGCTGTACTAGACGTGTGTGTGTGTTGCTGTACTAGACGTGTGTGTGGGTTGCTGTATTAGACGTGTGTGTGGGTTGCTGTATTAGACGTGTGTGTGGGTTGCTGTATTAGACGTGTGTGTGGGTTGCTGTACTAGACGTGCGTGTGGGTTGCTGTATTAGACGTGTCTGTGGGTTGCTGTAATAGACGTGTGTGTGGGCTGCTGTACTAGAATGTGTGTGGGTTGCTTTATTAGACGTGTGTGTGGGCTGCTGTACTAGAATGTGTGTGGGTTGCTGTATTAGACGTGCGTGTGGGCTGCTGTACTAGACGTGTGTGTGGGTTGCTGTATTAGACGTGTGTGTGGGTTGCATGGTGTGGATGAGACGCTGTCAGTGGCTGGGGTGTGTGTTTATGTGTTTGTTTGGGACATCTCGTTGATATGCTGTAGAAATTGAAACCAGGAGAGATCGTACGTGTTGTGGAAGTGTAGCCACGTTAAGAATGAGTGGATGGTACCGTACGATTAAGACTACGTATAAAACGGAGGGACTGAAGGCCGAAGGCATGTGTTTGAAGGTGGGGAACGAGTCACAGCTGAGAAAGAAATAGGTAAAACTAGGTAAGGGCGAGCTTCACAAAAAATAGAATCACAGGAATCAATGTGTTTGATAAGAGGACCTCGTCAGCGAATAAGCAACAGTAAAAAACCGATGTGGAGATAAAACAAATTGTCGTATTGAGATTTCAGACAGTGCGACCATAGAAATCTTGATTTAAGGACATCTGTTATACAGATGGAGCGAAAGAGTCGAGGACATGACGAGTGCGGCCGCCACCTCGGCTCCCGTAAATACTGACTGATGAGCTCACGAGAGCCACCTAGCGGTGATTATTTAACTTAAATACTTTTCCTTGTCACCGTGACACGAGTAGTTTCTGGCGGTGAGTCCGGGTAAATGGAGCATCCATTAGGGCACATTCCCCGGGGTCGTGGCGGTGATGAAGTTTCCATTTGATAGACACAGAGACAAAGGCGGAATGATGGCAAGGAAAGCCGGGGGGGGTCGGGGGTGGTGGGGGTGTGTTGAGATGAAAAGAGGTAATAGTCAAGAGGGAAAGGAGGACGGGGGAGATGTCTAGAGATAAGATGATAAGTAGATAAGGAGGGACAGCTAGACGAGAGATTGGATTTTGTTTGTGCTCAATTATTTAGAGTCGCGGGGAAAAATCCATTAGAAATAGGAGGGACACGAGAGTGACATATCTTTTAGGACATAACTTTTCTTTTCGCCCTTCAGTGTCACAGGAAGAAAAAAAAGATGATTTTTTAATATTTTTTAAATTAAAAATAATTAAACAAAAATTCGAATGAAAATATTTAAACATTTATGTGTCCCTGCGTGCAACAGCCCCACTCAACTCCATAGTGACGTCAGGTTAACTCATCAAGGCAACAGTGATCTGTGCCCTGAGGCTCCGGAGTCGGATCATGACCTTTGATGGCATCTATTTTCTTTAACACTCCGCCATCCGAAGTTTTCCTTGTCTTATTGATATTTGCCTTGGCCAATGATGTTACAATAAACTTGGCCAATGATGTTACAATAAACTTGGCCAATGATGTTACAATAAAATTGGCCAATGATGTTGCAATAAACTTGGCCAATGATGTTACAATAAACTTGGCCAATGATGTTACAATAAACTTGGCCAATGATGTTCTTACAATAAACTTGGCCAATGATGTTACAATAAACTTGGCCAATGATGTTACAATAAACTTGGCCAATGATGTTCTTACAATAAACATCATCAATAATGCCAAGAAGTCTTTTCATGTACTCCAACCAGGCGATGAATTCTCTCAGACGCCACGCAATGACGCTTTCTAAACACACAACAACAAAAATATAGCCATACATTTTGGGAAACTCATCACCGAATAAAACACATAAAACACATTTGAACTTTAAAAAAAAAGCTGTCAAATTGAAGATAATAGAAACGGATGTCTCTCTATGACTGACACTCAATTCTGTTTAATTTAAGCCTTTAATTTTTAACAAGCTTGCTTAAAATCTATCTATTACAAATACGAAAAAAAAATACATTGACAATCTACACTTCCTAAAAGGCCAAACTCCCTTCGGATTTGTTTGACGTCACTGGTGTAGAATATCGCCAATGGCTGGAGTGTCACGTGACGTCCGTTGAGTAATGGCTTTACCTGAAATATCTATCCACTAACTCGAATTACCGCAGTGCTTCAAACACATTCAAACAGAACAACCTCACTAAGGGGAGATAAGTACACGCATTATTTAAACTACACTTTTTGTAGGGAATTATGTACATTTTCAGTTACCATTAAAGATATTAATTTGTGTATTTGGCGTGCAAACCAAGCAGATAGGTCAGGAGTAGTTAAAACTAGGGCTGTTAACGATCAATTTAAATTTAATCGTTAACGTTTGAAAAATTAACGATTAATCAATCGTTAATTTCGATTAAAGCCAAAAATTGTAACTTATGGTGTCATAAGTAGCACTTATTAAACGTTCTTGTTGAAAATCTAAATAACTCTGGAATATATCCTTTATATGTCATCTTTTAACCAACTACGCAAAAAGTCAAGCGTGTTGACATTATTTGGTTCAAGATATGAGCGGGTCTAATTGACAATATAACCAGCCAAGCTGAACAATCATTCACATGGAACTGAGGTAACTGGTATCACAAACGGGTCTTGTCAAGGGATGACAGTCAGTCATTCAATAGTTTAAAACCAAAATGTTCGTGTAATCGTAAGTAAATTGTTATTATTTATCATCTGCCATTTTTTTATTATTATTTTTTTTTACTTTTTGACTTCCAATAATTTATAAGTGATGGGTCTATTAATCGTTAAAAAATAATGTAATCGAATCGTTAAATTAATCGTTAATTTCCGCAGCCCTAGTTAAAACTAATAAAACTGAAATCATTTTCGTATTTTTCTCACTTTAAAGGAAAATAGACATTTAACTGCTCATGAGTTTGTGTGACATAGCAAATATATACTGAACTTAAACATTTGAAATAAGCAGCAAACGTTAGCTAGTTATTATAAGTAATTATACATTTAATCATAGTGTTATAGTTAAAAATAATAATCAGACATCTCGAAGAAAATTAGTTATTTTTTTCTGCCTCTAGGCCACCTTTTCTATCCCTTTAAATTTTTAAACAATATTTTAAGGGAAAAAAATTATATTATTCCTTCACTTAACATAAATTGCGACACATCAGAAGCCAGTCATCCAAGCGTCGATTGCGCTGCTCCCTGTTACACAGTCTATTCAGTCAACACAGTCTACCCAGTCTACACAGTCTACTCAGTCTACACAGTCTACACAGTCTACACAGTCTACTCAGTCTACACAGTCTACTCAGTCTACACAGACCTATTTCTATAAGAAACTCATCTCAGCTTGACGGTTTTAAGCGTCGACCCTCGCCTCCCCGTCATCCTCTTCTCGCCCATTCCCCTTGCGACTAATTCCAAATGACTTATTAAAATGACCCACATTTTGCGACTCAATACCGGGCAGCGGTCATCTAAGCCAATCTACTGGGCAGCGGTCATCTAAGCCAATATACTGGGCACCGGTCATATAAGCCAATCGACTTGACGGACTTTCGTGTGCCAGCTTGCGGCGTCCAGCCGTCAGGTCCAGGGTTAAGGGGCGAGGGGGTGGCGATTGAACTGGCCATAATAAGATTTCACGAGGCGCCACCGAGGGCTAGACAATAAAGCGGGTGCTTACGGTGGGGCTGAAGGTTGTCCTAATTCTGATGGCTCCATGAGCGACCCCAAGACATTCGCGATCCCCGTCGGCCACTTCGGGAACATCCCCCCTCTCAGGGACTTTTTCTTTCTTTCGCCACAGTGAGGCAAACGAGCGTTGGTGAAATGAATAGTGAGACGAGGGGAAATTGCGAATTCTGGTAAAGACGCGGCGATGTATGATAATCCACAGAAGTGTAACATAGTCATAAAAATTGTCACCACAACAGAGACATCTCATATAGTTTGAAAATAAGTTGACGATGTAGAAATGGTATGAGACGACAATACCTTGAGCATTGCGCAACCAGAACCAATCCGAGAACTTGACCTTTCAGACATCAGATAGACATCAGCACTCAAGGGGTCAAACAAAGTCATGAAACAGGACATATTTCACGGCGACACCAATATCAGTAGAGCGATCTTAGAGAAGGTGAAGAGGCCGTGAAGAGTCAGGCCGTCATATATTTCATTTAAAACTTTTAGCAATGAAGTTTATATCTCGTGTACCACAGGCACACATCTGTCACACGCGCCTTCCATCCAGTCACAACATTCACTTTGATAGTTGGATATAATCCACGGGCAACATCCACACAATGAGATCATGACCAAAGACATCGTCGCCTAACATTCCACTGAATGGGGCGTATTCTACGGGGGGTAATAACATCGATGTGATAGCCAAAGAGCAAAAGGGAGATAATGATGTTTAGATCATACACAAGAGAGGTTGTAAATATGCGTGCCGGGTGATCGTGAAACGAGGAGGTTATGTATTATAGAGCTATATGTTCTATACATTTCTCGCTTAATACCAGTGTGGCCTTCGAAGAGGATAGACGCCGTAAACGAGGGGAGGAGGTGAATATAGCTAAGGGGGTGGAAGATGAGCTTATGCCAAGGAAGGGTGAAAATGATAAAATGGACGAGGGTTGAAGTGGCAATAAGAGAGGGAATGGTGCGACTAAACGTAGGGGGTTAAATGAGAAATGTGATGTAGGTTAAAAGACTAAAGAAGGGGGGTATGAGAGGGGCGGTGACTGTACTAAAAGTGAAAGGGTACAATAGCCATTTGGGAGGCTGATGTTAAACTGAGAGGGTACAATAGCCATTTGGGAGGCTGATGTTAAATTGAGAGGGTACAATAGCCATTTGGGAGGCTGATGTTAAACTGAGAGGGTACACTAGCCATTTGGGAGGCTGATGTTAAACTGAGAGGGTACACTAGCCATTTGGGAGGCTGATGTTAAACTGAGAGGGTACAATAGCCATTTGGGTGGCTGATGTTAAACTGAGAGGGTACACTATCCATTTGGGTGGCTGATGTTAAACTGAGAGGGTACAATAACCATTTGGGAGGCTGATGTTAAACTGAGAGGGTACACTAGCCATTTGGGAGGCTGATGTTAAACTGAGAGGGTACAATAACCATTTGGGATGCTGATGTTAAACTGAGAGGGTGCAATAGCCATTTGGGTGGCTGATGTTAAACTGAGAGGGTACACTAGCCATTTGGGTGGCTGATGTTAAACTGAGAGGGTACACTAGCCATTTGGGAGGCTGATGTTAAACTGAGAGGGTACAATAGCCATTTGGGAGGCTGATGTTAAACTGAGAGGGTACAATAGCCATTTGGGAGGCTGATGTTAAACTGAGAGGGTACAATAGCCATTTGGGAGGCTGATGTTAAACTGAGAGGGTACAATAGCCATTTGGGAGGCTGATGTTAAACTGAGAGGGTACAATAACCATTTGGGTGGCTGATGTTAAACTGAGAGGGTACAATAGCCATTTGGGAGGCTGATGTTAAACTGAGAGGGTACAATAGCCATCTGGGAGACAGATGTTAAACTGAGAGGGTACAATAGCCATTTGGGAGGCTGATGTTAAACTGAGTGGGTACAATAGCCATTTGGGAGGCTGGTGTTAAACTGAGAGGGTACAATAGCCATTTGGGAGGCTGATGTTAAACTGAGAGGGTACAATAGCCATTTGGGAGGCTGATGTTAAACTGAGAGGGTACAATAGCCATTTGGGAGGCTGATGTTAAACTGAGAGGGTACAATAGCCATTTGGGAGGCTGATGTTAAACTGAGAGGGTACAATAGCCATTTGGGAGGCTGATGTTAAACTGAGAGGGTACACTAGCCATTTGGGTGGCTGATGTTAAACTGAGAGGGTACACTAGCCATTTGGGAGGCTGATGTTAAACTGAGAGGGTACAATAGCCATTTGGGAGGCTGATGTTAAACTGAGAGGGTACACTAGCCATTTGGGTGGCTGATGTTAAACTGAGAGGGTACACTAGCCATTTGGGAGGCTGATGTTAAACTGAGAGGGTACAATAGCCATTTGGGTGGCAGATGTTAAACTGAAAGGGTACAATAGCCATTTGGGAGGCTGATGTTAAACTGAGAGGGTACACTAGCCATTTGGGTGGCTGATGTTAAACTGAGAGGGTACACTAGCCATTTGGGTGGCTGATGTTAAACTGAGAGGGTACAATAGCCATTTGGGAGGCTGATGTTAAACTGAGAGGGTACACTAGCCATTTGGGTGGCTGATGTTAAACTGAGAGGGTACACTAGCCATTTGGGAGGCTTATGTTAAACTGAGAGGGTACACTAGCCATTTGGGAGACTGATGTTAAACTGAGAGGGTACACTAGCCATTTGGGTGGCTGATGTTAAACTGAGAGGGTACAATAGCCATTTGGGAGGCTGATGTTAAACTGAGAGGGTACAATAGCCATTTGGGAGGCTGATGTTAAACTGAGAGGGTACAATAGCCATTTGGGTGGCTGATGTTAAACTGAGAGGGTACACTAGCCATTTGGGAGGCTGATGATTAAGATCAGTGGAGGTAATGGGATAGAGAAAGAAAACGAAGCTGTTCAAACATTAAAAGAATTATGAAGTCCACGTGGGTTTGGAATTCAGTTACCGTATATACTCTTCTAAAGCCGACCATTTTTGGACAAAAAATTGGGGGATAGGCCTATGAGCGGGTCAAAGGTGATTTCTGCATGTACATTGAATATTGAGTTGCTATTGTAGATTATCAAGCATTTCTACATTCTACAAGATGTGACTGCTCTACTAGACGCTATAAAATATTATCAAACATCTGCACTTACCTTATTTAATGTTTGTATTTATTTTT
Organism: Ampullaceana balthica; assembly: GCA_944989445.1. Taxonomy (NCBI): domain Eukaryota; kingdom Metazoa; phylum Mollusca; class Gastropoda; family Lymnaeidae; genus Ampullaceana; species Ampullaceana balthica. Next base: position 72,900 of record CALYLW010000402.1, read on the forward strand.
GTGAATGTTTTAATAAATATGTTTTACAATTTTTTTTTCAACAATGAATTTTAGTGTACGCCACTGTTTACCAAAGAATTTTTTTTAAATACCGGTAACTCTTGCCTAACAATGGGCACACAGACAAAAATAGGTAGTAGAAAGTAAACAATCATAATGATCGATTTAGCTTGTAGTTTAAAAAAAAAGAGTATTATTTTGTTTAAGCTGTCCTATTATTATTTTTTTTTGGGGGGGGGTCGACTTGTGAGCGGGCTATACACTTTTAATACTTTTCTCTTCCAAAAGAGGGGGGGGGGTTGGCTTATGAACGAACGGGCAATAGAACGAGAATATACGGGATTCATAATACGTAAGAGACTTGCACGCGATGTCTGTTCGTCTTATTGTCCAGTACAAAAAAAAGGAGATATTTAAAATGGACGCCATTCTACCCATGACAACATAGCCAACATCCAGTGATTTAAGGCCCTATGCTACACACGGAAGATGGAAGCCGAAATAATTGCCCCGCCTTTAAGTAGATTAACCGTCCGATGTAAGGTCTACTGGGCTGGGCACTGGGAGAGATGCTGCTGCGGGGTCCAGTAGATTGCGTGCAACGGTTTGGGTCCACGGTCAGAAGTCGTACAGGGAATAGGATTATTCTGAGACTACTTTTGTATAATAGAAAGTGAGCTCATTAATGAATTCCTTTGTCCTTTATCCAACAAACAGAGTCGCGTGACGTCAGATTCCTGTAATGACCGTGTCCGAGTTGGACGTATTAGTTTTTGTTTTCTTTTTGGAATATATGGCGCTGATGCTGACGTAGAATCAAAGATACCCTGCCAACATTGAAAACTGACCGCGTCCAACATTTCATAGACGCCATATAACAATACATACAGAAACAGTCAAACTTTGTAATGTTCTATATATATGACATGAATGTATGTCTGTTTGTTCTTTATGCCTAACTTTGCCATTGAGTGCCATGAAACTTTGAGAAGTTGTTACCCGCAAACGATACTGGCATAAACAATTTAAAAACAAACATTGGCTACTCGGTAAATGGATAGATCTTGACCAAACTTGGTACATAAAGACTTGATGGTGACGGCCAATATTAAAAAAAAACTATAGGGCACACAATTCCTAATGACCAAGCCTTTGGGGCCGGGGGCCCAATATAAATATATATATATATATTTAAACGTTTCAGTATTTTATTCCCCTATCGTTTTACAAGTTCTTGATCTAATTAAATATTCATGATAACCCAGATTGAACTCTACCGGGGTTTCCAACTTGACATCTTTCGCCGATTGGGCCAGGGGGGGGGGCTTATTTAAAGTCTCCCTCCCACCCACCCCCTTATATAAGCTTTGTAAATATGTTTAAATTCATCATGTCGCCAAGAAACTTTTGGAAAGCGTCGAATACGCTACTGCAAGGGTTTCTGGCATATTTCTTATTAGATCGTTGCAACGTGCGACGGGTAAGCTAGTATAAACCACGTTCCATGTAGTTTATTCCAAGAGACAGTTTCGTGAAAAAAAACGGATTTTTTTCAAAGGATTTTGACGGTGCATAGAACTAACTCGGAATATGAGCAACTCAGCGGCACGTCCCATTGTGCCCTGCACCCCCCCCCACACACTTTTCTGGTCTCGAGCTGTTGGTCAATTTTCTTGTGTCAATTTAATTGGAGCACAAAGACGCTCAACCATACGGTGGAAAAAGGAAATCCTCCTCCGTGCAATTGTCAGATCAGGAGCACAGGGAGTTTGGCTTAAGGCCGACTTAAGCTTTCGAGTTTGGCTCCATAAATATTGATACACGCTGATCTCAAGTTGTCGTTTGAGGACATTGCTTACGAGCGACATTTGCTCTTTAACAATTGTCGTCTGCGAGCGCTTGTTATTTGGTAAACATTGTCACCCTCAGAAATTTTCTTTGACAGGTAAAATCAGATACTATGAAAACGTATTTTGGCTACCTCACACAAACACGCCAATGACATGTACTGTCATCTGCGACTTGTACATGAACTGTCCACTGCTACGCGTACATTGGCTGTCAACTGCGACTTGTACTTCGGTCACACTTGACAACTCAAACTAGCATCGGCTTTCCAGAGCCGGTTCCGTACAGCCTTATACGCTGACCTAGTAACCTTGGCAGGAAGCCATGTCTTAAGAACCTAGTACCCATGACAAGAAGCCATGTCTTAAGATCACTTTAAACCAAACTCGTTCAACCCAACATTCGGTCATGATTCCCTACCACCAAGGGACGACACATGAGACGCGTTCATGTTCTTCTTGCAAAGGCCGATAATTTCAAGAAGCCCCCCAAAAATCCACCCCAGAGTCGTAGGTGGCTGGGGGGCTATGAGAGAAAGAAGAGATGGGTGCCGAAGGGGTAAGGTGGGGAGTTTGAGGTTTACAAAGCGAAAACTAAGACTTTCGGTATTTTCGGTTAGAATATTGAACTGTGAAGGATGACAGGAGATCACGCACGATTATACACGGGGTGAAGGGGAGAGCAGCACGCGACTGAGTCTGGGAGTCTAGATAGTAGTTAACTGGAAGCAGTTAGGGGATTGGATGGAAGATTGGGAAAGACAAAGCTGGTGGAGAAAGTGAAGTGCATGATGTCGAAATATGTGGCGTCTCTAATGTTGCTGACAGGCAATATCCACTACCACATCAGCGGGAGGGTGTTAGAGTCCGATCTGTTGTTAAGCAGTCGGATTTACAACAATGCAACCAAAGTCATCACACATCGTTGGGCAACGATAAGGCTGGATTTATATGACAATATACAGCATTAAAATATACAGTGTACAAGAAAGTGCTGTAAAAGGTTTTTGGTTACAAAATTGGATGTGGCATAGAACAGTGCTTCTCAAAGTGGTGGTCCGCGGACCGGTGCCGGTCCGTGGGCCATCCGATACCGGTCCTCAGAAGTTACCATGAAAGGACATTTCACCACCATGTCAGTACAGGGAAAATACTTCACCGGTCCCTGGTGCAATGGAAAAATTTCCTGCCGGTCCACAATACTAAAAAGTTTGAGAAGCACTGGCATAGAATACATACTTTAAAACATGAGGATGGTACATGCGTGTAAATAGACGTCCACACTTGCACGAAATCACTGGTCTTCATCGGTGGCTTATTTTAATGGTGACACAAGGGAACACTTGCCTCCAATCCAGCTGTATCGTTACGTAAAGATCAATGCAATTTTTTTTTAAAGCACAAATAGCATTTCAATAGAGAAGTAAAGAATACCGCTAAGTATTTTTGTTTACATTCTTTACTTCCTATTAGGTGTATGTCTCCATGGTAACTCGGCAAAGTTGTTATGTGTGTGGAATGGTTTAAGTCATCATTATTAACTGTTACAAAGTTCATCACCAGGAATTTAACCTGTCTCACTATCTCATTAATGAGACTATCTCACTATCTCATTAATGAGAATATCTGACTATTCACTTATTCAACCTGTCTCACTATCTCATTAATGAGACTATCTCACTATTCACTTATTCAACCTGTCTCAATATCTCATTAATGAGACTATCTCACTATTCACTTATTCAACCTGTCTCACTATCTCATTAATGAGACTATCTCACTATCTCATTAATGAGACTATCTCTCTATTCACTTATTTAACCTTTCTAAATATCTCATTAATGAGACTATCTCACTATTCACTTATTCAACCTGTCTCACTATCTCATTAATGAGAATATCTCAGTATTCACTTATTCAACCCGTCTCACTATCTCATTAATGAGACTATCTTACTATTCACTTATTCAACCGGGCCCACCACCCACTTCTTACATTTGAAACCTCACCACAATCTCCTTGATGTTCACCACCCGACGTTACACGAAAATAAAAATTATCGAGAACTGAGCCTGCATCACTATCCACTTATTGAACTGGTCTCACTATCAATTCTCACTAAGTTTATCACCAGGCATTCAGTCGACCGGCCAACAATTCGGGCTCTCCATACGAAACACAACTCATTGCCAGAAAAAATTAATGACCGTCTGGAACAAATCCCCTCCCGAAACTCCGGAAAGGATGGAATCGTTGGTTTGTATGTGAGTGGGTCCAGGAGTGGTGTGTGTGTGTGGGGGGGTGGGGGGTGGGGTGGGGGTCTGTGTGCCACCAATTAAATAAATAAACTAGGAGATCATACGGAAGTGAGTCGACGCGGGGCTAATGATGTCAGGGGAGGTAACATCCCTCGAGAGCACCGCCGTGTCTTACGAGATGTCGCGCCCCGAGTGATATCCCTTGCCATCTTCAAATTAAGGTGCGGACAGACTTCCGGTCATACGAAGACTGTTATTTGACCGGCTTCTTCGGGGCCGACGGCCGACTGGTGAAAAACACAGTTTTTAAAATACACAACCAAACAAATCATGAAGTTAAAACTGCACCGCAATGAGTTAATTCTAGGGCTGCGGAAATGAACGATTACTTAATCGACTAATCGTTATTAAAAAAAATAATCGATTACAATTATTTTGAGCGATTAAAATTCGATTAAAATTTAAGAAAATATTTATAATATTTTTTTCTCCAATTTATTAATAATTTAATATTTTTTGTTACTTAAATACTTTTCCCTCGTATTATTATTATTTGTTTAGACGTGCATATGTAAACAAAAAAGGGTTTTCTTCTTTATTTCTAGCATATTAGAACGAATTTGCTGTGTTACGTCACACAATTTGGGAACCATGTAATTAACGCGACTTAACCGATTTCGCCTAATAAAGAATCGCAACTTAACGGGATCTATATATATATATTATAAAAATATAATTAATCGAAATTAATCTTTATCGATTAAATTTTTTCCCGATCATTCGAACAATTTTTTTTTAATCAGTACCAGCCCTAGTTAATTCTAATGGGAGCTAACACATAATATTATCTCCCGTAGTCAACAAAACATATCAAGTTTTAAACCGGTGGAAATATCACCAATAATGACATCACTTAGAGTACTGCAAATATTTCGCAGGCGTTTTAGTCCAAATGTACCAGCTAAGCAAAACTATGAGGCAATTCGTGGACAGTAAGTTTATACTAAGGCCGTAAATTCGAGCGTAGATCAAGCTCAGGACATGAATTGCAGGGCGTAGATTTAGGGTGTTGCTCATACTCAGGGAGTACCGATTTGACATCACGGAGAGAAGGTACACTGGACACTGTCATAGAATCTACCGGACACTGTCATAGAATCTACCGGACACTGTCATAGAATCTACCGGACCCTGTCATAGAATTCTCATTAACAACCATTCATTGCTTTCCCCATTTTTTAGAACATAATTGAGATCTCAAGATTGACGATCCAAGTTACCGGCCTTATAATCACACTTGTTTTTTTTTCCTTATCACATATCTAATCTAATGCTCTGGGGGCTGCTCGGATATCTCAACCCGGAAACAGGAAGCAAGTTTCTCAGCTGGCGCGAGATCTTTTCTATAAGCTGACCGCCCGTTGGTGAATGTCGAATTTGAAAGTTTCTACTCTTGGGCTTTGATTCGATAGGTAAAAGCCTTCTGGTAGGGGGTGGGGGGCGGGTCGTGCTTGGTTCCCGAGGACGTGAATCGCGAGCATCCAGGTAAATTTGGCGCGAAACATCATGAAGATAAAGTTCATAAAGACATTAAAATCTAGTCATGAAGATAAACACAATAAAATGAGGTCATAATGAAGATGAACACAATAAATTTAAGCATCATGAAAATAAACACAATAAATCTTAACACCATGAACAGACCAGTGATGGAAGTAGTAAATGTATTACATATTAACAGGTATTAGTTAGCCTGACAGGACGTAACACAACAGCGAACGTTTCGGCAAAGAGCCTTCCTCAACGGACAAATAGTACACAAATAAAAAGAATATAACGTCCTGTCAGGCTAACTAATACCCTGTTTATATGTAATACATTTACTAATTTAAAAGCCTGGTTGCAGTCTCACCCCCATTATTTCTGAGCTGGAATCAATGGATCTTAAACATGTAAACCCCATAATAGTCAAATTTTGTGTTAAGAATAAAATAAAATCAGTCAAAGCCGTAAATAGCATCACGAAGATGTGAATGTTATTCAATAGAATCATGAAGATGTGAATGTTATACAATAGAATCATGAAGATGTGGATGTTATACAATAGAATCATGAAGATGTGAATGTTATACAATAGAATCATGAAGATGTGAATGTTATACAATAGAATCATGAAGATGTGAATGTTATACAATAGCAACATGAATATGTGAATGTTATACAATAGAATCATGAAGATGTGAATGTTATACAATAGCATCATGAAGATGTGAATGTTATACAATAGAATCATGAAGATGTGAATGTTATACAATAGCATCATGAAGATGTGAATGCTATACAATAGAATCATGAAGATGTGAATGTTATTCAAGTTAAAATTCGATGATGGAATTATTTGTTTAGAAATACAGGGCAATATAAAATAAACTTTACAGTTATTCATTTGAATTGGGGGAAAATATTATTGGCTACAGTTATTTTTTTTATCAAAGTTGAAAATAAAAATATTCCGTAAATTAATGAAGGATTACGCTGCCTGTTCGGTCTCCCACTGACAGAAATAGGCTGGCCCCATGCTGACAATGTTCACACTAACGTTACAGTTAAAGCCAGACAGCATTGAAATACGGATGGAACAGTTAATTTTAAAATCTTTTGCGGGGTTTATTTTTTAAAGGCATTATGAGCTTTTCGGTCTAGCTTAGCTTAAAAAATCCAACAAAAACTGGGCACGAGTAAGTCACTTGCGGTTGTAAGACGTAACGCATTCTGGCATGTTTGTAGCGTTAATGGTGGGCATTGCGTTAACCTCATTGGTCATAGTTGTTGGTCACACTGAAGAGATCTCATTAAACAAAAATTAAATGAAAAGATGTGGACAACCATCGCTTTTGTGGATATTGATAAACGGGGAATCCCGCTTGTGGGGCGCTATACTACCCCCCTCCCCACACACACACGTTGTACGGCAACAAAATCCACGTCGATGGAGAACTCAGACAAATATTGAAAACCCCCCCACCCCCAAAAAAAAACAACAGCAGCGGGAACATAACAACAATGTAAATTTGTTGGCAGCCATATCCTTGCCTTTATTCGTGTCTTAGCCGAGACGATGTCGAGGGCAAGAACAATCGACTCACTGCAGATAGGCACGCAAGGAGCTGACGTTTCACGGTCTTAACTCAGCACGATTTCATTGTAGATTTTAGATAATGGATCTGTTAGAAAAAATAACGGCCTCGTTTTTCAGTTGTCTTTCTTCTCAGATTTGAAAACGTTAACGAAAAACGTGTAAAATAGAAGAAGAAAAAGCCGTTATCGATGACAGTATAAAAAAAATATTCATGAAATGCCATTGAATTGTTTCACAAACAGGGTTGAAGTTCAAGCAGATAGAGAAATCGAGATAGAGTGAGAGAGATAGCTAGATGGATAGATAGAGAGAGATATATAGATACATATATAGATAGATAGATAGATAGATAGATAGATAGATAGATAGATAGATAGATATAGATAGATAGATAGATAGATACATATATACATAAAGAGAGAGAGAGAGAGAGAGAGAGTCCAGAAAAGAAGGGTAAAAGAGGCCCCTCCCACAAACGAACCACAGTCACTGCAAAGATATTTCAGCATCGATTTTTCTGAGACCTTCAAAACAAAGCACACGCTCCACGATCGAGATGTCTACCCCAGGGGAGGTTACTGGATTGACATAAGTACAGGAAGAGTAGACAGGGGCGTGGGGGGTGAGGGCAGGGGTCGGCCAGTGCATCAGAACCGTACATCAGAGTCACGTGACCCTGTGGCTTGGGGTCTTCTTAAGATGTTTTGATTTGGTGTAAATGCCTTTTCATTGAAGATTGATAAAACTTTCGCAGGAACCTGACATGTTTACATTGCATGGCGGTTCAATAATCGTTCAGTATTGGTTTGTAATAACGCTTGATATGAACTGTTCTATACCGCCTGATTGTTGTAAATAATTGAATATGTTTATAGACCTTATACGCTGGCTAAATTTATATATCAGATACACGATGTAAATTGTTATAGTATACATTTAATATAATAATTGGCATGGGAATTTGAAAAAAAATTAACAACAAAAACAAAACCGTAACGATAAGCGTATGTTTGTTTGACACAGAGTGATCTCATACACATATAAAGGTGGTCATCACCAATACGATGTCTAGAGCGGGCATTGATGGAGTGGAGGGGCTGGGGCGATGGGGATGAAGTGATGGGGTAAGAACACTAAACGACACCACCTATTACCGTAGCGCAGCCGTTGCCGCAGATATTTTTCTGATCAATTCTAAAACAATGACGTCATTCTGTATTTCCGGAACATATTTTAGCATGGTTCAAACAGATAAAAAAATTTTTTTTAAAAACTACGTTCTCTTGACCTGTGACCTGGCCGCGAGTTTAGATAAATCCTTGGATATTAGAAGATGCCAACTAGTCAAACTGTTTAAAAATCTTTAAATAATATTCCTTGTGTTTTTCATAATTAGTTCTTTTTCCAACAAATACTCCCAAATTTCTATCAAGAAATCAAACCTCTACAAGGCATCCTCATAGCCACATACCAGTAGGCGTGTTAAAATTTACCACAAGATCTGTAAACGCCATCCAGCACAGACTAATAAGATGGATGTTTAATATGGGGGGAGCGGGGATTTCTATACCAAGGCCGGGCAAGAGAGAAGGGATCAAAACATCAAGGACTGTAACCGTTGTATAAAGGGAAGTTATTGATTCTCGGCGAACCTAAGTCCCAAGTCATAAACATGTTTACAGAATTCAGGGTTACGGTTGCTAGACGAGATAGAAGCTGACCAGCGGTCGGTCACGTGGGAATAATAATTAGGAGAAGAACGATGGGCAACGGATACTGAACCAAGAAAATAAGCAACTCTTCTCTTACTTCGGGGAGGAGGAATAACAAAAAAGAATATTTTTGGAGAGTGCATGCTCAAGACAATTTAGTCCACTACATCTTGGCTACAATCAGGAGTATGGATTCAACACATTCGACAAGAGTCCACTGGCAACACATTCGACAAGCGTCCACTGGCAACACATTTGACAAGCGTCTACTAGCAACACATTCGACAAGCGTCCACTGGCAACACATTCGACAAGCGTCCACTGGCAACACATTCGACAAGCGTCCACTGGCCACACATTCGACAAGCGTCCACTGGCAACACATTCGACAAGCGTCCACTGGCAACACATTCGACAAGCGTCCACTGGCAACACATTCAACAAGCGTCCACTGGCAACACATTCCAAAGAATGAATCTACCACGAAAAGACAAATCTAGAAATATATAAACAAATAAACAAGGAACAAACAAAAAGCAGCAGTCATAAGGCAAATGAAACGAACAAAATATGGATGAGACTGCAATCAGGCTTATAGATTTAAGCCTGATAGCAGTCTCACCCATTCTTTGTTCGTTTAAACAAATGATGAACTTATCAGGTGATGAGCCAAGCCTCACATAAAAGATCTTTCACCAAATAAAGATCCTCGTATAGCTCTTGAAAGCTCTGTTTCAGATAAGAAGAATTCCCTGGGAATAGCTGAAAAGTGCGTGAGAAAGGATTTGGCTTAAGGATTTAGGGTTTAAAAAAAAGAGAATTAATCTCCCATTTCATCCAATCCTTCCTTCAAAACTCGAGTGTGCTGCAAGGAGTAGGCGGCTTGGAAAAAATGGAAAATTTCCTATTCGAAACGCACTGTATGGGGTCACCTGGAATACATCTGCTTTCTCATAGACACATTTCTCTACCTTATCATGGCTACCTTTTCATATTTATTGTTTATGGCCCGCGCCAACCATCAATTTCCCTAAAATACAACAACATGTACATTGTTAAGTTCTATGCAGTAGCGCACACACTATTTTCAAATATATGAACTGACCATCTCCCTGCATATCTACATCTTTCGCTCATAAATTTTCAACCATGTTTCCCATGTAATAACATGTGCTCATCATGGCTCTACTGTCACTAACACCAAGTGTTTCCCATGTAATAACATGTACTCATCATGGCTCTACTGTCACTAACACCAAGTGTTTCCCATGTAATAACATGTGCTCATCATGGCTCTACTGTCACTAACACCAAGTGTTTCCCATGTAATAACATGTGCTCATCATGGCTCTACTGTCACTAACACCATGTGTTTCCCATGTAATAACATGTGCTCATCATGGCTCTACTGTCACTAACACCATGTGTTTCCCATGTAATAACATGTGCTCATCATGGCTCTACTGTCACTAACACCATGTGTTTCCCATGTAATAACATGTGCTCATCATGGCTCTACTGTCACGAACACCATGTGCCTATATCACGGTTCCATTGTTAACAACATATCCTTATTATGGTTGTTAAATTGCAATGTCAACCCAGCACAAGCAACATTTCCAGTCACAACCCAAAACTATCTCTCCTACTACCACCCTCCTCCAGGCCACCCTGTCTTCACCAAAACCTTAGCGCCCCCCCCCCACATTTTTCTCCATTCTCCCAGGCAATAAAACGCGGCTAATGACCAATTGATCACCCACCAGTTTCTCCTTCACTCTCTTCCTTTCCTCTCTCTTTTTTAAAAGTTATTCCTTAGCTTGTTATGTATTCCTTCTCTACGTCCGTCCCCTAAGAGCCCGATGACAACCCCCTCCCTCCCCTGCCTGGTGGTGTACAGCTCTCACAGGTCTGTCGATTCAGCCAACAGACTTGGAGCAGAAACCCAAACATGGCGCTGCCGGGCCTTTAATTAATTCCATTTTTAAATTTTGAGGACCCCCCCCCCTCTCAAAACCCATTATTCGAGAATTCATTTCAAATCATGTGGAAAAAAGTTCGCTCACAAGTTTTGCACAGAGTGATGATAGAATAGTAATAGTAATATTATTATAAATTAACAACATCATTAATCTATGGCTATCCTCTATATATCAGTATGTGATGTACTAAAAAAAAGAGTGTCAAATGATTTTTTACTACTAATGATATGAATAACGAGTCAGTTATTGTTTTTTTAAACCAAGAATTGTATAAGCTTCATGCGAGAAATGTATATAAATTCACAAATTGTAATGGTTATCTCTAATAAAATGCTTATATTTCAAACTTGATAATTTCTCTAAAAATAAGATTAATGTCCAAGCACCGTCTGACATAATCGATATTTTTATAGGACTGTCAGAAGGTTTACATTGAAAAAAACGTGCATTTACATAAAACATTTTTTCAAACGAGTAAATTACTGGTTAATCGATTTGAATACATTAGAAGCGAAATATTTGTGACAAAAGCTCGTGCAGTCCCCTACATCATGAGTTTCGCTACAGATATAACATTTTTACGGTAGCCCTAAATAGTCCATAGGTGAAATTGGAAATTTCAATAAATAAACGTACATAATTTTGTATACATCAAATTACAGTCCAAATAATGTCATATAAAAAGTCGGAACGGTATTTTACTAAGCCCAAAAGTCCATTCGAACAACGTCTCAAAAGACTGTTTTAGATGGCCCCATAGCGATATCACGCAGCGAAGTATGGCTAACTATTATTTTACAGCCATCAAAAACCCCACCAACGCGGTCAAGGAAACGGGTATACCCATGAGTTCTAGTATTGAAGGCATTTCCAAACGTCTGATAGGTCCAGTATTGCTGTAAAGTCCAAACGTCTGAGAGGTCCAGTATTGCTGTTAAGTCCAAACGTCTGAGAGGTCCAGTATTCCAGGCATGGCCAAACGTCTGATAGGTCCAGTATTCCAGGCATGGCCAAACGTCCCTGATGGCCCGCGGCACAAGTTTTAATAGAGGCCACTAACAAGGCGGACATGTCCTACTCACGCGGCATCAATTTGTCGGCGGCCATCTCTTCTGTCTTGTCTGGACCAACGGGGCAAGGGCTCTCCTAGACACTTTACCTTACGACCGTCCACTAATGGCGACCAGGAGAACAAGCAGTGAGTGAGGAGAGGGGCGGGGGACAATGCATCTGAAGAAAATATGTTCGACACGAAAGTATTGAGTCACTTATTTTGAAAAGCTACGTCACATGACTGCCACAGAAGAGGTTATTTGAAACATGCCAATATTTATTGAAAGCGTTATGTTAAAGGATAAAGTGGGAATTGACTATGCATGCACGCTATAAGCAAATAGTGCAAATAATTTTTGTATAATTGCTTAGACATGTATTAAAGTTATATTTAATAGATTCTGGCGAGGAGGGTATCTGTGTTACTGAATGACAAGATAGTGCTAGTACTGATATCTGTTACTGAATGACAAGATATTGCTAGTACTGATATCTGTTACTGAATGACAAGATAGTGCTAGTACGATATCTGTTACTGAATGACAAGATAGTGCTAGTACTGATATCTGTTACTGAATGACAAGATAGTGCTAGTACTGATATCTGTTACTGAATGACAAGATAGTGCTAGTACTGATATCTGTTACTGAATGACAAGATAGTGCTAGTACTGATATCTGTTACTGAATGACAAGATAGTGCTAGTACTGATATCTGTTACTGAATGACAAGATAGTGCTAGTACTGATATCTGTTACTGAATGACAAGATAGTGCTAGTACTGATATCTGTTACTGAATGACAAGATAGTGCTAGTACTGATATCTGTTACTGAATGACAAGATAGTGCTAGTACTGATATCTGTTACTGAATGACAAGATATTGCTAGTACTGATATGTTACTGAATGACAAGATAGTACTAGTACTGATATCTGTCTGAAGATGCAGTCAGCTAAAGCAAGACAAAGTATTACAGGCCGTATCAATTAGATTAATTTCTATTCCAATATGTTACTTTGAAAAAAGCAGCAATATAATACTGCATTTTTAAATTTTAAATTTAGGGATGTCTTAAGTCAATCTTAATTGACCTGGCTCCCAGCCCCCACTCCACCTCCATACAAGTAAAAACTTTAAAATCTCCAACTGTACAAATCATATTATAATAATCTGAGACAGATACGACTAGTGGACCGGCTCAAATATTCTAAGCCTGAAAAATAAGAGGAAGCAAAAAAGTAACGAAAGGCATTTTTTGTTGTTTTTGTTGTAAATCCCAGAGGGCGCTTATGTTACTGGCCAGGTTTTCTGAAGATAATTGAACTTGCCAGCATGAATTAGTTTAAAACTCTCGAATGAAAAATGAAGGAAAATCGTAGTGCGTAATTTTTTTCCGGAAAAAAGGCACAAAGTCCATGGTTAATATTTAGTTAGTTTGTTGGTTGTTTTTTTTCCTTTTGTTTCTTTGCTTTGTGCGTATAGTTGTCTAACTTTATTCCAGTAGCGATAGAGCAGTAACACTGTAAACTGTTTGTTTCATAATTATAAAGATTGGCCGTTTCCCTGGGAATCGTTATGTTGAATGGAAATATAGAAACTAAAAACTTGAAAAAATGTTGACCTCATGAGCAAAAGCGATCGCTAATGGAAAACCAACACTGATAATACGATAAAAAACTAAATCTTTTGAAAACATACGACTGACCATAACACAAGAAACCGTTATAGAAACATACGATTGACTCTACGATGGGCAGAAAAAATTTACCAGACTCCACATACTGCAGTTTGTGCATGACCGGAAGTAGCCCGCGTCTTACCTGCTCTATCGTCTGGCCATTCCTCCTCCAACCCCCACCCATTCCACGGCCCTGTAATACAAGTCCTAATAGAATCATTTTTGGAGAGGTTCCTGCCATTAAATGGCGCTGGGTTGAAAATGTCCATAATCTCGACACCCACGGATAAAAGTTGGGCCCTCTAGACCAGTGCTTCTCAAAATTTTTAGTATGGCGGACCGGCAGGCATTTTTTCCATTGCACCAAGAACCGGTGCACTATTTTCCCTGCACTGACAATTTTTCGGTCCTTTTTTTTTGTTGAGAACATCTGCGGACCGGCAGCGGATGGCCCACGGACCGGCACCGGTCCGCGGACCACCACTTTGAGAAGCACTGCTCTAGAACGTTCTCTCCCAGCGTAGCAAGGAGACGATGATGGACAGTGGGAAAACCCTCTGATCGCCAGCGGTCACGACATTGGTCTTTGACTTTTCAAGAGTTAACGCCCACAAACAAACAACAACAACAACAAAACAATATTTGTTTTTTTAAATGAAGAAAATATAAGTTGCAAGGAATAATTAACGAAACAATTTTGGAGTATTTAATGACACAGATTTTCACGGCACCGGGTACCCACCAAATAGGAATGAAAATACAGCGCGACCGGATCGAATCTTGCTATTTGTTTGGCGGCCATCTTGTTAGTTTACACTGCGGCCCCGTGTTGTTTCTGAAGGACAATGGTGATGGTGGTGATGGTGTTAGGGGGTGGTGGTGGAGGGTACATGGGAATAACTGAAACGACCCCCGTTTTTTTTGTTGTTTTTTTTGTTCCCGTGGTCTGATCTCCGGGGACATTCGTTATTCAGTGCAATCAACTTGAACGCAAACTGTGCTTCGTGGACATTTCTGCCGACCTCATCAATAATTCCCAGGCGTCCCGGAGTTGAAGATATGTGTAAGTTTGTAAGGGGTTAACAACGTTACGAGCTAGGAGATCTCGCCGAGATAAAACAGTCACCTTCTGAGGTTTTTGAAAGACATTAAATCATCCCGAATGTGATTTTTTCTCTCAAATATAACATCACAAACACAAACATATAATACCAAAAGAAAAAAAAACACGTCCGAAAAAACAAAGGAAATCGAATAAAAGAGGGGGGGGGGCGATTAAAAAAATTCTATTTCATGCATTAATTTTTGAATTCATTACCACACTAATCATCAAATTCATCACCACATGGGGGGGGGGCGAAAAATGCCACCCGCGGGCTGCATGCGGCCAGCTACAGGGTTCTGTGCGCCACGAAAAAGCGTGCAGCAGTTTTTAAAAAAAATTAATACATTTATGTTAAAGTCGACGTGTTTGCGCTTAAACTAAACGGACATTGTTTTTGGAATCCGCCCTTGAGGTTTCATGGCTCACTGATGCGGCTCTCGCGTTAAAAAGTTGGCCTACATCTGTATTAACACATTGACCGCATCGTGCATCAACGGACTCACTATTTCACCACAGGCATTACCTCATTCATGACAAGGTTATTATGTGCTTGGAAGCTCTACTTATTTTATCACGCGCTTGCTTCTTTTACCAGATACTGCAAGTTTTACTAGACGCTACAAGAGTACCGTATCCTACTAGATGTACCAAACCCTACTAGATCAGTGATGGCGAACCTACGGCACGCGTGCCACAGTCGGCACGCAGAGGCTCATCTGCCGGCACGCGACTAAACTATTACTTCCTTAATCAAACCAGCTAACTCAAACCCCTATTTTCAGGTTTCCATAGGAGTTTTGGCACTTTTCTTTATAAATAAGCGGTTTTTGGTTGATTTTTGGGCACGCGACCCCAAAAAGGTTCGCCACTACTGTCAAGTTCTAGGAAATTGTATGACTCACAAGGCTTAAACTCAATAAGTCAAAACACCATCAGAAAGAATCTATCTTTTAATTGAAACAGAAATCCTTCAAATAACATCACTGTCCTGTCTCCGCCAAAAAACCGTCCCCCTAGCGTATCATCTATTCACGTCATCCCTCCAACACTACGTCACACCAAGAATGTGTCAAAAATAGTGCGCACCGGCGCAACAGCCTAACAATAACATTCCCAAAGCGGGAAATCCCCATTAAACTATAATATTTCCCTGACAACTAACTGTATTCTACAAGTCGCCCCAGACCTTTTTTCAGTAGCCTCACCAACACTTTGATAATGACAGAAACTCTTATTGTTGCCCACCTAAATACGATCCTCGACGCCCAGCAGATTTTTACTTCTCTCAGTCTGCGCCCAACTCCCATGAAGTCGTTCAGCTGTTGTTGACACTGACTGTAGAACTGATTCTGACAAGACGTAACCAATGTTGAGGGCCAGGCGGTCCGCGTGAGTTATTGACGTCTGAATGAGTTCACGGACCGTGAGATGTTAGTGCAGGGTGAATAAACTCCCGGAGGACCCACGCAAGGTTGTGTTAAAACAACGGCTGAATGGGGACGACGGGGGAGGGGTGGCCGGAAATGGAGAGGGTGAAAGGAAATAAAGATGGTTGTGAGAAACTTCAAAGAGATAGATGGGGTAGGGACAATAGTGAAAGTGAAAAAAATTGAGAAGAGAGAAAAAGCGATGGTGACATATTGAGGGAAGGAGAGAAGAAAGAATGTCAAAGCTAGGAGAGAGGAGTAAAAATAGAGTTGATGACATTTGTTTGAATACATTTTCAGGGCATATCCTTCATCTGTGAAAACGTCCACTTTGTATGTAATCGAGAATCAATGACAACACATAAAGAAACAACATACAAAAAATGGCCATGAAAAGAAGGAGACGAAAGGTATCATATACAGTGATAAACAATAGACAACGAAAAAGAAATGATAATAATAACCAACAACAAAACCATAATTAGTATAATTTTAGTATAGTAAAGTGTAAAAGAGTGATAAAAATATTTTAAAAAGTGAAGGGAAAAATAAAGGGCAGATTCGCTGATAACATTACATAAACCTCAATCACGAAATGATATGAGAATATACCCGCCCATTTAAAAACTTCACCCACAAATGCCACAACAAACAAGGCCCTATGCCCCCCGGCCCGTAGCAAAACTGTTAAATGTCACTCTGCCTGTCTGATGCCATTCCACTTATGATATCTTGACATCAGCATTTGGCTGCAGGCGTTGATGCGTGCAGGATTGTAGCAAAATGTGAAATGACATTGATTTCATGGCCAGGCGAACACCCTAACGGTGTACGCTCTTGACAGGACGCCAAGATGGTGCTCACATTTTGTCAGGGTCGTTCTTTAAGAAGGTGTGCAATTGTCTTCTACAAGACGATGGAGAAATCTCTCAAAGATGCTGCGCAAAAGTCGCCTAGATCGTGCGCTACGTGCGCAAGGATAGAGTTAGGGTTATAATATGGTGCGCAAATGTCTTAAAACGGTGCACAAAATGATTTTGAATGGTGGTCATGTGTCGTAAGAGTTGATACGGTAAGATGCTACACCAAGTGTCCCAAGTGTTCCCAATATTTTGTGAATGTTGATGGCAAGAGACCACTAGAGTGATTTTGGGGTGAAAGCAAAACACGATGGCTGAAAATAATATCAGTCGAAAAGAGCGGATATCATCTATGTAATATACACGAGGCAACAGTTTAAAAAATAAAAAAAAGAATTATTGCTGTGAAACAACAACCAACATTTCGATATAAAAAAACGCGAAATCAAATGTTCTAAACACACCAATCTCAACATACAAATTAACATTAAACAACTGGCATGTAAGCACTCAGAAACCATATCAACGGACCCCACGAAACTGAGGTAACTCTAACTATTCGCAACTGTATTTTTTTTATAACAAATCCATCTATTATATTTACAAACTTTTCGTCTTCACTTATGAAAATCACATCACTTTCTAATTTTTCAGTAACTATAAAAAATTATTTGAACTTCTCTTCCCCTTAATTTTTTTTCTTCTATAGAATCACACACAAAACTTTGCTCCCTAGAAATCCTTGAAAGATGTCCTCACGAATTGACGAAAAAAAACCAAAAAAAACTACAAAAACACCAGCATCGAAATGTTGGCACTTTGCAGGTCCTCGAGACACGGCTGTCTGTGGCCACCACAACACGACGGACAGTGAGGACTTGGGACCACGGCAAAAAAAACGACAACATCACAAGCCATTAAGCCGCCTGCCGTGAAATCTTGGGTCTGTCGCTCACACACCCCGCACATCCAGGGCTCGTGCTGCCGGTAGTGGGGGGGGAGGGGGAGGAAGAGTCCACCGCGGGCGTCTATCACAAGGGATGTGGGTGGGAGGGGGAAGAGAGGGGCAGTTTGGTGGAGGTAATGGTGATGTTCTTGGTAAGTTTATTATCTTCATACAGACTATTACAGAGATGGGGCGGGGAATGGAGGTGGTTGATCACGGAGGCAAGGGAGAATAGATTTCTTGATTACTAAGAGAAGGGAGGGGAGAATGATTTATCGAGAGGAAGGGAGAGTTCTGGTAGATATTGAAAGGAGGGACACCGAAGAAGGATGAGAGATATACAGATAGGCAGACAATGCACGTAATGACACACACACAGACAGACACTCAGACACATATACAGACTGACGGACGAACGGACGGACGGACGGATGGACGGACGGACAGACAGACAGACAGACAGACAGACAGACAGACAGACAGACAGACAGACAGACAGACAGACAGACAGACAGACAGACAGACAGACAGACAGACAGATAGATAGATATATAGATAGATAGATAGATAGATAGATAGATAAATAGATAGATGGAAAGATATATAGATAGATAGATATATAAATAGATAGACAAACCAACAAACATAAATACAGACAGACTTGAATGCATACAGACACATTTTTATCATTTTCCTTTTAGTAGGTAAAATATTGAGCTGTAAGTACCCCAAACTTTCCACCAAGATCTAATGTGCTATTAATCTGTTCAGGAATTAAGCTAAATGGGAGATATTGTAATCAGATCCCGTGGACCCTAAGGAAGTGATAAATCACAAAAAAAGTGAATGATACAGCGATAAACAATCAACTCGATACACGGCCAAGATCTATGAATACCCGTCCATTTCCCTAACGGGTCTCATAACGTCTCAATTTATCGATTACAGCAGCGCATCGATTGTAAAGTACGTGGTCACGTGTCGTAATAAAGCGGGCGGCACTTGATGTCATACACCAGGCACGGACGATGGACTTTGTACGTTAGTGTCTTTTGAGAGGTGGGGGGGGGTGCAGATCAATGTAGAAACCTTGGACGATGTGTTGATAAACAAACAGTAGAACCCTTGGACGATGTGTTGATAAACAAACACCGAGTTAAAATAGATTTTTTAAAAAGAAAATCCCATTCCTGGAATAATCAGACTGAGATTCAAGGGGAAGGTCGATGAAAACACAGAAAACCCCTCTCCTACTTTCTACAAGAACCCGTGGATGGTAAATGGACAGAGAGTATAAACACACGTGAGTGACTTAGGTTGTGTTTCTAAACAAGGGGCAGTGACTTAGGTTGTGTTTCTAAACAAGGGGCAGTGACTTAGGTTGTGTTTCTAAACAAGGGGCAGTGACTTAGGTTGTGTTTCTAAACAAGGGGCAGTGACTTAGGTTGTGTTTCTAAACAAGGGGCAGTGACTTAGGTTGTGTTTCTAAACAAGGGGCAGTGACTTAGGTTGTGTTTCTAAACAAGGGGCAGTGACTTAGGTTGTGTTTCTAAACAAGGGGCAGTGACTTAGGTTGTGTTTCTAAACAAGGGGCAGTGACTTAGGTTGTGTTTCTAAACAAGGGGCAGTGACTTAGGTTGTGTTTCTAAACAAGGGGCAGTGACTTAGGTTGTGTTTCTAAACAAGGGGCAGTGACTTAGGTTGTGTTTCTAAACAAGGGGCAGTGACTTAGGTTGTGTTTCTAAACAAGGGGCAGTGACTTAGGTTGTGTTTCTAAACAAGGGGCAGTGACTTAGGTTGTGTTTCTAAACAAGGGGCAGTGACTTAGGTTGTGTTTCTAAACAAGGGGCAGTGACTTAGGTTGTGTTTCTAAACAAGGGGCAGTGACTTAGGTTGTGTTTCTAAACAAGGGGCAGTGACTTAGGTTGTGTTTCTAAACAAGGGGCAGTGACTTAGGTTGTGTTTCTAAACAAGGGGCAGTGACTTAGGTTGTGTTTCTAAACAAGGGGCAGTGACTTAGGTTGTGTTTCTAAACAAGGGGCAGTGACTTAGGTTGTGTTTCTAAACAAGGGGCAGTGACTTAGGTTGTGTTTCTAAACAAGGGGCAGTGACTTAGGTTGTGTTTCTAAACAAGGGGCAGTGACTTAGGTTGTGTTTCTAAACAAGGGGCAGTGACTTAGGTTGTGTTTCTAAACAAGGGGCAGTGACTTAGGTTGTGTTTCTAAACAAGGGGCAGTGACTTAGGTTGTGTTTCTAAACAAGGGGCAGTGACTTAGGTTGTGTTTCTAAACAAGGGGCAGTGACTAAGGTTGTGTTTCTAAACAAGGGGCAGTGACTTATGTTGTGTTTCTAAACAAGGGGCAGTGACTTAGGTTGTGTTACTAAACAAGGGGCAGTGACTTAGGTTGTGTTTCTAAACAAGGGGCAGTGACTTAGGTCGTGTTACTAAACAAGGGGCAGTGACTTAGGTTGTGTTTCTAAACAAGGGGCAGGGACTTAGGTCGTGTTTCTAAACAAGGGGCAGTGACTTAGGTCTTAGGTTGTGTTTCTAAACAAGGGGCAGTGACTTAGGTTGTGTTTCTAAACAAGGGGCAGTGACTTAGGTCGTGTTACTAAACAAGGGGCAGTGACTTAGGTTGTTTCTACACAAGGGGCAGTTGGGGAATAGTGTTGTGTTCAATGTTCACTGTTAGAAAGTATTGTTGTTTACTTCTGGAAGATGTGACCTTAAGAGGAGACACTGGATACACTGGATGAAATGACCCAAATGAAATCCTGAATGAAAAGTTGCAAAGGAAATGCTGGATGGAAAAGCTAGACATTAAATGATGGATGGAATATTAGAGATGAAATGCTGGATGAAAAAGCTATCCATTTAATGGTGGATGGAATGTTAGAGATGAAATGCTGGGCGAAAGGTTATAATTAGGCACTTGGAGAAAAGGTGGAGTTAATTTCAGAAATAGTTTTTGTAACAATGTTAGAGGTACCATGAGTTGAAAAGTTAAAAGTACATGTAATGCTAAACACGATGCAAGAAGCGCCGAAGGAAGCAATGGCAGAAATCCATTTAATGATCATGTTATAAGTACTTTTGGTCGCGATTTTGAAAGTACTAGCGTATCACCCGTCAAAAATGAAGGAAGTTTTCAAAATAAATACACATCAGATAAAAAATAACGTAATACAGTACTTTCATTTATTTTTATTTGATTCCTTTATTATCATATTGGACAATTTTATGCGGAACGTTCGAAAAGTGTTATTTTTGGTGCAGCACTATAAAACAAAATCGATCGCAGCGCCACCTAACAGCTTTACAAATTTCGCAGCACCACCTGGTTACATCCACACATACAGACAACGGGAATTATGTATATTGAATGTTAGAGGCACATCAACGAATGTTAGCCGGCTGAAAAGTTAGCAGTATTCGCTGAGGTAGTTTTTGTGCTTTTTGATGCTGTCCAATATTTCAGGTTAGTACGACATAGTGATGTCCCTTTCTCTCACAGGAGAATTCGTCAGGAACTAGGTTATGGAAAACTTATTGAAAATAAAATAATTAAAAAAAACGGGAGTACTGGAAGCAAGGGTTTCCTCGGGATATGATTAATTTGTACGCTGTCGAAAACCGTTAGTACTTATTACGTCCCCTGGTATGGCGAGAAAATGATCGCCTGCTGGGAAAAAACTGAAAGGAAATCGATTTGTTTTGGTGAATAATTGACCGTGGTCCATTCTCTCTGAAAGTCTGAAAGATCAGCTGACTAATTGATACGTCAACAAAAACTACAATTTTATATACAAAAACAAACAACAACAACAACAACAAACAACAAAAAAAAAGAAAAAGAAAAAAAACTAGAAAAAAAAATGAAACAAAGCATCAGATTTGACGACAGTTAAGAGAAAATAAAAACTTGATTACAATCAAACATGAATAAACTCAAGAACCAGTTTCAAATGACCAAAAGAACCTTATTCATCCTTTTAAGACTAAGTTTTCAGGAGAGATAAAACACCCCCGAAAAATGTCAAATCGGAGCAGATTTTTTATCGCAAATCTTTTGTATTATGAATGCAATGGACGACGGCTTCTCCACACCTCAATCCAACTATCTTCATTAGCCGGACGATCTCATCTGCGACTGCTCCTTTCCGACATTGGGTGGCGCGTTCTATTGGCCACTCGTCCAGTGGTCACATCCGTTCATAATTCATGACCACGCGTCGGACGGCTGACTGGTGCAAACGGAGGCAAGTGTCGTTGGTAAGACGGAAAATCAAATCGACGCCGGACGTCGAGAGCAGACCTGGGCAGAGGAACCTGGTTAGTTAGCGAGTGTGGTGCGGGGGTGATAGGGGCGTAAAGACGAGGGCAATCCGTGTGGGAAGTTTAATTCAATGTGGCGGTACAATTGACCTTTAGTGACCACGGCCGATAGAGTTATGGCACCTGAGTGGGTGGAAAAATTGGACGAGGGACGCCGTGGAATTGAGTTGAAAATGAAGGGGGAAAAACTCTTTTGGTGTTTATTAGAAGAAAAATAGGGGGAGAAAAAGAAAATGGTGGCTTTTGGGAGTAAATCATTGGTTGGAAAGATTGAACTGATTGTGTAAAAAAAATAAAAAAGAGAGAAGTGAAAATAGATTAACCGATTGCCTTGAAGACCGATATAAAAGAAATCGGAAAATAATGTAAAACGTAAGCTTAAGACTTAAAAAACTATACCATTATTTTGATTTTCAGTCAAATCCGAAGGTAAACGCGTAAAATACGAAACTAATACTTAATAAATTTGGGTCTCTACCGTCCTTGTAAATCTAAGATCTAAGAATAGTTTATCGTGTCGTCTGCCCTAACCCCGGTGGGACGCTAGTACTAACAGCCTTGTCTACCTCTCCCCAAAGACCAGGAGCACTGCTTTAAACTGTGTTAGGTAACACAACCTTCCAGTCAAATTCTAGCTAACTGTGGCAGGGGCGTTTCTTGAATGTGGAGAGTTTGGAGAGAAGGGGGTCATTTAATTTCACAAGCGTTCTACAAAGTCCCTGGGGGGTGGGGCGTAGGTCTATGGAGTTATAGGTGTTTACTTAGAGACCGCAGGTGAAGGGTGGGGGTGGGTGGTATTATGAAGGCGTAACTCTGTGTTGCTGAACTGGGTAATTGGGAAAATTTGTCAAAGTTATGCTTTGAAGGGCTTTAGTTTAGAGATTATTGTGGACATGGCAGTATGATTAGTAAAAGTTATGCTTTGATGGGATTTAGTTTAGAGATTATTGTGGAGATGGTAGGTGATTTTTCAAAGTTATGCTTTAAAGGGTTTAGTTTAGAGATTATTGTGGAGATGGCAGGTGATTAGTAAAAGTTATGCTTTGATGGGATTTAGTTTAGAGATTATTGTGGAGATAGTGGGTGATTTCGTGCCAAAACATCCTAATACAATAGAGTTATAATAACATGACAAACTGTATGCACGTAGCGTTAAGCGCACTCAGTTCAACGTGACATTCCAAAAACAAAAATAAGTCCCGAGAGGTAGAATTAAGATTCACGAGAATCGCAACAAAGTTGCCAAAAATGTAAATACATACGAGACGATTGAGAAATCTTATTGAGAGAAATGAAGAAGAAGACCCCCCACCCCCGCCAGAGATTGAGAGAGAGAAAAATCTGGGAAAAGGGGCAACAACAAAAAAATAATTACTTTTTTTTTAGCCTATCATGAATGACAAAACCCTAGATAGACCCGAATTTTTTAGTCTTTTTCTCTCTCCAGAAATGGCAGGAATTTGGCTGGGTGGATGGGAAAAGAAGTGAATCTAGTGACCTGAACATCTATGGATGGAGAGGAGGACCAGTCGGACAGAGCTGCCAATCGGAGTGAATTAAGTTAGATCGAAACCAAATTACTTTTCTTCTGTGTTTCTCTTTCCTATCCCATAGCTCTTTTGACCTCTTACTGGAGTCAGTGTGTGTGAGTGTTTGGTGGGGTAACGTGTGTGTGAGTGTTTGGTGGGGTAACGTGTGTGTGAGTGTTTGGTGGGGTACAGTGTGTGTGAGTGTTTGGTGGGGTACAGTGTGTGTGAGTGTTTGGTGGGGTACAGTGTGTGTGAGTGTTTGGTGGGGTACAGTGTGTGTGAGTGTTTGGTGGGGTACAGTGTGTGTGAGTGTTTGGTGGGGAAGTTGTAAGGACTTTTTGAGTAAGAAACTGCCATGTGTATAATTTTAAAAAAATTAAATGTACATACACACACACATTATAAACAAATACACATAAATACACAAATACACATACATACACCAGGTTAAGCAAAAGAACACTCTTGTCGGGTACTTTCATGAGTCATGCCATGAAACTGTTCGTCTGCTCGCTATACGTGCCAGGCACACATCATGTTTAAGACATGCCTGGAAGGATTGCACAAACAGTATCTAGAAATAGGCACGAGCGTATAACATAATAACATTAGGCCTTATAAACTGTAAGGGGACAAAATGTTGTCCTCTTTTTTCGACCTTTCCGTTATTGGTTGACACCTGAAAACAATCGGTTGAAAACGATACCATTCCCTTTGTGTACAGGTGATTAAAATATAATATTTCTGTACGATAGACTTTTGTACATTATCAACTCTTGAAGAGGAACTTCTGATCCAGTGCGAAAACTGGCCCGTGAAAAAGACGCAGTGCACCTTTCTCTTTCCTTACCATCTCCATTACGTTAGCCGACGAAAGGACCGACGGTGGCCAAACCGCGGCTCTCCTGTGCCGCATGCGGCTCTTCTGTGTTCACATTGCTGCTCGCATACAATTTATGAAAGATATGTTACGAGGATTACAGAAAGATTTCCTAGGTAGATTCAATGACCCTTAGTCTTTCGATCCGGCTCTCAAAAGTTTTTAATAGTTTAAAATGGCTCTCATTTACTACAGGTCTGGCAACCCCTGGATTAGACGAAAAACCGAATGAAAGTCTCAGAGTAGAACACTCATTAAAACATTTGATATATTGGCCTTGATAGCTTGGATTGTATATACATGTAATAAAAAAAAGAGAAGATGTCAAAATGATTATTATATTTACTCTAGATTTAGATGGAGTTTCTACTACATCAGAGAACGTGCTGTAAAATAATTAAGGAGATAACCTGATTAGCGTGCGCAGGAGTTTTAAAAAAATGAAAAACGAACGTGTCGGCGAAATACCTCCTTCAGCGAACAAACAGTGTTAAAAAAATATAAATAAAGATCCAGCAGCCAATGTAGCATCCGAGAGCACGGCTAGAGGAATGCAATGATTTAGAATTGTTATATGAACACTAATTTATTTCTGTGTAGCCTACTAGAGTCCCACTCCCCCCACCTCACCGCATTTGACTGTCCTGTTAGGGTTTCAAAGTTGATTCTGTGATGACACATAACCTCATTTTCAGATTCAAATGTGTTATCTTAGTCATATGAAGAAATTCATTTTAAAAAATACATTTTTTTTAAAACTGAGCACACTATTATCTACTCGATAAGAACGATTTTACACGCTTTTATTTAAGTAACACTGTTTGTATGTTGCATCCGTCAAATATTGTAACGTAAAACTAAACCACTTCTGATGGCCCAAGAGATCTATACTTTTTACCACAGATAGATCTTGCATGAAAATGCATTGCATCAAAATTTCAGATCGATCGAATGTACTGTAATTAAATTAATATATTTTTAGTTTATCTCTATATAGCATCTGTATCCGTCTGCTATTGTTGACTTCCACGTGCGTGCCACCGGAGTTCACCCCAGCCATCGATGACCACATTCCCCGTGTTTAACAGCTCAGTAATACAAAACTAAATCTAAGTGATATGATAATACAAGAGGAGCAACAGGAGCGTCCAACGCTTTTATGTGCAGTGGATAGGTTCACGAATTTCACCTGAAATCATAGAAAATTTTTATTTTCTTCTTTTTAGTGCAATTTTTATAATATGTAGAATAAATAAAAGCGCGTCCTTTAAAAAAAAGTTTTTTTTAAAAAGTATTTTATTTCATAAAGAGATGAGAATTCGTGTTATTTCCACATTATCATTCGTTTTATAAGGGAGAACTGGTGTTATTTCCCTTCGTCTTTGGTTTGATTGGATCGTTTTAGTTGGTAAAATACGGATTGGAAATAGAGATTAATTTAGTGGTGGGAAAAATTTAATTTATTTTCCCGTTTTTTCTTCGAATTAGCTGCAGACTTCTACGGCACGAAAAGAAACGTCGTACCACCCCCCCCCCTGTTTGAAAGATCGATCACAAAATATGTTTCTTACAAAGCCCACGTCCTGCACACGACAACACCTCCGGGTCGTTCTCTATGACGTCACTAAATGACATTTCCCAGACATGATAATTTTGTTTAAAATGTGCAAACAAAGATTTTATTTTTTGTTGTTGTTTTTAAATCAAGGCTCTTCGAAGCTCCCCCTCCCCATCCAGACCTCTGCTCTAACGATCTCTTAACCTCTGAGCTGTGCAGGCGATGGTCACAACGTCGACTCGGTTTATATATATATATATAAAACATTTGCAATCTTAGTGATGGCAGACGGAATGACATACAAACAGGCGGACGCACATAATGCCACACTAGATAATGCAGACAGACAAACACATCGACGCACGAACTGGCGCGGTGAATAAAGCCCACGAGAAGATGAGCAACAAGACGAGAAGATTATACATTTAAAAAAAGCAGCACGGCTAATAACCGCAGTTTTTCTTTTAAAAAAATTTGTTATAGAACATCTCGTGGGCCGAGCGAGACAGGAGGGGAAAAAACAACAGAAAATATTCCAAGTATTAAAAATAATAGCCATCTTCTTTAATGCAGAAAGAAAAAAAAGTTGAAATATTCTGTCGAGAAATTGAGCAAACGAATTTCGAAGAGCCAGAGGGAAGAAAAATGTTTCTGTTGAGAAAGAAAGAGCAGAAAAAAAATTAAGAAGTAAGAGATTAGTAGACTAATAAAATTAGAGGGAGAACACACAAACATGAAGAGGAATGAATCCAGGGAGAGAACATTGGGTTCCTGATTGTATTTGGATGGGGGAGGGGGGTAGATGGATACATAGAAGATGAATAGCTTAGTTAGTCGTGAATTCATGGGAAGATCATTCTAAAAATAAAACCATGTAGGAAGGCGGCGAAGAAATCACTTTAGGCAGGGGTACGATACACATAACATGTGATACTTTGAAAGTATGACAGTTCGCTGAAACGTTGCAACGTTCCTTTATGGTTACAGATCCTATTTTATATACAGCATAACAAATAGTGGCCAGGTTGTAAACGGTGCCCATCTTTCACAGCACGTTTATTTCTTGTCGTTAATGTGACAGTAAAAGTAAAGAGCTACACTTAACCTCCACATACACCGACTCTGCTCATAGCATGAACGAGCTCAGCTCTCCAATATTTCGAAAATCCATTGGAACGTGAACAGGAAAAAAATAAAAATAAAATAAAATAAAATAAAATTTAATTAAAAAAAAACAACAAACAAACAAACAAAAACAAAAAAACCACCAACAAATAAAAACAAAAAACCCCCCCAAAAACAAGTCTTCGTTGAACACGCAACATAATAAAACCAGATGGTTTACATTTAAATGACAATTGGAATTTACGTTAAGATTTATTTTTTTCCAAAATTATTCGAGTTGCATATTTTTATTTTCAAGTTTAAAATGTTTGTGACATCACGTTCGGTTCTGGTCAAAATAGAAAAGAAAAGGGAGATAGTCGATGATACAATATTACACAGAAAAAAAAAGATTGAGTTATTTCCCTTAGCTAGTAAACCGTTGGCAAAATTAATTTTAAGGTTTAATAATTTCTCTTAGCTCCATTGTTTTTCTTTTCTTTTTTTTTATTAAAGACTTAATTACATTTGGCCAAAACCCCGATGTAAATTGCTATGGCATTTTAAAACCACTATAATTAACTATGGCATTATGAGCCAACCCAGTGGATTGGCTGGACATTCAGGACATTTTTACACTCAACTGGAACAAAACTTCGGATTTCCCCGATACATCGGGACTCAGCAAGCATGAAATAGAAAGATAAAAGATGATCATAATCCACGTCAATATTTTTTTTTATTGTCATATAAAATTTAACAAAATATTTGATAAAAGAGGTAATCACTAAAAAAAATTTTAAAAAATTATAAAAAAAATAAAAATTTCAATACATGTAATTTCAATTTTATTTACTGTTATGCTTAATGATTGATGTTTTATGTGATATCTATGCAGACCATAACTTTACGGTCCACAGAATTACAACTCCCCTCTCCCCCAAGCCTAACTAAATCAATAACACGTGTACAGTTAAGTGCAATAGTGGATCAAGCAAGGTTTCTTGAAGTTTGCATTAAATATTTCTATAGATGGCCTGTATGTTTACTCCTCTTCATGGAACAGCACAGCCACATATGTTATAACTGTTTCTGAGAAAGTCAAGGCCTGAGAGTTACCACTGGATTTGACAAATTACCTACCGCAGTTTTGTGACTAGCAATTTACATTTAATGTTAAGAATTTTTTATTTATTTTTTGGCATTTTAAATCAATGGTGCGGGCCCAGTATAACAGCCCTATCAGGACGCACACAGACTAACAAGGGCAAACAACCTACCCAGCAGGACGCACACAGACTAACAAGGGCAAACAACCTACCCAGCAGGACGCACACAGACTAACAAGGGCAGACAACCTACCCAGCAGGACGCACACAGACTAACCAGGGCTGACAACCTACCCAGCAGGACGCACACATACTGACAAGGCCAGACAACCTACCCAGCAGGACGCACACATACTACAAGGGGACAACCTACCCACAGGACGCACACAGACTAACCAGGGCAGACAACCTACCCAGCAGGACGCACACAGACTAACAAGGGCAGACAACCTACCCAGCAGGACGCACACAGACTAACCAGGGCAGACAACCTACCCAGCAGGACGCACACACTACAGGGACAACCTACCAGCAGGACGCACACACTACAAGGGACAACCTACCCAGCAGGACGCACACAGACTAACAAGGGCAGACAACCTACCCTAGCAGGACGCACACATACTAACAAGGCCAGACAACCTACCCAGCAGGACGCACACAGACTAACAAGGGCAGACAACCTACCCTAGCAGGACGCACACAGACTAACAAGGCCAGACAACCTACCCAGCAGGACGCACACAGACTAACAAGGGCAGACAACCTACCCAACAGAACGCATACAGACTAACAAGGGCAGACAACCCACCCAGCCGGACGCACGCAGACTAAAAAGGGCAGACAACCTACCCAGCAGGACGCACACCGACTAACAAGAGCAGACAACCTACCCAGCAGCTGGTGTGCAGATCATCGTAGCTGACCATCCGGCGGGGGTTGTTGGCGATGGCCCAGCCCTTTCTCCTCACGGGGGTCCTGATCACGTCAGACGTCTTCGGCGACCCATCCCGGGGTGCCCGGCCGAGGCCGCTGTCGGACTGGGCGCCCCTCTCAGACTGGGCGGGGCCCCTGTCGGCGAGCCTCTGTGTGGCGGCCGCACTTTTGGCCAGCACGGCGGCGAAGATGGCGCTGCGTGTGTGGTAGCTGTCGAAACGAAGGCCATTGTCGTTGCTGTCTATGGCATGAATCCGAGGCATTCAAGGGTTAACACGAGATCTATGTCATGGGCGTGGCTTCCGACGTGACCTTCACCTCGGTTGAATTATTATTATGTAAATCCCTGAAGTTTGTTGGTCTACAGAATTTTCCAATATTTTAACGGCCGTGGATTCTAGCTTTAACTTTTTTCTCGTCATGTCTCTCAATGATCGTGTATTATTGACCTTTCCATGGTGACACACTCTTATCTTTAAAAGTTCCGCTTTTTATTTAGCGACCTTCTTTCAAACCCAAAGTTATGTTCAACTCGATTCTTTCACAAATTCAGGGATCACCTATAACACATGAGTTGCATCACAATGTGTGACGTAGATACTTAATGTTCTTTTCTTCTTTTGCGGTATGCCAAGCAAAAATCCCAAAAGGTTGTGGCCAAACATGTGAGTTATAATCAGTAACACGAGAATCTCAGTTTCAATTGATTCTATCCTCGTGGGTGGTCGATAAGGCAAGAAAACAAGATGCACACATCAGAAGATATCAGACTAATGGCGAACAACAAGATGCACACATCAGAACATAACAGAATAATGGCGAACAAAGGCAGCGCTGAAATTGCTTAGAACAAGGCGAATCAAAGAGAATGGAGAAATAGATTAAAAAAATAATGGCACGTGGAGGAATAAAACACACACCGAAAGAGAAAAAAAAAGATTTGCTGAGCTGCACTTGAATGAAAGGCCGCGAGGATAGTCCTTCAGTGTTGGAGTCGATCGACTTCTAACTTGAAAGTTGCGTTAGCTGGTAGCCGATCGTTTTGAGGTTTCATAATACACACCTGTCTCGTTGTGTTTCTCTGTGATAGCAGATCTTACGGTAGCCACATGCCGACGCCTCAGTAGCCACGTACCGACGCCTCAGTCGCCAGGTATCAAAGCCTCAGTAGCCACGTACCGAAGTCTCAGTAGCCACGTACCGACGCCTCAGTAGCCATGTATCAACGCCTCGGTAGCCACGTACCGAAGCCTCAGAAGCCACGTACCGACGCCTCAGTAGCCTAGTAGAACCCGTCGTGTGTATTTGGTCTCTACGATTTACTTGTCAAACAGCAGGCGTAAAGTTTACAGTAGATATGTTAGACAAGTTCTTGGAAAAATTCTCGAACCAAGACAGTGACGTACACAACGGATGTCCTTGAGTCAGTTCCGGAGTATTGAATATCTCGAAATTTAATCCACACAGATATTTCCAAAGTTGAGTGATTAATTTTTTGTTGTTGAGTTTTTTTTGAGGTTTTTTTTGGTCAGTCACGTGGGATCGTCTCTTGGTTTTGACATCCCGTGCGAGATTTGAAAGATTCTCAACTCATATAGTCCGGAAGGGAGTGTCCCTCAAAGAGTGTATCATTGGTCCCCAGTGTGACGTCACCCCATGCCGGGGTACACGCCAGATCACGGCACTTGTACTGTGTGGTGATAACATTAACATGACATGGTGTGCTAGCAGTAACAACAGATCACAATAGCATACGCCACAACTCTTAGATTAGCGACAATAAAAAAAACACACACACACACGATATAAAACCTCTTAATAACACAGTGCGGCACAGAGGCGAGTCCCCGAGTACAATCAGATAATGTGGAAATTCATCACAGAATCCCACATAAATCGAGAGCAAATAGGAAAATTTCCAAGAACGACAACTTTGGAGATCATGAAGTATCAGCGTAAAATAACTCTTGTTAATTCCCTTGGCTTAGCCAGCACTAAAAAGAAACGAATCTGTTTCTATAAATCACCAACAGAGCAAATAACTCATCAATTTACGTCGAACCAAACTCCATGAGGAAACTGTCATAGCAACAGGCACACAACAGTTTAAGCCAAAGTAAACCCTTCAATAGAGTCCGAAATGAAACCAAAATTGAGACTTTACATTGAGCGTAAATATTGACTGGGTTTTAGGGCTATTTGGAGAAACACTCACTACCTTGCGCCCCGGGGGTTGATGGCTAACTAGGCGTTTAAATGGATCGGGAATGAGAGAAACAAAAAAAAAGTAAATATAAACTTGTTTGGGGGGAGTAGAGAGATTCGCGTTCCTATGGCAACGGTGTTTACAAACAGGATGTGCGCACCGACAACAAGGAGCGCCGCTCAAAGGCGCAAACACCGCTGCACATCTTCGTGCACAGCGCAACGCGTACTGGGGTGGGGAGGGGAAGGGATTCGGTCAATCAATATTGGTGTCGTCATCAAGGATTAGACAATAACATCATGTCATGGCATTAATGGGGCATTAAAAACCTTATCACCACTGCAGCGGTTCTCACATAAATTTTTGTGTCAAGGAAAAGAAACGTTGGGCTACTAGGCATCAAATATTAAAGCTCTTACTTTTTAAAATACAATAGTAGAAAAAGTTTCTTTGTGGGGAAAACTCGCTTCGAGAAAAATCTTAAAATCCACCTAATACTCCACCATCCACCTAATACTCCACCATCAAACCCTCAATCCACTGCACATCCATTCTAACATCTTCCCCATAATGCATTCCACCATCAGTTAATATAACCGTTCGTTCACACACTCTTACATATTTTCATCAATGCGGGCGGACTAAAGAAAGAACGGACGGTTTGAAATATTGTTTAGGCTATGTCGCTTTCCGAAGAAGCAGTTTTAGAACCACTAAGAAATTATTTTATTTTATTTTATTGGCGCGGCTGTTGGAGGTAATGCTGATAAACACCGAGGACAGGACGAGGGTGTAGTTTAATTCAATAATGACTCGCGGCTGGATTTAAGCACTGTTCACGTCATCATGCCCGCGCTCCTGGCTCGACAAACGTCAATTCTGTGCAGTGTCATATCTTGGGGGAAGGGTAGGGGGTTGGTGCTAAACTGTGTGCACTAACACAGACCCTGGGGCGGCATATCTTTGGGAGGTGGAAATTAACGCGGTAAATGCCGTATTGCTTGGGCTTGACTTATTGCTAGGGCTTGACTTATTGCTAGGGCTGGACTTATTGCTAGGGCTTGACTTATTGCTAGGGCTGGACTTTTTGCTAGGGCTTGACTTATTGCTAGGGCTTGACTTTTTGCTAGGGCTTGACTTATTGCTAGGGCTTGACTTATTGCTAGGGCTTGACTTATTGCTAGGGCTTGACTTATTGCTAGGGCTTGACTTATTGCTAGGGCTTGACTTATTGCTAGGGCTTGACTTATTGCTTGTTCTTGACTTATTGCTTGGGCTTGACGTACACATGGAAGACGTACCATTTTCCGAGCAGCGGATGGGGTGTTGCACAAGCATAATGCTGATAATACTTGACACCACGAGACTACTTGTTAACACCTCGTGTTTAATTCATCATCTTTCAGTAAAGACATTCGTATACGGCCTTAGGGTCATGTTGATGTTATCTTTCATGTATTGTCATCAACATAATAACATTGGTCAACTTGATTCGTGGAGCAGAAATGGTACCATCAACATAATAACCTTAGTCAACTTAATTCGGCGAGCAAGAAGGTGCCATAAAGAAAGCACTACTACAAGACGCATCAAGGCACACAATTAATGTTTCCTTGCTCAAACGCCACAGTTTTTCGTGACGTGACGTGACGGTCCCGCTCAGACCCGATCAGCAGTAACTGTTGTCCCATGATCCCACCATCTCCTGCCACCACCCCACCATTGACACGCCTATAACACAGCTCATTACCAGGTAGATCACAGGCGAGGACCCCCCTCCCCCGCACACCCTCACACATCATCCTATCATCTCGTGCCCCTTGAAGCGCTTAAATGCATCATTACCAGGGGCGGACCATCGATCTGTCTAATAATGGTGCCCAAAACCTCAGTCTGGATGCAATGGGCAGCTAACCGTTGAGGTGACCTCCCTGCTCACTGTTGCTTACCCCCCCCCCTTCCTTCTCTTCCTCCTATTCCCTTGATAGTTGTAAGCCTTACTATACATCGTCTTTCGTCTTTCTCTCCCATCATATAGCAAGTCTTCCTATACTTTGTCTGGCACATTCATCTCCCATCAGATTCCTATCTACATAAGAAACAGCGAATATACCACGTGGCCATCCTTCACACCTCTCTTATCTGCCAACACAAATATTCAAACAGCCACTTCCTGTAGTGTTTAAATAATCTGGTCAAGGACAATCTGAAGTGCAACTGATGCCCGCTTTTACAATTTCCGCAAGTACATAGATCAAAATGATATATATCCGAGAAAAAATATATTGAGACACAGCTACGCACAGTTTAATTTTAGCCGTCACTTGTGGATTTTAAAAAAGTTACTGAGGACCGGGAAACGATTTCTATATAATGGTATTTGTTTATGAGAACGAGAATGTGTCATAACAAAGCTTGTTAGCACGGGGCAGTCCAACGCGTAAGCAATTGTACTAATCGTGATGGATTTGAACTGTTTAGTAGCTCACTACAATTTATAGAAAAACCGAAATTATTAATTTTGCTGTCGAGAGCACAAGATCGATGCAATTGTTATTGTTTATCACAGTGTATATTGATTGCAAAAAGCCGGTGAAGTTATGTGCGAATTCTGATGACGTCGGAAGACAAAAATCAATGACGCGATATCGTTTATTTTTGCCAATCTAGAAAATGGAATGAATGTGGCGTTCGTGTACCTGAAATCTGAAGTCAGTTTCTACATCACAGTTTGTTGACACATTTTCGGCTCCAGTTATATTTCAAACTCACATTATTTACCGTAAAGTACGTCGTATAAAATAAACATCGTCATCCTATAACTGGGCGTTTGTTCATCTAAATTTAGTAATTTCTAATGACGGAAAAGGACAATTACAAAGTCTCGAAAATTTCGAAAATGACCACCTTTATCCTTACTTTAACAAACAAAACGATTCTTTCAAATTCCAATTACAAAAATAAAAATCTAAAGCCTTTAATTTATTTATATTATTTCATTCTTCGACATGCCCGAGATATTTTTAATTTAAAAAATCTGGCATTCTTCGGAAACAGTTTTGGACCCCTTGGCAAAGTGACGGATTTACGTGTCAGCTACAAAAACTATAGCTTAGGGCCCCTACTTTCTTGGGAACACCAATAAAAAAATCATCCGAGCGAGCCAATGTCACATTTGGAGCTGACATAGAATATCTGGACTTATACAGGACAGGGCCCCATATCTCAAGCAGCTTAGGGCCTTAGCAAGTCTGAATTCGACACTGCCCTGTCGTAAAGTTACCATTTGTAGCAAACATTTTCACTATACTTCTCGGCATAAGTATAGAGGTATTAAATACCTATTCAAAATGTATATTTATTATAAAGTTGTATGCAAGTCTTTTGCATCGGTCAACTCCATAAAACTGACTCAAGATAATGTAGAATTGATAAACATCTGCTGGAATATTACGTCCAAACAGACCTCCCTAATTGCGGCATTTCTCATATTACATAAGCCCAGCAAATCACCGTTTGACAGGAGCAAACAGCGGCGAGACTCTCATGACAGTCGGCCTTTCAATTTCCGCCACTAAATCTCATGCTCCCGGAATTATTCATTCATCTTGGTTCGCATTTCCCCCAAAATGTCTGGCATCCACGAGCGCAAACAACTTATGAAGAGAGTGCACGCGAATGTGGACAAACCGAGACGTAGACGAGGACACGACGAGGGCATCTGGTATTGCAAGCCAACGAGTTTCAAAAGATTCACAGCACGCTGACATGTGGAGAAAGTTTACAAATAAATACTGTAACGGGTGTGAGTGTGGGTGTTTTGGAGTGTGGGTGTGTGTGGGTGAGTGGGTGAAGATGTTGTAATGAGAGATGCACGTGATCAAACAATAATATTATTGACTTGACGTGAAGGGAGAGCAGCGTTCAGGGGCGCAGCAATTTGACGTGGATGATGGACGTTTGTCCGCGTTCGTGATAAGAGCATGTTCTCTACGCTCTGTTACATGCGACGGCGAAAACGAAATGGGGTATAGGGGTGGGGTGGGGGTGGAACTCATTTCAGAAGTGTTTGGTTTATAGTCACCGTACGTTACATTTTTTATTTACAAACTGGAAGTGTTTGTCAAGGTAAACTAATTTTAAATTGATGACATCAAATGCCGTAGTTACCTAATTTTCTATTATATTATACTAGATTATGCTGGGGCGCCGTGGCGCCTGAGGCGCCCACTTTTTTAGGGCTTTTTCAAAAGCCCAACTAACTTGTCCTTGTTTGATAAATACGAAATATTAAACTTTCTGAAATGTACGCAAAGTATTTTATCATAGGGGTTGTAGGGCGCCTACGGCGCCCACTTTGTTTTTTGTCAAAAGCCCAAGTAACTTATCCTTGTTTGATAAATACGAAATATTAAACTTCCTGGAATGTACACAAAGTATTTTATAATTAACCATCATCAAATCCTCTCTTTACACTGTTCCCTTTTCCAAAATTAAAATATGAGCTAAAACAATGACGTCAAATAATATTTTTTACAGCGCATCTTTAATTTATAATCATTTTGCGCACCGTTGCACACCTTGCATTTTAAAATATAAGATCAAACAATGACGTCATATAATTTTTTTTTACAGTGCTAATCACCACACGATTTTTCAACTGCTATAGACTGTTGTACATCGTTCCTCACCGTTCCACATCCAATGAGTGAATGAGTGAGTGGCTTGGACTATTATATTATTTATATGATAGCAATAACCTAATTTTCTATAACATGAAAGCAGCAATCTGTCATTACGTGACAGCGGTAAATTAAAGTTACGCCACTTTCATACGACGCGGGAAGCATTAACATCTTCATTAAAAACTCGACAGATTCGGTTGAGAAGGTCAATGACCCATGAATCACTCAAAGATAAATGCAGTGGTCACGTGACACCAAGAAAGTTAGGACCAATTTGAGTGATTATTTTAGGTTGTGGAGTGCATACAAAATACGAATGAATGTATTGGCGATCTTTGTAAACAGTGATTGATTGATACGCTATATGAGGGTTGTCAACAATCACACGCATCTACTGGATTTGTCAAAATATATCAGCAACGAGCCAGAGCAGCTCGGTCACCTTTCCCCGAAATGACATCACTGACTGGACATCACAGACATGACACATACATCGCTGACATGACACATACATCGCTGACATGACACATACATCGCTGACATGACACGTCATCGCTGACATGACACATCACCACCACCAACATGACAAAAGTCAATAATCATAACATGCCTGAATCTATGTCTTCTTCTTGCCATTTTTTTCTTTTAAACCCCATCATCGCTCGCGGCATTATCTGTCTGTCTCTCCAGCACTCGCCACCGAGCTACGATGGATGTGTGTGTGTGTGTGGGAGAGAGAGAGAGAGAGAGAGAGAAGGGAAATATTTCCCCAAGGAATATTGACGAGTTGTATCGTTGAGTTGATAATACATGCTCACAACATGCTCCTTTCGGTTCCAGTTCCCCGTGGCCCCATGTGTTAACAGGATGGATCTATCCGTGACTTGCGAACACTTTACGTTCCAAATATTTATTTATCAGTTAATGGAATGCATGCTGTTGCAAGCGTAACCGATTTGCGTGTAAATAAATGTCCGGGCCTCTCAAGGATTGTGTTGTACAAGTGAAAGAGAAATACTGGGGAAATATAAGGTGTTGAGAAAACATAGCACATCCACGGAATTTCTTGTCCAAAACAAGCCACACAACCTGCACCACTTCCAACACTGCGATTAACTATTTCCGAATAACGCGTGCGACATGTAAGATGAACAATTTGTCAGGGCGGCGACTTTAGCCGCACCTTAAATTCCGCGGCGCGCTCCAGGTACAAAATCATGCTTATTAATCTCGTTAAAAACAGAGCAAGCAATCTCTTTAAAAAAAAATGCACACCAATCTCGGTGGAGTCATGCGCACATTGGTAAAAACTTGCACATCAACTTCGTTAAGAACATGGACACAGCCCCGGAGCACAGGCTGCTACGTGAAATGAACACAGCCATTGAAAAACGTTCATAGAAGTTAACTTGATAACCAAAACTGGCGTGTTTGTAAGAGGTTTGTGACAACGCTGTGTTTGTAAGAGGTTTGTGACAACGCCGTGTTTGTAAGAGGTTTGTGACAACGCCGTGTTTGTAAGAGGTTTGTGACAACGGTGTGTTTGTAAGAGGTTTGTGACAACGCCGTGTTTGTAAGAGGTTTGTGACAACGCTATGTTAGTGTTGTTCGATATTAACTTGTGGTTAATGCCGTTATTTTGGTCAACGCTATCTCGCATGTATCAACACGGATAATAAACTTGACGTTACTACGTGTAACTTGCGCCTTTCCTATATTGTTCACCTTCTTGCCACACACAAGCGACGACCGTCTGGTGGTTGAACTCTAGGATGGATGACATCTTTGTTTTTAAAGGAAACACGGGCGATAACTTCAAGGGGATTGACTTCAAGTTCCACAACTCTATTCAATTTTTTTTTATAAAATATTTTTTAAGCACTGGTGTTGATATTTGTTTGACTAGCATTGGAAGACAGGTGATACTAGCAGATAAGATCAATTGGACCAGGTGATACTAGCAGATAAGATCAATTGGACCAGGTGATACTAGCAGATAAGATCAATTGGACCAGGTGATACTAGCAGATAAGATCAATTGGACCAGGTGATACTAGCAGATAAGATCAATTGGACCAGGTGATACTAGCAGATAAGATCAATTGGACCAGGTGATACTAGCAGATAAGATCAATTGGACCAGGTGATACTAGCAGATAAGATCAATTGGACCAGGTGATACTAGCAGATAAGATCAATTGGACCAGGTGATACTAGCAGATAAGATCAATTGGACCAGGTGATACTAGCAGATAAGATCAATTGGACCAGGTGATACTAGCAGATAAGATCAATTGGACCAGGTGATACTAGCAGATAAGATCAATTGGACCAGGTGATACTAGCAGATAAGATCAATTGGACCAGGTGATACTAGCAGATAAGATCAATTGGACCAGGTGATACTAGCAGATAAGATCAATTGGACCAGGTGATACTAGCAGATAAGATCAATTGGACCAGGTGATACTAGCAGATAAGATCAATTGGACCAGGTGATACTAGCAGATAAGATCAATTTGGACCAGGTGATACTAGCAGATAAGATCAATTGGACCAGGTGATACTAGCAGATAAGATCAATTGGACCAGGTGATACTAGCAGATAAGATCAATTGGACCAGGAGATACTAGCAGATAAGATCAATTGGACCAGGTGATACTAGCAATAAGATCAATTGGACCAGGTGATACTAGCAATTAAGATCAATTGGACCAGGTGATACTAGCAGATAAGATCAATTGGACCAGGAGATACTAGCAGATAAGATCAATTGGACCAGGTGATACTAGCAATTAAGATCAATTGGACCAGGTGATACTAGCAATTAAGATCAATTGGGACCAGGTGATACTAGCAGATAAGATCAATTGGACCAGGTGATACTAGCAATTAAGATCAATTGGGACCAGGTGATACTAGCAGATAAGATCAATTTGACATTGAGTTTATTCTATGTCGTTCTATATATTTGAAAAACTCAGGTTTCATTTACATGTCTTTTCGTTTTTCTTTATTCCTTTTACCCTAAGAAAATACTAATTGAAAGATGAACGTGAAAAGAAGCGTTCCAGTAATGTGCTCTTGTGCAAATGTCAAAGTCGTTTTTATTCCCCTTTTCGATGCCCCGAGAATAAATCACAGGATTGGACGCATCGAGGCGACGTCGAGAGCCATAAATAATTTGTCACATAGGACACATATGAATGGGAAGACAGGAAGAACTTATACGGGCTGATGAGTTGGGAGAGAGCAAGAGGGGAGAGCACGCGCGAGGCATGAATAGAGCGGAAGGAGAGAGAGAGACAGAAAGAGAGAGATAAAGAGAAGAAAGGGAGATGAGAGATCGATAGATACATATTTTGTACGAAGCAAATTATGTGGTCAGCTTGGGATGTCTTGCAACGTGTGGAGGAATAGGAAACTAAACACCCCCTTTCCCCCCACCCACAAAGTTTCCGAGGAGTATAAATGGGCGAGGCGTGAGTTTAAGAAAACAAGAGATAGACATGAGGGAATTAAACTATTACTATTACACAACAGCAACAACACAACTCATGACAATATAAGACACAGTATTAGTATTTATTAGAGATGGGGATGTAGTGCTGAGTCTAAGAGAGTAAGGAGAAGAAATTTAAAAACAAATTGTAAAAAAAAACCAATAAAAAATATTTTAAAAAAAAACAAGACGCCATTGGATATGAATTAGACGCTATTTTAGGATCTCAGTGGTGACAGGGGTGAGGTGTGAGTCAAATGGGGATAAAGATGAGAACACGAAATCTATAATCCCAATAAGACACCGTTCGCTGTTAGTCTACTGGATAGCCACAAGACACCAAAGGGAACGAGGCGTCAAAACGGCGAGGTGTGGCCGCAGGTATAACCACATGTGGCACAAAAGGTATATCTACCAGTACCAGGTTAGCCAAACGAATAACCACGGGTTTAACCAGAGGTTTAACCAGAGGTTTAACCAGAGGTGTAAGCACAGTTATAGTCACAGGTGTAACCACATGTGTCACCAAAGGTATATCTACCAGTACCAGGTTAACCAAACGAATAACCACGGGTTTAACCAGAGGTGTAAGCACAGTTATAGTCACAGGTGTAACCCCGCGTGTAACTACAGGTTAAGACATTTATAGGAGCCTCAGCTGGGCCAAGTGGCCATTCCAGCCTCGCTAGTCTCCCTTTCATTTGACGGGTGACATGCAGAACTAGATACACTACTAGCTGTGTCGTATGTAGATACAAAACCACTTGTGTTGTATGTAGACACTATACCA
Source organism: Ampullaceana balthica (assembly GCA_944989445.1). Classification (NCBI taxonomy): domain Eukaryota; kingdom Metazoa; phylum Mollusca; class Gastropoda; family Lymnaeidae; genus Ampullaceana; species Ampullaceana balthica. The sequence goes on from CALYLW010000402.1 coordinate 113,545, forward strand.
CCTGTATTGTATGTAGATACAATACCACCTGTGTCGTATGTAGATACAATACCAGCTGTGTCGTATGTAGATACAATACCAGCTGTGTAGAAACGCTCGCAGGGAAAGCTTACTTTAAATACTCGCTCTAATGCCGACTTTTTTTTGTGGACAAAATCTAGGGGAAAAGGTTGGGGGGTCGGCTTACGAGCGGCTCATAGGTGATTTCTGCATGTACATTGAATATTGGTGTTGTTATTGTAGATCATCAAGTTCCTGGTCTACATTCTACACGATTCGACTGCTCTACCAGAAGCTATAAAATGCTATTAAACATCTGCACTTACCTTATTTATTCATTTTATTTATTTTTGTGAATGTTTAAATAAATTGTTATACAAATTTTTGCGTTCAACACCGAAATTTTAATTTAGGCGCTTTCGCCACTGTTTACCAAAAGAAAACAAACGACAAAATAAGAAAAACCCGTAAAAAACCAAGTTTTTGACTATAAATCCTTTATGTACGAGAAGTAATTAAAAGAATGTTCATTATAATACGCAGCGCCAGACCATCCAGAAATACAAAATTGTAGTTGTGTCGTAAAACATGTTTAATATAATGCGCACCGATCAGGAATATGTTTATAAAAAGAGCTGTCAATAAAATACGCACCTTATTGCGCGACAGAAAGGTTGTTCAATATAATACGCACCGCGACGCTCTATCTCAAAAAATAGCATGATACATAGGAATAAATAAAATAATCTAAAAAATCAATAATTTAATGACGGTACATGCGATCGATCTGAAATTTTGATACATTGTTTTTATCATCGGTACGAAACTGCCTGCAAAATTTCAACTCGCTATCTTGCGAGCAAGTGGGTTAAAAATCGATCACAAGTTTTGGCGACAAGGTCGGTCGGCCGCAGACACCACGAGTTAATATAAAGGATTAAAAAAAACAACAACAAAAAAGACAACAACAAAACATACCGGTAACTGTTGACTAATGAAGCCATAATGGAGAATCAGACGAGTGGAACTTTGAAGGATTTCATTTTGTATAGAATTATTTATAACAAAATAAATTACTCTGGTATTTTTTTAAATTTACGAACTATATTGATGAAACATTTCTGTTGGTATTTACTGAACGTATTAAATAAAATTTAAAACAAAAAACAAAAAAACATTACCTTTTCGTTTTAATACAATAAAAATACCTCTAGTGAATGTTATAAAATGAGATCCATCTTCTCTGTTATTAAAATCTCTTCTTTCTTCAACCTAAACAAAAGTAATCAATCATAATGATCGATTTAGCTTGTAGTTTAAAAAAAAAGTACCATTTTGTTTAGGCTGTCCTGTTATTTTTTTGGGATCGGCTTACGAGCGGGTTGCACACTTTTTAAATCCCTTATATTAACTTCACCGCCGTCTCTGTCTTGGGCTCGCGGTCGGTCGGTCGAAAAAACAAAAGTAATAAAACAAACCCGTAAAAACAAAGTTTTTGTCTATAAATCCCTTATATATGAGACATAACTAAAAGTATTGATTATGTTCAAACGCGACAAACATTTACAGACTGAAACCAAAATTATCTCCCCTGGCTTTAAAACTGGGGGAAGGGGGTCTGGACTGGACGCGTTATCTCAAATCCAGGTGGTTTTCCTGGTTAAAACACGAGATGTGTTCACCGCTGGCTGGCGCGAGGTCGAGTGACCCGTAAAATGTAAACAATAGCGACCGCTACATATAGTTTATATAGATAAACTAAAAAGGCATTCATATTAATTACGGTACTTTCGATCGATCTGAAATTTTAATACGATGCATTGTTAGGTGACATGGGTACGTGTGCCAAATTTCAGCTCGATGGCTTCACGGCATGTTGGTCATTTTTGACTTTTGTTTTTCCGCCCTCCCGACCTACCGACCGCGAACCCAAGAGACGGCAGTGAAGTAAATATAAGGGATTTAAAAAAATGACCCACTTCCCGTGATGCCATCGAGCTGAAATTTGGCACATAGGCTCGTGTCACCTAACAATGCATCGTATCAAAAGTTCAGATCGCCCGAACGTACGGTTATTAAATTAATGCATTTTTAGTTAATCTATATAAACTATATGTAGCGGTCGCTATTGTTTACATTTTACGGGTTACTTGACTTCACGCCAGCCTTCGATGACCACACCTCGTGGAGGAGGAGTTCACTCAGTCTTAGGCAGTAAATATTTGTCGCGTTGGAACATAATCAATACTTTATGTTCTGTCTCACATATAAGGGATTTATAGTAAAAAACTTTGTTTTAACGGTTTTTAAAAAAATCCCTTATATTAACTTCACCGCCGTCTCTGTCTCTCTGTCTGTCTTGGGCGGGCACCGCGAAAAAACAAAAGTAAAAAATGACCCACTTCCCGTCGTGCCATCGATCTGAAATTTGGCACACGGACCCGTGTCACCTAACAATGCATCGTATAAAAAATTCAGATCGATCAAACGTACAGTTATTAAATTAATGTATTTTTAGTTTATCTAGATAAAACGATATGTAGAAGTCACTATTGTTTACATAATACGGGTCACTTGATTTCACGCTAGCCATCGGTGAACACATCTCGTGTTTTAACCAGGTGGAGTTGACTCAGTTTCAGGCTGTAAATGTTTTTCGCGTTGGAACAGTATCAATACTTTAAGTTCTGTCTCATATATAAGGGATTTATAGTAAAAAAAACTTTGTTTTTACGGGTCTTTTTTATTATACTATTCTCTTCCAAAAGAGTGGGGTCGGCTTATGAACGAACGGGCTGTAGAACGAGTATATACGGTATAGTGCATGCCCTTATAATAATGTATCAAGCATCAAGGGGCCCAATCCGTGCATCAAGCGAGACAACCCTTACAACAAGCGTGACAACTCATCTATGAAGTTGAGAAACTTTGGGGATGTTGGAGGAGGGAGGAAAAAGAGAGATAAAAAGCGCCAAAAGTCACCAACCGCAAGAAAAAAGTTAGATCCTTGTATGGCCCCACCAATCTTCTCATCCCTGTGGTCAAGCCAGCTGACCACTTATTCACACCATTTGTCCCTTTAACCAGTTTCCTTGACAATGTCTGCCCAAAAATTCTTACCCCCAACCCCACCCTTTCCAAAAGGCATCTTTTTGTCCCTCCTCTGGCGGTTATTTGTTGGCCTTGTAACAGTATATTTTCGAAGATCAAGCGTTCTTTGTGAATTCTCAGTACCGTGGAATCCACGAGTTGACTAAAACTAAAAGTTAAAATCAAGTCAAAACCTTGATTTTTTCAAGATGGAAAATAAAATATTTGCTTTTTAGATAGTAGTAAAAAAAAACACGTAAAAACCAAAGCTTTTTACTATAAATCCTTTATAATTGAGACATAACTAAAAGTATTGGATATATTCAATATAATATGCACCGAGAGACAGACTAGCATAAACATTTACAGATCGTGAACATATTATAAAAATATGTTCAATATAATACGCACCGCGCGTTTAATACAATACGCACTGCATGACAGACTATCATACATATTTACAAGCTACATAGAGATACATAGAGATAATCTAAAAAAATGCATTCATTTATTTACAGTACATGTGATCGATGTGAAATTTTGATACATCATTTTTATCGTCGTCGCGAGTCTGCCTGCAAAACTTCAGCTCGATATGATACGCAGAAGTGGGTTAAAAATCGAATCAAAGTTTTTGCGGCAAAAATGCAATCAAGCAGACGCCACGAGTTAATATAAAGGATTTAAAAATAACCCGGTACTTTCAGGCGGGCGAGATTTAATCTTTGGCCGATGTGAAGATTTATACAAGTCTGTATTACTATAGACTATACGCCTATAAAGTCTACTGGGTGATGCCGGCCTACGTCTTCAATGTTCACTGGGTGATGCCGGCCTACGTCTTCAATGTTCACTGGGTGATGCCGGCCTACGTCTTCAATGTTCACTGGGTGATGCCGGCCTACGTCTTCAATGTTCACTGGGTGATGCAGTCCTCCGGTATTCACTAACCAACGCGGGCTAAAGAGATGCTAACCTCATTTGCAACACTGACAGAGATCAAAGTTATAACCAGATATAACTTGTATCAAGGTGGGAGGACAATCTTAATATAGGCTGAAGTCAAAACTACGGATGTATCATTTAGCCGCGAAAAACATGACAAGAAGTACTTCCAGGAAAAGAGATAGAGAAGTGTGTCGGAGATAGAGAGAGGGAAATAGAGGTAGAGAAGGAAAGAAAGGGAGAGAGAATCAGAGATTGACTGACGGAATGTTGAAAGATAAGGAAGGGGGGGGGAGAGAAAGAGTGAGAGAGAGAGAGAGAATAGGCTTGGTCATTATTTACCGGAAGTCTAATAATAGACTCGATCTATAACTAGGTCACCGCCTGAGGTGCCGTAAGGTCAAGTAGTGAATATTTATTCATAACTATTAGAGGGAATGCGCTCATTGAAATTATCTAAAACTTGTTCAAAAGCTTGATTTTATAGAATTTTAAAGAAAAATATAAGGTCATATTATTTGATATATTATAATAATGCGAAATATAGCTTCCTTGCGAGAGTGAATTTAATATTAATATGTAAATATACAGACTATACTTTTTTATTTTTAGTTCATTCGCCCGAGAATTTTATACATTCAAATATTATTTACTTCTAAAACGTATGATGTAATTATAATTACAATCCTAATCTTAGTGTAAGTTTATTACTAATAAATACTAAGGCATATATAATTTATATTAACCAACGAAAACAATTTATATTAAATATAAGTTTGTTAGCACTAGTGACTAGTACTAGTGGCAGTGTGGCGACGGCCGGAACGACCGCTTACACTTTCACTCATCTTAAACTCTTAGGCCTGGGCTTATTTATTTAAATATCAATAGATGGTTATATTATGTAATATTATATTATGCGAAATGGAACGTCCTTGGGAGCATGAATTATGTAAATGAATTATAATTAGTGACTCTGCATCTGCTGAGGCTCTAACTCTATTATCTAGTAATAAGTTAGTAGTAACTAGTTCTAGTTGCTCGTTCGTCCATGAAGTTTATTCTTTCATGCTATGATGTAATTATAATTAAAATAATAATCTTAGTGTAATTTTATTACTAATAAATACTAAGGCATCTATAATTTATATGAACCAACGAAAACAATTTATATTAAATATACGTTTGTTAGCACTAGTACTAGTACTAGTGGCGACGGCCGGAACGACCGCTTACACTTTCACTCATCTTAAATAAATGCTTATGCCTAGGCTTATTTATTTAAATTAAAATATCAATAGATGGTTATATTATGTAAATATTATATTATGCGAAATGGAACGTCCTTGTGAGCATGAATTATGTAAATGAATTAGTGACTCTGCATCTGCTCTGACTGACTGAGGCTCTAGTAATAAGTTAGTAGTAACTAGTTCTAGTTGCTCGTTCGTCCATGAATTTTATTCTTTCATAATATGATGTAATTATCTTAGTGTAAGTTTATTACTAAAGGCATATATTTTTATAAGGCAAGGGCCAAGGAAAACAATATTAAAATACATATATGTTAATAATTGACTACGCTAGGACTAGTGTTTACCGTAGTTACGAATATGAACGCTTACACTCATCTTTAAATAATTTAAAATACTATGTTACGGCTTATTTATTAAAGTTTTAAGTCTTCGACATTTTAATAACTTTTTTTGGCTGCAAAACTGAGTGAGAAGAAATATCTTTTTTGTCCAAAATAGCACCTGGAACATCGTTTTCAGATAGCACTATAACACTATTAAACACACTGTTGCTAGCCATGTTTGAGAAAGTTTGACCTTACTGACAACGAAGAGCCTAAAAATAGATATGACCGAATGGCTTATGACGCGTTGGGGTCACGGAAATGATCAAGCCTATGGGGGAAACGTTGAGAGAAAGAGAAAGAAGCTTTTGTTTGTTTTTTTACTCAAAAGTAACATTGTCCCTCCAAAATCAATACGATCATAAATGATTATCAGCGATCCTTAGTGATCACTTATGATGTAATGGATATTTTGTATTGAGAACAATAACAACCACCACAACAAAAACACAAAACAAAAACCAAACACAAAACACACCACTGGATCAAAGGCCCTCAGCCGGCCGAGAGCTCGTGTAAGATGCGCTCTGATCGATGAGACAACGACCTCGACCTTGGACTCGTTCAACCAACTCTGTAGGAAGGGATGGTGTACAAGTGCTTGACGGCACGCGGGGAGCATGGAGTAACGCGGCATCACCTGTTCTTATAACACCTGCTGTATCAATAGCGTTGTTACCTGTCGTCGGTAGATGTGCCATAAAATGAAACATTAAAAAAATGTTTCTCAGGATCCTAAGAAGATGCCGTTTGAATGTTATAGATCTGGATTATCAACATGACGAAAAAAAAAGATTTCGGAAAGCTGAAAATAAATCTAATAGCCCCGACATCAGTAATATAAGTGTTAAGAAAGATTTTCATTAAAGAAAGAATTTTCAAGGGAGAGAAAGATAACATCTGAATGGAGACAAGCCAATGAATTTCTTCAACATTCGAGCTACTACACGTTATAAAACAAACCCGTAAAAACAAAGTTTTTGACTATAAATCCCTTATATATGAGACATAACTAACAGTATTGATTATTTTCAAACCCGACAAACAATTACAGACTGAATCTGTCTTAACTCAACTTTGCCTCATAACCCTGAGAGGGGAAAAGTCTGGTCACCGATCGCTTGACCAAACTCAGCGTGACACGTGTAAACAAAAGCACACCGGTACTTCGATGGGTCGCGTCAACTCAAACTCTCACGTGGAAAAAAACAATAACAAACAGTGAATTTGAATTACATACGTTATATAAGGATAAACTAAAAATGCATTAATTTAATTACAGTACGTTCGATCGATCTGAAATTTTGATACGATGCATTGTTAGGTGAGACGGGTCCGTGTGCCAAATTTCAGCTCGATCGGATCACGGAAAGTGGGTCATTTTTTACTTTTGTTTTTCCGCCCGCCCAAGACAGACAGAGAGAGATGACGACAGAACGACAGAGAGACAGAGACGGCCGTGAAGTTAGTATACGGGATTTAATAATAAAGAATTTTTGTTATAAATAATAAATAACTCTTAATTTAAATTTTAGTTAAAATCTCTAATGTGCTAATTTGAAAATTTCTTAGTCATGCGTAATAATTTGTAAAGTGTGTAATAAATTGGTAGGACGCCATGCTTAAGTTACTTTGAGTTTTTTTAAAACTACGATAGGCATTTGCACCGATGGCAGGTGACAGCAAATAATAAATCGATAAAGTTAATATAAACAGAACATTTAAATGTTGTTTTTTTCTTCTCTAAAAATTTAGCTGTAAAATATACATGAATAATAAATCAGAGGTGGCCCGATAGGCGATTCTTTACTGTATGAACCCCGCACTTGCATTTCTCGGCCACAGATTTTGACGCTGGCTTCAGGCAATACAAAGAGTGCCGTCTCCATATTAACCCACCAATAGATCTTAATACTTTGATTTTTATCAGGTTTTAAATGACTTCTTCATTAAAATCTCATCAAGTCATTCATTAATTATGTTATCTTAACCATGGTCACTGGCAGTTTTTTTTTAAAGTTTAAATTTTACCTAAATTTTAATTATATTTTTAAAAAATGATTCTTTTCTATAGCTAACCCAGCCATTTGGCGGTTATTTTGTAACATTTTCATCCTGCCATACTTTGCTCAGTTCACCGCCCCATAAAATCTCCCGAAACACTTGGGCCATTAGGTCACACACATGAATACTTATTTCTCGCCCACTACTGCTCTAGTCCTAACACTGGCAAAGCAAATCGGTTTAATTTTACCAGTTTCGACCGTCATTTTTCACAACATCTCCAAGGCAAGGCAATCTCTCTGAGGTTGGGGAGGGGGGTTAGGCGGGAACGGGGGAGGGGGAGACGGGACCCTATTTAAGCCATCGGGGAATCGATACTTGGAAATCAGAGATACCGATTACGATACCCCGAGTGAGAAGATTTGGCGCCAATAGGCGTAATAAAAGACAGCGGGAAATTATTTGCAGCTGAGAAAGGGGAAATTGGAGAAATAAGATTAGGCTGGCAGGTTTGGGTAATGATTTACAGCAAGGGAACAAGCAGGTGTCCCGGGGAATGAGGACCAAAGATACAGCAAGGGAACTAACAGCTGTCCCGGGAATAAGGACCAAAGATACAGCAAGGCAAAAACTATATATCCCGAGGAATGGTGACCAAATATACAGCTAGGCAACAAATATATATCCCGAGGAATGGTGACCAAAGATACAGCAAGGCAACAAATATATATCCCGAGGAATGGTGACCAAAGATACAGCAAAGGCAACAAATATATATCCCGAGGAATGGTGACCAAATATACAGCAAAGGCAACAAATATATATCCCGAGGAATGGTGACCAAAGATACAGCAAGGCAACAATTATATATCCCGAGGAATGGTGACCAAATATACAGCAAAGGCAACAAATATATATCCCGAGGAATGGTGACCAAAGATACAGCAAGGCAACAAATATATATCCCGAGGAATGGTGACCAAAGAAGGCGGTGATGCTTAAAGGTTCCTACCGATGGTGAAGGTTATGACTTTTGTTTAAATACCGGATTAGCTTTTCAATGGATGCACGAGATGTTGGTTAGGATGTGGCCTTACTTAGCGGTCCAAGACCGTAACTATGTGGAAAAACAAACGAGCTAGATGGTCAAAGTTAAAAAAAACAAGCTAGGTGGTCAAGCACCGGAGCTAGATGGTCAGGCAATAAAGCTAGGCGGTCAAACCCGTGATCTAAGTGTTTAAAACCGGAGCTAATTGGTCAAACACCGGAGCTATGTCCAAAGACCGGAGCTATGTGTCCAAACACAGGAGCTATGTGTCCAAAGAGCGGATCATGTGGTCCAACACCAGAGCTACGTCGTCAAACGCCAGAGCCATGTAGCAAAGCACCGTAGGTATGTGGTCAAATCTTACTTGTAAATATGGTGAATTTCGGCGGGCAAGGAATTACATTGATACAAATTTATTACTTTAAGGAATCCACGTCACAAACAACACTTGGTGTGTGCATGTTATGTCATTCACTAGATGTCATCACTATTTGATGTCATATTTCCAATGACACCGTGTCAAAAACAACACTTGGTGGGTGGATGTTATGTCATTCACTAGATGTCATTCACTAGATGTCATCACTATTTGATGTCATATTTCCAATGACACCGTGTCACAAACAACACTTGGTGGGTGGATGTTATGTCATTCACTAGATGTCATCACTATTTGATGTCATATTTCCAATGACATCATGGCCCCCACCCCCGTCTCAATATCTGGTCCCAGGCTATTTCAGACACACCAGGACACTGGTGCTCTTAACGAGTGCCACCTTAAATAAAGACCCTGCCAAACGAGACGGAAGTTCTTTGTTTTGTGTAGAAATGAGATTCATGTGTTGAGCTTGTGTTTTCCCCCCCCCCTCCTCCATTATCCGTGAGATGATTTTTTTTCCTCCGCCAGAATGGTCTCCCCTCCTCTTCAGACGATACCGTGCTTCCCTGGCCCATTCCTGGATCTACGTACCCTTCTTGGATACAGGCGGGGTGTCATGGCTGTAATCGTTGCACAGCACACAGTTGTCGACAAAGGTTGCGGTGGTTGCAAAGTTTTAGATGGTTGCAATTTTTGTGGATTTTCAATTAAATTTTAAAAAAAAAGAAAATTTATTACTATTTTTATTTTTGTAAGGAGTGTCTTTTGAGTGCGTTGGCGCTTCCTAAATAACGAATGTATTACTACTCTTTATTCAGTGTGTCGCAACTTTTGCTTTACCTGACCAAAAAATGTAATAAAATCAATGAATACAAATTTAAGGAATTTTGGACGCTCATTTTAAGAAAGTAAAATATTTATTGAACTTAAAATGGAGACATTTCTTAACTTAACTTTTCGGGTTAAGACATTGCTGGTTGCTGCAAGAAAATAAAATGTATAACCCGAAAGAGTAATGCCGGAAAGGACAAGAGCCGAAAGGACATAAATATGAACCGAATGGACAGGAACCGAAAGGACAGGAACCGAAAGGACAGGGACCGAAAGGACAGGAACCGAAAGGACAGGAGCCGAACGGACAGGAGCCGAAAGGACAGGAACTAAAAGGACAGGAGCCGAAAGCACAGGAACCGAAAGGACAGGAACCGAAAGGACAGGAGCCGAAAGCACAGAAAACCGAAGGGTAAAGAAAAGAGGCAGACCCGGTGTCACCCGCCCGTGGGCAGAGGGAGGGGCAGGTAGGGGGATAAATACGCATTCACAAACGTCATGTGACAGAGCAGTCGTTTGGGTTGTGTGACTGAGCCGACGGGATGAATAGAAACTATTTTCTAAAAAAGATGCTCTGGAATTAAAATAACTGTAAGGTACACATTTCTCACGTGCACACAAGAGAATTCGGGCCTCTCGATGACATGGGCAGCGCTGACCTAATTATAGAGGCCATTAAATGAATCTGTGACAGCCAGGGCTAAAATCAAAGTTCTGTACACCGTTCTCGCATCAGCCGAACAGCCCCCCCCCCATCCCTTCTTTTTCTATCCACCGCGGTGTAATCGTTAGCATTCTTTTTTTAAAAAAGTAGTGCCACCTCCGCCAATAGAAAACAAGTATTTGATATTAAGCCGCAATTATCTAACCAGTTAGAGCTGCCGCCCTCCACTGAACCGCGGAAAGAAAACAAGACATCTCCTGGTTTACAATGACCACTAGCCAAGAACGTTGGACAGTAGGCTACAGTTGCCACTTTTAAATTTTGAAATGTATTTGTTTATTTTTGACGGGCGGGCATTTTCCAAAAAACTGCATTTAGTTGTTAATGGGTGTTTTTTTTTCTCGACTATGAAGGCGGGAGAAATGTTGACCTGTGACCTGATCCGCTCTAATCTTAGCTACTTCACTGGCAAATAAGTTTACAAAATTTGTCTCCTAGTTCTAGGTTTGCCTAAATGTTTGTGAACAAAAAAAAACAACACAAATAACACGTGTACATCATTTCTTGGCAAACACTTAAATTTAAAAAGTTAAAAATAATAATCCCACAAGAATGTTCCTCACCCAAAACAAATCCCAGATCACGTGACCAGCACCGAGACAGATGAAGTTAGAGTCGGTAAAATATAGGTAATTACATTTTTAAAAATAAAATATAACGAACAGTCCCAGGCTTGCGGGCACCAGCCCACGTGTCTGGGGTCCTGGACATAAATCGACGGGTTTCTGTAAAGGTTAATTAGTGGGCTGGCTCTTTGGGAGAATTCGATCTCGCTATCTGGCATCGGGTTGGCTTCAGTTTAGAAGTGTGGGTGGGGAAGGGGTGAAGTGTGTGTGCGTGGCGGCGTGTGTGGGTTGGGCGTGTGTGGGTGGGACGGGATGTGCGAAGTGTGGGTGTGGCGTGTGGAGTGGGGCGTGTTTGTGTGGGACGGGGTGGGGCGTGTGTGTGGGGAAAGATGGGGCTTGTGTGGGTGGGGCGTGTGTGGGTGGGGCGTGTGTGGGTGGGGCGTGTGTGGGTGAGGCGTGTGTGGGTGAGGCGTGTCTGAGTGAGGCGTGTGTGGGTGGGGCGTGATGTGGGCGGGCGTGTGTGGGTAGGGCGTGTGTGGGTGGGGCGTGTGTGGGTAGGGCGTGTGTGGGTGGGGGAAGGGTGGGGCTACGAGCCACGGACATGTTTCACTGAGATCGATCCCTTCCCTCAACCCTTGATTGACCGGAGCACGGAAATTACCAATACAGGTAGATGCATAAACGTTTGTGGGAAAGCTTAAAATAGTTTCTTTATAACTGGGTTACCGGGCCTGGAGTCGCATTATGAAGTTATAAATAATACATAATTCTGAGTGTTTAATTTTAAAATAAAACAAAAAAACAAAAACACAACGAACAATCAGACAGGAAGCACTCACCATTTCAAGCTTAAAAAAAAAGTTTGAAAATATAGTTCAGAGCTAAACCAGATAGAGTATAGGCTACCTTGCCTTAGCCACATATATTGGGTTATCTCAATGCTAAAAGTAATTAAAACACAGGTGTGAAATAATTTTCCTTATGGCTGTCTTGTCCAGCTGTATGAAAACATTACAATGCCATTAATGAAACCATTACAATGCCATTAATGAAAACATTACAATGCCATTAATGAAAACCATTACAATGCCATTAATGAAACCATTACAATGCCATTAATGAAAACATTACAATGCCATTAATGAAACCATTACAATGCCATTAATGAAACCATTACAATGCCATTAATGAAACCATTACAATGCCATTAATGAAACCATTACAATGCCATTAATGAAACCATTACAATGCCATTAATGAAAACCATTACAATGCCATTAATGAAACCATTACAATGCCATTAATGAAAACCATTACAATGCCATTAATGAAACCATTACAATGCCATTAATGAAACCATTACAATGCCATTAATGAAACCATTACAATGCCATTAATGAAACCATTACAATGCCATTAATGAAACCATTACAAGGCCATTAATGAAACCATTACAATGCCATTAATGAAACCATTACAAGGCCATTAATGAAACCATTACAATGCCATTAATGAAACCATTACACTGCCATTAATGAAACCATTACAATGCCATTAATGAAACCACCAGTTGTCTGACGACCAATGTGCTAAGACATGTACCCCTGCTACAATTAACCACAGCTAAAACTAGGAGGCGCTGCTTCCCTTGCCCCAACAGACCTCGAAGGTCTGAACACGGAGATTTACTTGCTTAAAACACCATCAGTTAAATCATTTAAACATTGAAACACTAAAGCAGGGGTCGGGAAACTTTTCGTCTAAGAGAGCCATAAACACCGCATATTTTGAAAAGTAATTGTGTGAGATCCATCCATACATTATGTTTAAAACTACAATTTCAAGTAAATGTCTGCACGTTGTGCAAGGGGTCGTCCGTAAATGACGTCACGTGATTTTGGCCAATGCCCCCCCTCTCGTCACAAAAACTTAGAACCCCCCTCCAATATGACGTCACAAAGCTCTGCCCCTCCCCTCCATAAAAGACGTATTTTTTCTTTCAAAATTAGCATGTTTCAAATTACTTTTTTCTCATGTAAGTATGTATTTAGTGTAAGCCTGCACCTTTAATATCGTAACACGCGTGAAGCCATTTAAAACGTCATTAAATGAATTGTAAGATATCACATATTTAATTAGAACTTTAATTTAAAACTAGCGTATCACCCGTCAAAAATGACGGAAGTTTTCAAAATAAATAAACATCAGATTAAAAAAGAACGCAATACTGTACTTTCATTTATTTTAGTTATTTTTCATTTGATTCATTTACTATCATATTGAACAATTTTATGCGGAACGTTCGAAAAGAGTTATATTTGGTGCAGTAATTTTTGATGCGTACTATTGAACAAATCAGCATTAAATCCAAGAAGCATTACATCCATTGCGGGAATTATGTATGTTGATTACGCGTTTTGATGTGACGTCACAGTTCTTAAACAATCCCCTCGCCACAAATGTGCGCAGACGCGGCCCCTATTTTCAACACTAAAATTACAATAATTATGTCTCTGAATTCTTTTTAATAACTTTGTTATGTCGTTTGCTAATCAATAATGAGTATTTCTTACCATTAATGCGACTTATGGTGCTGCATGGATTTGATGATGGATTTGTAGTCAGGATGATACGCGGTGAGGTTGAGGTTAAGTTTCATGCAGGCGTGGAGACGGGATTAAAAAAAAATTATATGAAATTATTGTGCATATCAAACATCTACCATTTAAAAGCCTGATTGCAGTCTCACCCCCATTACTTTTTTACATCTACCATTAAGACTTCTATTACAAAAACAGCTACTCTAGACTCAAGTACATACGACAAGAATTAATTGTTTTACAATGGCGTAGTATGTGTTAAACGCGGTCACCAGAAAGATTAAATTACAATTGTGGGAACACATCCGAGTTAAAACATAGTTACTACTGAAGCAATCGACTTTTCGACATGACACATTTACATTGCATCGTCGACACTAACCCTAACCCCACACCCCCCCCCTCCACGCACACGCTTTCCCATCTTTATCCAATTACCATCCTAAGAACCAAGCGCTTTCAAAGTTCGCATCACTCAGACATCACTACACAACCCACAACGCTTGGTTTAATAATTTAATAAATAAAAATAATCTGAAATATATATACAGAAACGACGTCACGTGTCACAGATGTGACCTCGTTCAAAACTAGTTCAGAGAAAAGTGTTTGGTCGACCAGCTCAGTAATGGTCGTGTAGTGATGAGCGCTGTGGCTCCACGGCCAATGGTCGTGTAGTGATGAGCGCCGTGGCTCCACGGCCTATGTCCAACCGCTCTGATGTCATGGTTTTGACATGTTAAACCTGCACTTTGGGTGTGACAGGTTAAACCAACACTTCAGATATGATAAGTTAAACCTACATCTTAGATTTGACAATGTCAAACTACTCTAATAATTGATTAAATCGACCTGGTCATTCCTAAAATATGGCGCAAGAATTAAACGTTGGCTATCTGGGTCTAACAGGGTGACATGTCCTTTTTTTTTAAATCTTGGGACATGAGTTCACTATAGTGATGATGGTACACGACTTCACTATAGTGATGATGGTACACGACTTCACTATAGTGATGATGGTACACGACTTCACTATAGTGATGATGGTACACGACTTCACTATAGTGATGATGGTACACGACTTCACTATAGTGATGATGGTACACGACTTCACTATAGTGATGATGGTACACAACTTCACTATAGTGATGATGGTACACGACTTCACTATAGTGATGATGGTACACGACTTCACTATAGTGATGATGGTACACGATTTCACTATAGTGATGATGGTACACGACTTCACTATAGTGATGATGGTACACGATTTCACTATAGTGATGATGGTACACGACTTCACTATAGTGATGATGGTACACGACTTCACTATAGTGATGATGGTACACGACTTCACTATAGTGATGATGGTACACGACTTCACTATAGTGATGATGGTACACAATTTCACTATAGTGATGATGGTACACGACTTCACTATAGTGATGATGGTACACGACTTCACTATAGTGATGATGGTACACGACTTCACTATAGTGATGATGGTACACGACTTCACTATAGTGATGATGGTACACGACTTCACTATAGTGATGATGGTACACGACTTCACTATAGTGATGATGGTACACGACTTCACTATAGTGATGATGGTACACGACTTCAAGATAGTGTTTATGGTACACGACTTCATTATAGTGATGATGGTACACGACTTCATTATAGTGATGATGGTACACGACTTCACTATAGTGATGATGGTACACAATTTCACTGTAGTGATGTGCGGAGGTTTAATATTTAAAAAGAAAATGAATTTCAAAAGACCAGGAATGAGGTTAGAGTACTCTACGTATTGGTATTTTGGACGATGAACTTCACAAGTAAAAATAAGGTTAATCCTCTTCTAATGAGTAGCACCGAATGTTCAAAGTGTGAACCCAAGGATGGATTCCCTATCGACCAATTTTATTACCCCTTTCCGAACTGGCTAATCCCATTAGTTTACCCCGGCTCATCCCCCTTTCGTCATCATTAATTCCATCCAATACAGGCATCAATTACAACGGGGAGGCACTCGCTGGTGCATCCAACAGTTATCTTCCCATCGAGTCACGAGTTATCCACCCACAGTGACACGAGGGGGCCCCGCCAAGTCCTTTAACTCCTCCAGACGTGACGTTTTGGTGCGCTCAACTTGTCAATAATAGGCAGTCGGTCAGACGGCCGCCAATGATAAAAATAACTTTATTTTATTTGATTTTTCAGCGGACTTTCACTGGCATGGTATTTTCACATGAGCGATTTCGTTAAACCTTTGGAATAGCAAGTGGTCTTGAAGATACCGGGGCTTTAGATATTGTTCCGCTCGAAAGCCTGCAAGGATATAACGGAATGCGACTTCTGTTTTAACATCACAATGAAGACGCGGTGGTCGAGTGGCAGCGCGCTCGACTGGCGTACCGATGGTTACGGGTTCGAATCTATGTGAAGGCAAGGATTTGTTCCCGGGGCCTAGGGCGTCCCTGAGTCACCCCGCTCCGAATGGGTACCTAACACTATTAAGGCGGCTGGGTAATGCGTGGAACCCACAAAGCCGTGGCCTGTGAACGCTGCATGACTTGCCAACAGATCATCTGTCATGGTCTGTGGACGCAATTACCTACTGCGTCTGTATAGATAAGAAGATAAGAGAAGAAACCGGAACAATACAAAACCGCCGAGATCTATTCACGATAGATGACTCTTTGAGAAAGACGCCTATTTTAGCATTATTCAACATAGAGAATATTCAACAAATGCAACGTTCATGTGTAGAAAAAATACAGTAAAAGGCACCGGAATTCTTCACAACAAATCACCAAAAGGCCCCTAAAATGCACAAAACAATTCCTATAATGACTTAAAAGCAACAAAACCAACGCACCACTTTATATCTGAACACCGCATGCCATGTCTAAAACACGATCAAACTTTATATAAGTACTCTCGTCCGTGTGGCAGCATTGCTACAAACAACTTTATCACATGCGCAGCGAACGAATGCATCACACTTCTCAACTATCCGGACGTACACAGCTGTAAACCGGTCAATCCTAGAGCCTGATGCTGACCCCACACACAGCTGTAAACCGGTCAATCCTTGAGCCCGATGCTGACTCCACACAACACTGGGCACGCGGCTCACGTGGAGGCAGCTCTGTTATCTGCCAATAACTCTTACAACTGACAAACGTTATCGGTAGCATTGCCATGCACAAACTTTATAAAAAATAATTAAAAAATACCGCCACACAAATCCACCGAAATGGTAAACAAACATGGCCAAATTGAAATCATTCAGCCGATTGGACCATACAGCATGTCAGTGTCAGCACTTAGGGTTTTAAAGGGAAGTCATATTTCAATTCAAGACTTGATGCCAAACTTCAGCCGTACAGACGAGACTGCTCAAACTCATTGGCTTTTTCAAGGGGCATGACTAAAAGGGGCACAGTGTTTCTGGGGGCATGATGAGTACTATAAAACTTACTGTGCTTCTGGGAGCATGGGTACTATAAAACTTATTGTGCTTCTGGGGGCATGAGTACTATAAAACTTACTGTGCTTCTGGGGGCATGAGTACTATAAAACTTACTGTGCTTCTGGGGGCGTGGGTACTATAAAACTTACTGTGCTTCTGGGGGCATGGGTACTATAAAACTTTTTGTGCTTCTGGGGGCATGAGTACTATAAAACTTTTTGTGCTTCTGGGGGCATGGGTACTATAAAACTTACTGTGCTTCTGGGGGCATGGGTACTATAAAACTTAGTGTGCTTCTGGGGGCATGAGTACTATAAAACTTACTGTGCTTCTGGGGGCATGAGTACTATAAAACTTAGTGTGCTTCTGGGGGCATGAGTACTATAAAACTTATGTGCTTCTGGGGGCATGAGTACTATAAAACTTTTCTGTGCTTCTGGGGGCATGAGTAATATAAAACTTATTTGTGCTTCTGGGGGCATGGTACTATAAAACTTAGTGTCTTTCTGGGGGCATGGGGTACTATAAAACTTAGTGTCTTTCTGGGGGCATGGGTACTATAAAACTTAGTGTCTTTCTGGGGGCATGGGTACTATAAAACTTAGTGTCTTTCTGGGGGCATGAGTACTATAAAACTTAGTATGTTTCTGGGGGCATGAGTACTATAAAACTTAGTATGTTTCTGGGGGCATGAGTACTATAAAACTAGGTATGCTTCTGGGGGCACGAGTAATATAAAACTTAGCGTGTTTCTGGGGTATGACTGAAAAAGACGTAGCGTGATTTTGTGGTACGACTGTATAACAGTAATAAGACTTAACGTGTTTCGGGTAAAGTTTCTGCCCTACAATGTGAATATATAATTTTTAAAAACTCTTAATTTCAAAGATATATATCACATAACAGTGGTACGTGATAGCTCATAAAAAATGTAATGGTTTTGCAAAGAAATAATAATTTTAAAAATGAAATAAAAACCATTGTTTCTTTTTGTTTTGTTTTTTTAATAACCCGTGTTTACATTTGGTTAATATGATTGAAGAAGCAAAAGCAGTAGTTTTTTATTTCTCAGAAAAATGTGACGTTGTTTTGAGTGGTAATATACACAAGTACATGTTTAAAGGGAGGTCAAGAAGGTTCTGGGTGTTGAATGGTCAGTGCACAGATGAGGAACAAATGAGTTCAGACTAATTAATTTGCTCCAATAAGACAACACGCAGATGTGTTTCCAATCATTGAACTGCTAGCCGGTGCCAATCCATAAAGTCCAGGATCTAATTCCCGTTTGAGCTGTCTGCGATAAATTGGTGTCCATCGCCCAGTCCTTCTTTCTAAAAGTCCTGTTTCGAATCCCTCGACTCACCACAAGTTGGACAGACTGCCCAGTGTTTTAGGCTCAAACATCTTGCGCCAGGCTCACGCTTTTACCAAAACAGCAGAGGAGCCACCAAAATGACCATCTCGGTGAATTACGGTTTGAGCCACCCAAACGGCAGCCCTGAAAAGGTCAAGCATGCGAAAGGACAGGGGGTAACAAAGTTTGTTCCGGCCTGTAATAGTCAGAGTGGCTAGAAGCCTGGCCAAGCCCCAGTACTCAGCCGATACTAAAAATGGTCAGGTGAAGGACACTTAAGGCAAACCGCGGACGTCGGGTGGAGATGTTGCGTGTGGGAGGGGCACATCACGCGGTTCTCAATTACTTCAAATATCAGGGCCCTTCGCAGGCTCTCAGCGCAAGACGCGGTTCTCAATTACTTCAAATATCAGGGCCCTTCGCATGCTCTCAGCGCAACACGCGGTTCTCAATTACTTCAAATACCAGGGCCCTTCGCAGGCTCTCAGCGCAACACGCGGTTCTCAATTACTTCAAATATCAGGGCCCTTCGCAGGCTCTCCCCCTGTTACAACGCTGTCTATATTGACACACCAATTTGAAGTCGTATCGTTTTTTCTATAACCTCCAGCATCAATTTTTTTTACAAGTCGGATTTAAGATATTTTTTAAAAAAAATTCTTTAGATGTACGAAAAAATACAAATGGCTAAAAGAGACATAGAGAATGTGAATGTGCACGTGCATATTTGCATATACTATTTTTAATACGCGATCATAATACATAGAGTTGACACATTTGCGTGTATTGGAGCTTGTACTCTCTCAGAATTGCTCATATCAATAAAGGGATCAGTGTCATAGCTGTAGGCTGTGTTCCCTATAAGCTGCACGGCCGCGCTGATGTCTGATCAACGCCGCGCAGCAGTTTAGCATTACCATGCAGCAAATTTCGATAAGGATAATACACTATTTGTGTCTGCGGGGTGTAAAATTGTGCACACAAAAAATTAATGACGTGCAACTTTGCACACGAATTCGTTACTTTCCACAAGGACCTACGAACATTAGAAGACATATTGATTATAAGCACCACATTTCTGTGTATATCGGTTCTCAGCTATTAGGTCGGTATTGTACATCCACAGAGTCATATGTCGGTACATTTTCAATCTAAGAAAACATTTCGCACAAGACGTCAGAATGTCTGTTTTGTAGGTTTTTATGTGAACAATTTCACTGACCTTATATATATATATAAATTATTATTTAAAAAAAAACATATATCCGTATCCATCTCTTACTTTTACAACAATAATTCCACTATCCCCGCCCCTCCCCCCACCTTAAGATAAACTTTCTGTTGTTGTATTCACACTCCCCCACATGCGTCTTCGGCCAACACATGGCTGCAATGGCTGAATTTTTTATTATAGTTTTTTTTGTTTTTTAGTTGATTGATAAAATATTTTAGTTAAATAATCTCAACAAGATACGACCCGCGGCGTAGCATACGCCGCAGACTTGCTCATCATAGATAGTGCAAAGAATGGAGAAAAAAAAGGGGGGGGGTGTTAGAGAACGGAGGCAAACAGCAGCACGAAGTAATGGGGAAGATAAGCGAGTAAACGTGGAGACATGTGCACAGCGGTTGTTGTTACCTGCCCCCCACCCTTTACTACCATCACTTGCCAACCATAAAGTGTGATTTTCCGAAGCTAGCGATATTTAATCAGGTTCGCAAAAAAAATGGGGAGAAGATCGGGCAGAAAAAAACATTGAATTTTAAAAAAAATTGTTCACTCTGGGGCTTGAACCCAGGATTTTCCGCGTGCAAGTCGGACGTGATAACCACTACCTTTCGACTCATATATTATTCTGTGAAGGAACAATGCAAGTGAACGCAAGAAGCATTGATGCCAACACCCCCCCCACCCATTTTTAAAATTTTTCATCCTCCTATGCTTGCCCACTGTGATCTTTCGACCCCAGCGAGGGTCATTCGTCATTCTCATTTGCACATGCCCGTTTAAGTGAAATATATATATATATATTATTTAAATATCTGAAACCCGAAACCTTAATGTCCCGGTTCGTGAACGCAGTAGCTTCCTGTATCGATACAAACGAAGGCTATATTTAAATCCCTTATATTAACTTCAAAATCTTGTCGTTCGTCGTCGGGCAGGCGGAAAGATGAAAGTAAAAAATGACACACTTCCCGTGATGCTATCGAGCTGAAATTTTGCAAATAGACTCGTCACCTAACAATGCATCCTATCAAAGTTTCAGATCGATCGAATGTACCGTAATCTATATAAAACTATATGCAGCGGTAGCTATTGTTTACATTTTACGGGTCACTTGAGTTTGCGCCAGACATCGATGACCACATCTCGTGTTTAACACCAGGCGGAGTTCACTCAGTTTCAGGCTGTAAATGTTTGTCGCGTTTGAACATAATCAATACTTTTAGTTATGTCTCATGTATAAGGGATTTATAGTCATAAACTTTGTTTTTACGGGATTGTTTTTTATTTTCTTTTGCTTTTCACGAAACTCTCTTATTTCTTGACACAATTCATTCATATTTATTAAATAAAACAGTATTCATTTTTTTTCACTTTACCCGCCAGACCCCCAGAAATGTCAACTTTCCCCAGACTGCATATTGAAGCACTAGACGAAGTTAAACCATTCACTGACACTGAAACTGTATCTGGACGGAAACCATGTCGATCGGTGAGCAAGTTAATAGTGGTCAAGTGTTAGCTAAATCTACTCAAAAACGCCAAAATTTTAACCTTACCAAAATCCAACCACACGGTTACTCCAACCACATGGTTACTCCAACCACACAGTTACTCCAACCACACGGTTACTCCAAACCACACGGTTACTCCAACCACACGGTTACTTCAACCACACCCAACTCAGTCTTATCCAACCTGAATTCAAACCAGACCTGAACTTCACTCCCACATTCCCACGCCTCGTGACATCACACAAATCATTAACATCCGTTTAAAATTTGGATTTCTACTCACAAGTCTCATTAGTCTGTGCCAATTTAAACCAAACATCATGCAGTTACCATAGCAACGACGATCCATTATTTAAACTTTACAAACAAAAGGGGGAGCGACTCCTATGCCAATATTTAAGTAGCTTTTGACATTTACAGGATCAGAGGATTGTTACAAGATAGAAACGGACATGCATGTAACGTCAACGGTTCTCAGGCCATTATATAATCTATAAAACCAGAAGGTTTTCGTCGATTTTATGGTCAACGGTCATCATGTTTGATACATAACTTATTTATAACACTGAGATGTATTGTAACATTCTACGACACACCTACAATAATAATATATGACACTTACATTCTAGGACTATATGACACACTTTACAAGCAACACATGTTCTAGATGATAAATAGAAAAGGAGAGTTGTAAAAATGTGTGATTTCAACACCAGACCTACGCTGCTATTTGTGCCAAAAACGTTTGACGAAATGTTTATATCTATTATTATTATCTTTTAAAATGCAAACGCGTGAACCATTGAATAGCTTTAAGATATGACGGGGAGTCGGTTGAAAATCTCTTGTCTATATAATCAATAGACCTTTGGAAATAACATCTGTGCTAAACATTATAATGACAACAGAGAGATATATTTGAACGTGAGTCATGCCCTTTTCCTAATATATTATAAATTCCACTGCGTTAAGACCTTTCTTAACGCAATTCGAACCCAAATGTCTTATAATATAAATCTAGTAGTAAGACCCAATATCTTATTTAAACATCTATGATCAGACCCAACGTCTCATCCACATATCTAGCTATCAGGTAAAATACATCGTCTTATCTATCAAACACATCCAGATATATATATTTGCTTCGTATGTAGATATCCAGCAATCACAGACATGCAGAAAGCCTTGCCCACCGAGTGGGCAATCACAGAGCCCCGTCCCCCACCCCCCACCCCTAGAGAAATTATTGCCAATCCCGCCCACAGAAATCAACTTTTCCGCTTCATAATTTCTCTGAAGTTGGCTATCAAGCATCCTATGCACTTCTATAATCCTGGCTTACGTATCAAACAGCGATTGGACGGACAGCATTGTAATCCCATCTTGGCATGGCCAACATACAGCCAAACGATGAATCCAACATGCAACCAAGGAAATATCCCACACGAAATCAATCACACATGCAACAAACATCAAATGACATATCCAACATGCATCCACTGACATTTCCATAATGCAATCACTGACATATCCTTAATGCAATCACTGACATATCCAACATGCACCCAATCACATATCCAACATGAACCCAGTGACATGCCCATCATGCATCCAATGACATATCCAACATGCATCCAATGACAGATCCAACATGCTCCCAATGACATATCCAATATACTTTAAAACGAAAAATCAAATATAAAATCAAATGGATAAATGTAGGAAGCAGCAATCTTCTGTAAAGTAGGATCATATTATGTAATTGATAAGATAAATGCCAAGTCCAACACACATCACACAACCAATGCCATATATCCAACATACAACAAATGACATCCGACATCAACCCAAATCCATATCTTGTATACCCCTATGACATAACAATCATACACCCAACTACATTTCAAGCATTCTTGTGGACAATATTAAACACATAGGCCTGCACACATTTTTTTACACACACGCTCACCTCTGAACTTCATATGTACAGTGTGTACACACACGCTCACCTCTGAACTTCATATGTACAGCTTGTACACACGTTTACCCCTGAAACTCATAAGTGTACACAATTTGTACACACATGCTTACCTCTGAACCTCATATGCTCACAGTGTGTACACACACGCTCACCTCTGAACCTCATATGCTCACAGTGTGTACACACACGCTCACCTCTGAACCTCATATGCTCACAGTGTGTACACACACGCTCACCTCTGAACCTCATATGCTCACAGTGTGTACACACATGTTTACCCCTGAAACCCATAACCTCACACACAAAGTTCATCAGGTGAAAACGCTGAAAAAATAATGATCCAAAAACCACGTGTTGGAAATCGGAAGCAGATCATTGAGGGCATACGATTGGGAGCAGGTGATTGGGAGCATGTGTTTAGGAGCAGGTGACTGTGAGCAGGTGATTGGGAGCATACGATGAGCAGCAGATGATTGGGGGCATATGATTGTGATCACCACATGGGAGGATATGAGTGCGGGAGATCATGCTTGTGATAGCACATAGTTTCCAAGAAAAAAACAACTTCAGAAGTATATGGAAAGTAATCCACGTATGTTTCCTAAACACTCCAAGCACGTGGTCACATAATGTTTCCTAAACACCACAGCACTTTAAACGCACGGCACAATAATGTTTCCGAAGAATTTAACCAAAGACGACATCAACGTGTGTATAGATCAAACTTCTCTGGGCGTACATCCTTTAGTTGTGTCAATGGTGACCACCGCAGCCTGTGCCTCGTGTTTGTGGCGTAGACATCCGGCACGAGGAAGAGGCGATAACAAGGCTGACGTGAGGCGCCCCGTCTCTCTCTCTCTCCCTCTCTTAACTAGTGGCACTGCCCGCCCATATAAGGGAGACGGGGGAGC
Organism: Ampullaceana balthica; assembly: GCA_944989445.1. Taxonomy (NCBI): domain Eukaryota; kingdom Metazoa; phylum Mollusca; class Gastropoda; family Lymnaeidae; genus Ampullaceana; species Ampullaceana balthica. The sequence continues at coordinate 137,846 of CALYLW010000402.1, forward strand.
AGTCAATAAAACACAACGGACTTGTGTCAGGCTGAGGGACAAAATCTCTATTCCAGGAAGGGAGGGGGAGGGGGATTTTTGCGTGCGCGGGTCTCCGCTATCTCTTCGTTAACCTGTGCTTTCTCTGACATAAATCCTTACGTGTGGGGGATTGTCACCTGCATCACCTTAAATCTCTGATCAGTGGCGTGGCCAGGGGCCGGAGGGTAGGGTGGCACCCCCAGACGGGGCTTTGCGGCAGAGAAAATAAGGAACGAGAGAACTGGTAAAAATTGTTTTTTCTCTAAAACGGTCAATAAAAACGATGAAATGAAATTTACTTGAAATCGAGGACTGTGCCCTGACAATAAACCAGTGACGTACAAGGTTGTCATGACCTACAGCTTGGCAAATATTTTATTTTCGTTTCAACATCAAAGCTAAAATGGAGGTACTAAAACAAAAAAATTCTATTAAAAATTCACAAAGCGCAATATCCTTGAGTTAACTCGTTTAAGCTGCTTTATATTGGAATCACGTAAACACAAACATTTTTATGTGTGCATCGAATAACAAACATCTCGCCACTGTGTATCTCCCCAACTCCACACACTGTGTATCTCCCCAACTCCACACACTGTGTATCTCCCCAACTCCACACACTGTGTATCTCCCCAACTCCACACACTGTGTATCTCCCCAACTCCACACACTGTGTATCTCCCCAACTCCACACTCTATGTATCTCCCCAACTCCACACACTGTGTATCTCCCCAACTCCACACACTGTGTATCTCCCCAACTCCACACACTGTATCTCCCCAACTCCACACACTGTGTATCTCCCCAACTCCACACACTGTGTATCTCCCCAACTCCACACACTGTGTATCTCCCCAACTCCACACACTGTGTATCTCCCCAACTCCACACACTGTGTATCTCCCCAACTCCACACACTGTGTATCTCCCCAACTCCACACACTGTGTATCTCCCCAACTCCACACACTGTGTATCTCCCCAACTCCACACACTGTGTATCTCCCCAACTACCTAACAGCACCTGATCACGTTCAAGTTAATTAATAATATGAATAAGATCAGAAGATTCAAGTAACTATTTCTGGGCGCATTCCACTTTCAAATAACAGCTGTGCCAAGTTTAGTTACAAATTCCAAAGTGTATAAAATAAAATTTATAAATATGACTCAATTTGTCAGCTATCGGGGTATGTGTTCAAGTATTAGCATATATGCCAGGGAACGAGCTTCTGTTGCAGCACTTCAAAATATATCACGATATTAGATTAAGTATAGGCCCATGAGTTCATTATCCGAAAATGCTAGAGAATAGAGCTGCGCGTCCATGTTCTGAGTAGACGAAGCGTAGTGGAGAGCATCGATTTTCCGAACTAACTGAAGATATTTCGAATTTAAAAGAATTCCTGACACCTAAACCCTCACACGTACGGTCCTCCAAGGAAGTTAGTAAATACTTTTAAAATAATTAAATATATATTATATATTTACGCTCATTTGTCACTGCCGCCTAACTCTGAGGGACATCACTCTCCTTTTTTTAAATTTTGCGTTGTAAGCAGTGCTGATTGACGCAAATAGTTATTTTTTGGTGCAGTAATTTGGTGCGCAGCTTTCTAAAATTAGTTTTAAAAATCGTGTGGTGATTAGCACAGTAAAAATTATTATATAAATACTTTGTTTAATTTTCAGGAATATTTCGTATTTATCATACAAGGATAAGTTACTTGGGATTTTATACAAATTAAAAAAAATGGGCGCCGTAGGCGCCCTACAACCTCAATTTAAAATTACTTCGTGTACATTTAAGGTAGTTTAATATTACGTATCTATCATACAAGGACAAGTTTGTTGGGCTTTTGAAAAAAGTGGGCGCCCTAAATAAAAGTGGGCGCCACAGCACAACCTATATTATATGCATACTTTGTGTACATTTCAGGAATATTTCGTATTTATCATACAAGGATAAGTTACTTAGGCTTTTGACATAAAAAATAAAATTAAAAAAAAACTATTATAAAATACTTTGTGTACATTTAAGAAATTTTAATATTATGTATTTATCATACAAGGACAAGTTAGTTGGGCTTTTGAAAAAGGTGGGCGCCTTAGGCGCCCTTTAAAAAGGGGCGCCGCAGGCGCCACGGCGCCGCAGCACAAACTAGTACTTAATATTACAATGTTGCTTTTCTGGTAGGGTGTTATTTCCACTGGGGGACAGCTGACAGAGCAGAAAATGACGCATGTGAGAACCCTTGAGTTTCCCAATACCTTAGGACAACAGGCCGATGATCCGACGCTCTTGAAGTGGTACCCGACTAATGGGCTGTGAACTTTCTCAGCCGTCCGTCCCCCCATGGGAGCACCCGTACGACGCCGATGGTGAGGCGTCTAGTGGAGCCGTTTTGGCGCCTGCTCCAACACGTCAATGACCTTCACACCGTAAACGACCGAGTCGTCTCCCCTGGCAGAACTAACAAAATGGATCAATGGGAGGAGATGGGTTAACACAGAACAGATAGTGTAAGAGATGGGTTAACACAGAACATATTGATATCTGTTACAGTAAGTTGATCCTATTTATGAACCACATTTAAAACAAATTGTATATGTTAATTTCTTGTATGGCTGGTTTGTAAAAATTTCCATGATAAATTTACAGTGCTTATAATAATAACTTTCAACAGCTTAGTCTCTCTACTTCTACTTTCTATACTTTCACTCTCTACTACCACTCACGAACTATAAAGATGTCACTCTCTACTACCACTCACGAACTATAAAGATGTCACTCTCTACTACCACTCACGAACTATAAAGATGTCACTCTCTACTACCACTCACCAACTATAAAGATGTCACTCTCTACTACCACTCACGAACTATAAAGATGTCACTCTCTACTACCACTCACCAACTATAAAGATGTCACTCTCTACTACCACTCACCAACTATAAAGATGTCACTCTCTACTACCACTCACCAACTATAAAGATGTCACTCTCTACTACCACTCACGAACTATAAAGATGTCACTCTCTACTACCACTCACGAACTATAAAGATGTCACTCTCTACTACCACTCACCAACTATAAAGATGTCACTCTCTACTACCACTCACCAACTATAAAGATGTCACTCTCTACTACCACTCACGAACTATAAAGATGTCACTCTCTACTACCACTCACGAACTATAAAGATGTCACTCTCTACTACCACTCACCAACTATAAAGATGTCACTCTCTACTACCACTCACCAACTATAAAGATGTCACTCTCTACTACCACTCACGAACTATAAAGATGTCACTCTCTACTACCACTCACCAACTATAAAGATGTCACTCTCTACTACCACTCACCAACTATAAAGATGTCACTCTCTACTACCACTCACGAACTATAAAGATGTCACTCTCTACTACCACTCACGAACTATAAAGATGTCACTCTCTACTACCACTCACCAACTATAAAGATGTCACTCTCTACTACCACTCACGAACTATAAAGATGTCACTCTCTACTACCACTCACAAACTATAAAGATGTCACTCTCTACTACCACTCACGAACTATAAAGATGTCACTCTCTACTACCACTCACCAACTATAAAGATGTCACTCTCTACTACCACTCACCAACTATAAAGATGTCACTCTCTACTACCACTCACGAACTATAAAGATGTCACTCTCTACTACCACTCACGAACTATAAAGATGTCACTCTCTACTACCACTCACCAACTATAAAGATGTCACTCTCTACTACCACTCACCAACTATAAAGATGTCACTCTCTACTACCACTCACGAACTATAAAGATGTCACTCTCTACTACCACTCACCAACTATAAAGATGTCACTCTCTACTACCACTCACCAACTATAAAGATGTCACTCTCTACTACCACTCACGAACTATAAAGATGTCACTCTCTACTACCACTCACGAACTATAAAGATGTCACTCTCTACTACCACTCACCAACTATAAAGATGTCACTCTCTACTACCACTCACCAACTATAAAGATGTCACTCTCTACTACCACTCACGAACTATAAAGATGTCACTCTCTACTACCACTCACCAACTATAAAGATGTCACTCTCTACTACCACTCACGAACTATAAAGATGTCACTCTCTACTACCACTCACCAACTATAAAGATGTCACTCTCTACTACCACTCACGAACTATAAAGATGTCACTCTCTACTACCACTCACGAACTATAAAGATGTCACTCTCTACTACCACTCACCAACTATAAGGATGTCACTCTCTACTACTCACGAACTATAAAGATGTCACTCTCTACTACCACTCACGAACTATAAAGATGTCACTCTCTACTACCACTCACGAACTATAAAGATGTCACTCTCTACTACTCACGAACTATAAAGATGTCACTCTCTACTACCACTCACGAACTATAAAGATGTCACTCTCTACTACCACTCACGAACTATAAAGATGTCACTCTCTACTACCACTCACGAACTATAAAGATGTCACTCTCTACTACCACTCACCAACTATAAAGATGTCACTCTCTACTACTCACGAACTATAAAGATGTCACTCTCTACTACCACTCACCAACTATAAAGATGTCACTCTCTACTACCACTCACCAACTATAAAGATGTCACTCTCTACTACCACTCACGAACTATAAAGATGTCACTCTCTACTACCACTCACCAACTATAAAGATGTCACTCTCTACTACCACTCACGAACTATAAAGATGTCACTCTCTACTACCACTCACGAACTATAAAGATGTCACTCTCTACTACCACTCACGAACTATAAAGATGTCACTCTCTACTACCACTCACCAACTATAAAGATGTCACTCTCTACTACTCACGAACTATAAAGATGTCACTCTCTACTACCACTCACGAACTATAAAGATGTCACTCTCTACTACCACTCACGAACTATAAAGATGTCACTCTCTACTACCACTCACGAACTATAAAGATGTCACTCTCTACTACCACTCACCAACTATAAAGATGTCACTCTCTACTACCACTCACGAACTATAAAGATGTCACTCTCTACTACCACTCACCAACTATAAAGATGTCACTCTCTACTACCACTCACGAACTATAAAGATGTCACTCTCTACTACCACTCACGAACTATAAAGATGTCACTCTCTACTACCACTCACCAACTATAAAGATGTCACTCTCTACTACCACTCACGAACTATAAAGATGTCACTCTCTACTACCACTCACGAACTATAAAGATGTCACTCTCTACTACCACTCACCAACTATAAAGATGTCACTCTCTACTACCACTCACGAACTATAAAGATGTCACTCTCTACTACCACTCACGAACTATAAAGATGTCACTCTCTACTACCACTCACCAACTATAAAGATGTCACTCTCTACTACTCACGAACTATAAAGATGTCACTCTCTACTACCACTCACCAACTATAAAGATGTCACTCTCTACTACCACTCACCAACTATAAAGATGTCACTCTCTACTACCACTCACGAACTATAAAGATGTCACTCTCTACTACCACTCACCAACTATAAAGATGTCACTCTCTACTACCACTCACGAACTATAAAGATGTCACTCTCTACTACCACTCACGAACTATAAAGATGTCACTCTCTACTACCACTCACCAACTATAAAGATGTCACTCTCTACTACCACTCACGAACTATAAAGATGTCACTCTCTACTACCACTCACCAACTATAAAGATGTCACTCTCTACTACCACTCACCAACTATAAAGATGTCACTCTCTACTACCACTCACCAACTATAAAGATGTCACTCTCTACTACCACTCACGAACTATAAAGATGTCACTCTCTACTACCACTCACGAACTATAAAGATGTCACTCTCTACTACCACTCACCAACTATAAAGATGTCACTCTCTACTACCACTCACCAACTATAAAGATGTCACTCTCTACTACCACTCACCAACTATAAAGATGTCACTCTCTACTACCACTCACGAACTATAAAGATGTCACTCTCTACTACCACTCACGAACTATAAAGATGTCACTCTCTACTACCACTCACCAACTATAAAGATGTCACTCTCTACTACCACTCACCAACTATAAAGATGTCACTCTCTACTACCACTCACCAACTATAAAGATGTCACTCTCTACTACCACTCACGAACTATAAAGATGTCACTCTCTACTACCACTCACGAACTATAAAGATGTCACTCTCTACTACCACTCACCAACTATAAAGATGTCACTCTCTACTACTCACGAACTATAAAGATGTCACTCTCTACTACCACTCACCAACTATAAAGATGTCACTCTCTACTACCACTCACCAACTATAAAGATGTAATTAAGTATTCCGCTCAGACGCAACACGACTTCTCGCTATGGGGCTCGTCATTTCTAAAACCGGAGAACGTCATAGCTCAATGACTAATGTTCTATTTTTAGATTACATTTTAGCGGAACAATGTTTTGAAGCATAAATACAGTGGAATCACTATGTTCTCAAAATTGTTAGCATAGTAAAATTACGAAACTGTTTTTCCTTGTTCAAGTCCAATAAGCTGTCTTACATTAACGTAGAATTAACAAATAGTGGATAAGATACAACCTTGTCAATATACCTACATTTACATATTGACTCGCATCTTTTAGTACATCTTCATGAAATTCGTCCCCCAAAAAGACCCGCATATTTCTATTAATAGCTTTCCGCCATATTATGACAAGGCCGATTGCTTTTATTCTTTTTTTTAAAAGATAGATTCAGGATATCTGAGATACAATTAATTTTAGAATCGAATTATCTTAAAGGCGTCGAGATATACGGTCATTGATAGACGACGTATTTGAATACCATCATCTATACATTGCTTCGTCAAATTAATAGCACATCATCGTAAAATAAATAAATGCATTAATTAGGGATATCATCACCAAAATAAAATATTAAAAAAAGATGGCAATGCAATACAATACAATACAATACAATCACCAATGCATCGCCATCATGAAAACATTTCATTTGCCATCTCTAATCTCTAAAGATAGCCTTTAGAACATGAGACA